>CM061138.1:8242765-8836725 GCA_030789695.1 Scilla litardierei | reverse complement strand
ATTTTATTGTTTCTCCCTACGTTTTATATTTAAATAGATCCATTTAATGTTCAAAATGCTTAAATAAACCACCAATAACATTAAATTACAAGAAACAATCATTACAAGTAACAATCAAATTAAATTGCTTTTATTCAACAATCACTTAAATTAGACATTGTGCATTGATATTGGAAGATGATCCGTAATACAAATAAGAAACATTATCGCATATACAACTTATCGGTCATTATCCATTAAATCACTCCTTGAACAATACATTTCCCGACAGCAGTATATACATTCCAGAGCGGGTTCCATCTCAAAAAATCTTTTCTGCTGCCTCTTCTCCTAATTTGCTGTTCTTGTGTATTCTGCTCGCACCTAATAAAGCACCCCACATGTTGGCATCTACTTCTATCGGCATCTCCCTCATAAGAGCTCGTGCATCTGACAATCGCCTTGCTCTCCCCAGAAGATCAATCATGCAAGTATAATGCTCTACCTTTGCAGACACGCCAACAATTTTTCAGGTTAACCACGATTCGTATAGTAATGGAGACTGCATAGATCTGTATAGATGAAAATTTAACATACAAAATTTAGCGTGGACGATGTTTTTAAGTATGGTGACAAATGTCAAGTCAAAACCTTTCATTAACATCCTCATAAGTGATAATATAGAATAAAAACAATGGCTGATTGTTTATTTATTCTTAGTACTAAAGGAATCTTCTCTCACTTTCTAGTTGAATGCAGAAAGTTTTATTCCAGTAGGAAGTTGACAAAAAGTTCCTTTAGACTGACATGAGAATAAAATGGTATGAATGGCATTAAAAAGGAGGGATTACTGAAATTACCACCAATAGGAGGGATTCTAGAAAGTAGGAATATTCTCTCAATTTTGGACAATTATGGTTTCAAACGCAGACATTAAAAAAGGAAGATTCTATGATGTATACAAATGTATAAGAAAGAGATAGGGATACCTGAAACTACCACCATTAGGAGGGATTACTGGTGCACGGGTTGCTGGAAATGGGGCAAGAGGAACCGGCATTGCTGCTCTATAATTCACTATCTCTTCTCAAACTCAAAACTATATTATCTTTAACAGCATCACTGCCTGTAATAAATATCAGGAAACCATAAGCACAAGAAGAAGGGAAAACATCAAATTGTTGTTCACTTTATACTCTTTCTATTTTGAGGCAAGCATGATAACTAGAAGTAAGAAGTACCAGAGTAAATATTTCATGAAACAGCATTCAACTCACAAACGTGGGCATCCTAATGTTGCGGTCTGTAGTCAAATCATTGCAGTAACTAGGTGCTTTCAGAAATTACTTTTTATTTTAGGTGTTATTTTTGATAACTGATGAACCAAACAATCAATTTCAAGACAAGCCAAGACTGGAACTCCTATATTGGAACATGAAGTCAAAAAGGAAACAGTTTTCAGACATTAGATCCTGTTGAAACAGTTTAGTCGCTGCTTTTGTTTTCCTCGATATCCTGTCAGTTTGGAGATTTAACAACTTGTTGAATTACTACTTGACCCATGAACAAATGCTCGTTGAATCTCATATCGAAAAAGGTTAGGTTTGTCTTTGTCAATTATCCATATGATAGTTTCGGTGAAAATGGGTTTAGGTCTTATAGCCATTTAAAAGGAATACATGTTCTATGGTTTTGCCATAGTCTTGCACGTAATGCATGAAGGTATCTCTGAGGTGGGATTTGCTCCTGGTGCCAAGTATGTGGACGACTTCTTCATGGTGAAGTTTGTTTTTCCTGATGGCGTTGTGGAGCTTAGCAGCCTCGGATCTGGCCAACAATTCATCCACATCTCGCCAGCGTATCTGTAAGAGCTCACGAAACGCACCAATAGCTTCACAATCAAACTACTCAGGGCATCAGTTTCTTGCAACTTCAGAGAAGATGTATTGCAACGGATGGATCATACCTGTCTCAAGGATTGGTTCTGGGCAAAGATGCTTGTAAATTTCTGCACAATCATATCATGTAAGAATGTTTTAAGAAAATAGAAAGTGCAATTTCAAAAAATTAGACTCAGCATTTGGGTGGTAACTTGCTCACCTCAAATGAAGCGAAGTCCAATGATACAGATTGGCAACTTGGTTTGAATTCAAAAAAAGATGATGGACACCAAGCCATACTTGTGGCATCTGTTAGTCCTTTATGTTCTGCCTCCAACATACATTTCATCATGTATTCAAACAATGGTCTCCAATGATGAAGAAAGAGGGGTATTATACATCAGAGGATAACTCATATTATAATATATTCCAAATTATTTGGTGAAAACGATGGATTTTAATTTGTAATTCAGATACCTTTCTTTCATTCCATACATGCGCCGGTTGCAAAGATAGTATCTTAGATATATTATAGGACATAAAAGCAGTAAAGGAGAAAATAAAGGGAGCTTAATTACTAATATTCACACCTCAACCTCACTCTTTATTTTCTTTTTAAAGCTTAATTATATCTCATTTCACATATTACCCATGACTTAAATCTCGAATATATCTTTCACAAAGAACTGCTTCTTTGTGAACAGTGTTATACCTTACCATCACTAAGAATTAATAAATTCCTACTTATTGCTTTAGTTATGTAGCATACGATCATAAGAATACATAAAACCACAAAACATGCATTCATCAATTACAGATTAGATTAGATTAGCTGATGACAGTCCTTTTTTTCCAAAAATAAGGTATCAAGTATATTCCGGGTTTATGTATATTCTACAATTCCAACATAGACTTTTTACAGTTAACTTTAAAGAATCGTTATTAATAATTCTAACCTTGACTTGCAAAATCAGATCCATAATTTTAGCATTATGTCTACTTGATTGATAGTTGACTTTATAAGATCTAAATCCATAATTCAAACCTTGACATTTACAGGATGATTAAGAACATAAGCGAGCATAATAAAATCAGGATAACTTGTAGTTTGAATCAATAAACCGCAAGTGGTTCTTGTGGATAAGTCAAACAAACTTCAGTAGCATATTTTTCAACATATGACTTTATTTAAACAAGAACAAAATCTTAAAGGATATTAAAAATCGTGGATCTTACAAACATTAAGGAGATAAATCGCTAATTACATTTTGTTTTCAGTAACCCCTTTTTATCTACACTCCATATGGTTAAAATTTTAAAATAAGAAACATGATTATATGATTAGTGAAGAAAGAGATATTTTTTCAAGGATTCATATGAGATTTCTGTAAATGCTTACCTATCTTCATTTTCATATCCCTGCTTCCAGTTTTGCCTGCATCCCGTGTACTGACATCAAGGAGTAATATAATTATAAGATGTGTTATTGTTGTTTTTCCAGTTTGCATGCACCCTAAACTGAAGCAAAACATAGGTAGATATATGCACTTTTTCTACTTGAAACGGTAGATCGCTTGCCTTGTGACAGGAATCTACATCAAAATCCTCCATCAAAACATAAGTAAATACACTTCTTGTTTCAACAAATCGCTCCATATTATTGACAAATTCAACTTTCATATAGTTGGTTAACCAAAAGCAACAAGCCTAAACAAAGTATATAGAAAATAACAAAATATTTATGGTAAATTACCTTAACCTGATCAACTTCATCAACTTCACCAACAGTTGATTACCATTTTCAAGCATATTCACTTCACAGTTGGCATCCTAAATCTTCCTTGTGAGAATCCAATGCTAACCAAGGTCTACACTGGATCACGTTAAATGATAACATACAATTTCTAAATAACAATCAGGCAAATGTGTCCCCATCAGATATTTCTCCAACTAAGAATACATGACAAGAAAACAAGAGTATGACTGACCATTAGGCAGATAGGAATGGAAATCACCAAGATATATTGGAAAAAGCGAGAAGGGCAAATCTCGCAAAATTATGGGCAACATAACATAAAGCTCGTGAAATCAGCAGCACCGTGATCAATAGTGTGTTCTATTTGAATGCTTGGCAACACAACTTATTTAAGATGGGTAATCAATATAAAGTCAACCCTCTGTTCTATTTCTCTTATATCCCTTGCATTTTAAAAAAAACTGCAAAAAGCAGAAAATACGATGACAACACCAAAAGCTGTCCAAACTGAATTAGAAGTGATATAACAAAAATACGAAAATTATTCAAATGGGTGACCTCTAGAGACGAATAAAGGCTGAGATTTATGAAAATGAACACCACGAACGGGGCCATCGTGCTCATCAAACCGAAGTGCTCATGAAAATACTGGTTATGAACAAAAATGCAACTGCAAAAGACTTGAAGTCCCCATTATTACCTTAATTATCCAACTGATGACATGTACCAATTCTATACAATAAATACATACTTTCTATAAATTCCTAGAGAGAATCAATGTTGCAGTAAGTCTAGTGTCTCACTGTTATGTCACAATTTAGGACGTGCTTCTCCCATGAATATTGCCTCAACCATTGTTAAAGTACAATCCTATAGCTTCAAGCTCATAAACCCATGATAGCTTCAGTTGTATACACCCATTTCTTTTGCTAACTCTATTCCTTTCATTTTCTCAAATTTCTATGAAGGACATGATATATATCTATATACATCTTGATGTGAAAACTTGTCAATCGTTTCCCCATTCCATTTTCATTTCTTAATAATTACACACAAAATTGATGAATTGGCCTTTTTTAACCCCCTTGAACGAAAAACAATCAGAAGTACTCCTTGTGGAATTGGAACCTTGTTGATGTCTTGTGGCTCATCTCATGGGATAAGCTTCTCAACTCTTTTGCTAAAGCGGGGGTGCCATAATAGAAAACACCTGCACACATTGAAGTGCATTGGAGGATAATATCAACCCATAGAATGAGATTTTATATAAGATTGTTCATTCAAAATAGATTTCCTCGTTTCAATTTTCGAGTTTCAGGTAGGGAAAGCCTAATTGTTTACCTACGGTGGCGCCTTCATGCTTGGAAGCTATTCTCTTAAAAACTTCCCTCCACTTAGGCATGGCGAAATGTGTTCTAACATGTGGAAGAACAGAGAACAACCACAACTTCGTTAGGTAAACTAAATTTCATATACAAAATATCAATGAACTTGACTATATAATCTCCTAGAAAAAAATCAATCTCCTGCCGTAATGGCTACTATTTGTATGCATATTGACAACAGGCTACTAGGCTATACGACTACTCAGAATATGATCAACGTTCGTTGAAGTTACATACACGCGTGCCAGAAACTATGTCGAACCCATTCTTGACATGATTAAGAGCTTGGACCATGGTGAGCAATGTAGTCCTTGTATCCCTCTCCTCATATACGCTCGTTAAATAGTTATGCATCTCTTTTATTCCCTGATTTAACAGACAAATTAAATAATAATCAAATTCCCTTAGTTTGACAACTCATAGATTATGTTCTAAAATTCCAAAATGGTCACCTTCCTGTCCATTTCTGCAACTTCATTCATAAAACCTTTGAACCACTCAAATGAACCTGGCTCTCTTGTGACCCAGTAGAAATGAGCACTGGCAGTCCTGTGTGCTCTCTTCTTGCTACTACCCGGCATGGAGAAGCCAAAGCTACTTGTGATGTCATCTGATCTGCTCGCCTCTGTCGTCAGCTCCTGAAGTACCATACGTGCATGAGCACAAATTAATTTCGGTAAAAAAAGAAATTAATAAAAATAGAAATATAGATGTGATGAAAGTCTAAAAAACTTACCAGCAGTTCGTCAACTAATCTAATGTTGTTGAGAAGATCTCTGAGAATGCTTATGAAAGGCGTAGCACTAATCCCAAGCCCCACAAGAAGAAGAACATCGTAGTTCCGAAAGTCTTGGGCTGGTGCACCATATGGTCCATCAACAAGCAATCTCGGAGGACTACATGAAGTTTAGACTACATTTTAATTATTATAGCATACGAAGGATCTCTACATATTGTTTGAGTAACCAATGCTTAGAAAAAGAAAATGCAACACATTCCCTTCAATAACCAAAACTCATATTGTGCAAATACCTAAGAGAAATAAAACTTATTAATCCTTTATTTTTACAAATACCTAATTAGTTTTTTTTCAATTTCTTCAGTCAGACCTTGTTTTCCCACCGTGATCCTACTCGGTATTAGCTTGACATTGCAAACGTATCCTTTTAACCTTGAACAACTTTCATGAATTAGTAATCAGGCAAATTAAAACTAACATGAAACCTAAAAATGACTTTCTAAACAAATTCCTTCTGTCAAACTAGAAATTTCATGGGGGATTAGTATATATTGTATTGAATATTTCAGTTTTCAGGTTAGAGCAAGTCCGAAGTTAGAAGGCAGGAACACTGGTAAGACTGAACAAAGACCGTTAATTAGAAGGCAATTCAACAAGTAACGATCATAAAGTAGTAGATGTTCTGGCAATTCAGTATATGAACCCTGAATACATCATGTCCTACCAAACAGTTGAGGTCTCTTGCTTCTTGGGTTGAGCTTTCCAGGATTCATTTTTTGGACCTCCTCTTTCATGTAAATATTGATCTTGCGAACCATGCTACATAATTCTCTATAGAAATAAAGAAGCTACATGTCAATCATCCTGCAAATCATTCAGTCAGATTACAGATATCCTCATATTACCCCAACGTGCAGTATCATGATGAACAATATGGTATTACTTATTGCAAATTACAAGCAGCCAGGTATCGGATCTAACAATGAAAAAAAAATCATATGCAAGACTATCAAATAAGACTTTAGAAGAAAAACTAATCATAAGTACCAACCCTCTAAAATTTGTATTTGTTGTCTCAATGTGTAAACTGTCCTACTTTAGAGCTAATATGATTCGTATATATTACCTGTAAATATACTGAGTATTGAATTAAAGGTTCGATACCAGTGGATCCGATCGACAGTTATAAAGGAACGAGTGAATTCATAAATGAAAATATATATATAATACAATATTCCAGAGCGACAGATCTACGTGCTAGGGTTTCGACGACCCAAAGGTCAAGAGAACCTCCCAATTGTGTAATCTATGAACAAATCCACTGTATTTATTAAAAAAGAACAAACCCTAAGGAAATCGAATTTTCGAAAGAGAACTAAGAGAGGAGCTAACAGGGAGTGGAACTCACAGCGAATGGATTGGCCTCCTTTTCGTCAAAGGGATTGCTATCGTAACGACCTGCCATAAGACCGATCTATCGAGGATCGATCTCTTTCTCAATATCACATATCTGCAAACCTCGACAACGACTGCGATAGAGACGATGACAAGTGAAAAGAATCAAGAGAGAGAATTTGGGGAAATCGACGGGGGTTTATATCAGGAGAAGATTGAAAAACAAAAAGAGAAATAGGAGAGTTTTCTTTGCGATGAAGGGAAAGACCGACTTCTTTTTTATAAAAAAATTCAGCAGCGAATGGAGAGAATGGAGAGGGGAGAGTGGTCGCAGAGAATCGAGAGGATGGATAGACAGCGCTTCGTCCTCAGTGTCTTCTTCTTCGCCTCCACCCTTGCGGTTGTTGATTGAAGGCTGATTAAATGTTAGGGTTTTCGACGAAGAGAATGGCAGATGAATGTAAAGGGGGAAAATTTCGGGATGAGCGAAAGATGAAATTTTTTGGAGGTGGCCTTTAACAACGCTCGTAGTAGAAGCGCGGTCTATTATATGATCTTAAACAGCATTTGTAGAAAGAAGCGATGTCTATTATCTGACCTTTAACAGCGCTTGTAGAAAGAAGCGCTGTCTATTGTCTACGCTTCTAATAAACAGTGCTTGTAGAAAGAAGCGCTGTCTATTATCCGACCTTTAACAGCGCTTGCAGAAATAAGCGCTGTCTATTATCGACCTTTAACAGCGCTTGTAGAAAAAAGCGCTGTCTATTATCTGTGACTCTAATTAGCAGCGCTTATAATTGGCAAGCGCTGTTAAAGGTGTGCTATTAAAGGTCCATTTTGTAGTAGTGACTGTTGTTGATCGAATACGGATACGAGCATCAGATACGTGATGATACAAATTGTTAGGAATAAACTCTCTTGTATTATTCCAAGGGCAATAGCCCGATATATATAGAGTACATGGAATGGTAAATAAGCACAAAAGACCCTATACAAAGGGACATATACATCTAACACCCCCCTCAAACTCATGGTGGATCAACAACACTGAGTTTGGAAAGATAGAAACTGTGCTGTGCTCTGGTCTGGGCCTTTGTGAAGAAATCCGTGAGCTGATACTCAGAAGGCACATACTGTAGAGCAATAACCTCATCCCATACCTGTGAACGCGTAAAAGAGGCGTCCACACCAATGTGCTTGGCGAGCTCATGCTTCACCGGGTCACGAGCAATACTGATGGCACCTGTACTGTCAGACAACAAAGGAGTAGGTGTGGAAATAGACACGCCAAAATCCTCAAGTAACCAACGTAGCCAAATAATCTCTGCTGTCAACAAGGCCATAGCACGCAACTCAGCCTCTGCACTCGATCGAGAAACCGCCTGCTGCTTCTTGGTCTTCCAAGTGATGAGAGAGCCACCCAGGAAGACGCAATAGGCAGATAGAGACCGACGATCAGAAGGATCACTGGCCCAAGTCGCATCAGAGTAAGCATGGAGCTGTAAAGGGCCAGAGCGTGGAAATAATAATCGACGGTGGCTGGTCCCGCGCAAGTAACGCAGGACACGAAGAAGGTGGTTGTAGTGAAGCTGAGTAGGTGCAGAAACAAACTGGCTCAGGATGTGCACGGAATATGAAATATCCGGCCGAGTGATCCCAAGATAGACTAGACTGCCAACAAGATGGCGATAACGAGTGGGGTCCGGAAGAGGCTCACCGTCAGTAGAGCAAAGATGTACATTCAGCTCCATCGGTGTATCAGCGGTACGCTGATCAACTAGAGAAGCCCGATCAAGAAGATCCTGAATATACTTCTCCTGAGAGAGATAGTAGCCATCAGGTGTGGAGGAAAACTCAATCCCCAGAAAGTAACGAAGAGGGCCAAGATCCGTCATAAGAAACTGCTCGCTCAGCCGTGCTAACACAAAAGCAATAAACTGGGGATCATCTCCAGTGATAATCATATCATCCACATACAAAAGGAGAAGCGTCCGACCACGAGATGAAGTATGCACAAAGAGAGCAGGATCATGATCACTCACAATAAGACCAGCAGCAGTGACGACAGTAGAGAACCGCTGAAACTAAGCACGGGGAGCCTGCCGAAGACCATATAGAGAGCGACGAAGGCGACAAACCATGCCCTCGGGGACAGAATAACCAGGTGGTGGTCGCATATAAACCTCCTCATCAAGAACGCCATTGAGAAAAGCATTCTTGACATCAAGCTGGGAAATAGTCCATGAACGAACAGCAGCAACAACAATAAGACTGCGAACAGTAGTCATATGAGCAACAGGGGCAAATGTCTCCTCAAAATCTATCCCATGATCCTGCTGAAAACCGCGCGCTACAAGAAGAGCCTTGTAGCGCTCCAGAGTACCATCAGATCTGGTCTTGACCTTGTAAACCCACTTGCACGTGATAGGACGAACACGGGCAGGCAGGGGTACAAGATCCCACGTACCAGTACACTCAAGCGCAGCAATCTCCTCTGCCATAGCATACTGACACTCCTGGTGAGCAGCGGCATCTCGATAAGAGGTCGGCTCGACAAGAATAGCACCCAGAGAAGTAAACCGACCAGGAGGGCGTAGTGACTCACGATCACGAAGGTGGTAACGAGGAGGGACACTGGAGGAAGAGGGCAACTCAGGAGGGTCACTGGTGATGGAGGGCATCTCATGAGAAGGTACTGCAGGAGGATCCTTGACTCGCTGACGACGAGTGTAGTGAAGAGGAAAGGGAGAAACATGTCCTGGGGAAGGTGCAGATGTGACCGGAGGCAATGGTGGTGGAGGCGAGGGCACAGGTGATGGAGGTATGGGTGGTGGAATGGTGGATAGTGGACTATCAGGAAAAGTGAGAAACAAAAGAGGCTCAACAATAGAAGCCGGACTGGAAGATGAAGAAGGACGAGGGAAGAAGGGACGAGACTCATCAAAAGTCACATCACGAGAAATCCGCATCCGTCGAGCTACATGATCCTAACACCGATATCTCTTGTGCACAGCACTATATCCAAGAAAGACACACTCAGCAGATTGGGCTGTCAACTTGGTGCGCTCACGAGGGGCCAACAAGACATAGCAGACACAACCAAAAAGACGAAGCTCAGGATAGGACGGCAGATCTGGAGGTGGTGTAGGAAGGCGCTCAAGTGGAATCGCACCCTGAAGAGGAGAAGATGGCTGCATGTTGCTGAGATATGTAGCAGTAGATACAGCCTCAGCCCAAAACTGAGGGGGAACAGAGGAAGCAATCATAAGGGCACGAGCAGTCTCAAGTAAATGACGATGCTTGCGCTCAGGAACACCATTCTGGGCATGAGCACCAGGACAGGAAAACTGTGAGAGAGTGCCCTGGGTATCAAGAAAGGCACGAAGGTGCCGAGATAAGTATTCTCCAGCAGAGTCAGCACGAAGAACCCAAATGGGAGTGCTATACAGTGTACGGAGCATGGTAGCAAAAGATTTATAGATAGACAAAACCTCAGTACGAGAGGACATAAAGTATATCCAAGTATAGCGAGAAAAATCATCTATAAATATAATATAGTAGCGATGACCCCCTTTCGAAACGAAGGGGGCCGGACCCCATACATCTGAGTGAACAAGATCAAATGGACTCTGAGAGACAGACTCACTAGTAGGATAAGGTAGCTGTAACTGTTTGCCTAGTTTACAGCCCATACAGGCTAAAGACATATCACCAGAGACAGACCCTAATAAACCTCTATGAACCAAAGAAGAAAGACGCGAACCATAGAGATGTCCTAAGCGATGATGCCACTGGGCAAACGAACCGGTAGACGATGCAGCAGAGGTGGAGGCAATAGTCGTGATGGGAGGACTGGCAGAGGCAGCGGAAGGAAGATGAAGCCAGTCAAGCTCCCAAAGACGTGGAGAATCACGCCTGCGGGGGCCAGAACCAACTAGAGTGCCCGTGCGACGATCCTGGATAGAACAAGAGTCAGAATCAAGAATAACACGACAGCCATGATCAGTAAGTTGGCCTGCCGACATAAGCTGCATGGTGAGTTTTGGAACGAGGGACACAGCAGGGACATGAAAAGTGGGACTAGAAAGTGTGCCTAGCCCTGTAACTGAAAGTGGGGTGCCATCTGCAGTGAGAACTGTGACAGAGCGGGAAGGAGTACTAATGGAATGTAAAGTGGTAGGGTCAGGAGTCATATGAAATGAAGCACCAGAGTCAAGGATCCAAGGAGAGGTACCTGAGGTGGTGGAAGATGGTGTCGCAGTACCTGGAGGCTGACTGGCAGAAGAAGCAGAGCCTGATGCCCCAGAAGCAGACATCCGACGAAATAACTTGAGGAGCTCCTACTCAGTATCAGATGGGGTAGTGCTCCTCTGATAGGGGAAACCCCAGTGTCAGTCTCCTTCTTCTTCTTGGCAGCAGCCTGATCCCTCCGCTTCTTGTGACACTGCGCCTCCACATGTCTGTCTCGGTGACAGTAGGTGCAGCGTCTGGTGTCAACTCGCACGGGTGCTGTAGCAGAAGGCAGATCAGGTGTGATAGGAGCAGAAGAAGCAGGAGCACGGGTCGCCAAAACAGAAGCAGAAGGTGCCACAAGACCAGCAGTATGAAGACAAGTCTCCTCAGTACGAATAGCAGCAAGAACCTCCAAGAACGTCACGCGTGGGTGACGGGCAAGCAGCTGGGCACGTATCTGCTCGAACTCAGGCCGAAGTCGGGTCAAAAAGTCATAGACCCGACGAAGCTGCAGGTGGGAGTGCTGATGCTGACAACACTGGCAGATACGACAGATCGTTGGTCCCAAAGAGTCGAGCTGACGCCAGATAGCAGATAACTGTGTATAGAACTCATCGACCGTGGCATCACCCTGCTGAAGAGCCTGCTCCTGTCGGACGACAGCAAGGTAGAGGGAGTCACCGGTAGGCTCATAGTGAGAGCGAAGATGATCCCACATCAGCTGAGACGTCGCCAAACTCACAATGTCGCCAGTCAGGGACACATCAATGCTGGCGATGAGGATGTTGGCGGCACGAGCATCGTCATCACACTACCACCGATAGAGAACATCCTGAGAGGAATAAGAAGCAACAGCAGTCGCATACGCATCGGTTGCCGACTTCTTGGCGGTGTCATCAGCAGTGGGGGGGAGTGGTATCTCGCTGGGAAGCACCGGTCGCGGTGGGCAAGGACGATCGCCGGTGAGAAGGTCCCAAAGGCGCTGACCGCGCATATGGAGACGAATGTGCGGTATCCACTCCTTATAATTAAGGCCATCAAAAATCAACGAACACCAAGGGATAGCAACATGATGATGAAGAAGAGGTAGATCCGTAAGAGACGCCATATGAAGGGGGCACCGGCATCGGCGCGGCGCGGATCGGGCGCGGCGCGGATCGGGGGAGAGAGGGACGTCGAAGCAGATCAGTCTGTGAGAAGAACGGACCCGAAGCAGATCTGCGAGGAGATCTGAAAGGAAGAACGACAGACACACGACCACCACGGCGAGGGCCGGCACCGACGACGGTCGACAAGCCGGAGTACCGGCAGCAGGAGGCCAAATCGCTCAGATCAGAGGATGGAGGCACCGATTTCCAAAGCCAAGGGCAGATTGGAGGCGCCGATCTTCCAACATCGATAGCTGCACAAAATCAACTGCTGTCCCAAAACGCACACACAGCCCCCACAATCGATAACCCTCAAGACACCATCCTCCCAAGGAAGGAAGAGGCCCAGATAGCTGGAGGGAGCGACGACGCACAACCAAGCACCGCCGGCACCGACCAGGAGGCCGGAGATTCGACGGGAAAAGCAAATCGCCCTAAATTTCTCCCTGAAAATTGGTATACGTCGCTGTCGCCGGAGGAAGGCTCGGAGGGAGGTCCTACGGGCTAGACGGCGAGGGGAGGACGAAGTGAAGACCACCGGAGGGCTGACGGGGTCTGCGAGCGACGGCGCCGCCGTGGGAGGGCCGCTGCGAAGAGCAGCAGCCGCTGCCGCGCCTGGAGGACGCCGACAAAGGATCCATGGGCTGGAGGCGGATCACGGGGGACGCCGGCGTGGGAGCCCGGAGGAGGGGTCCGGCGGAGAGGTCAGGTCGGCGGTGAAGGAGAAGGGCGAAGTTGAAGAAGCCTTGGGATTTCGCAATGAAAAGCACGGAGGGTGGCGGCTCGTTCGTCAAGTCGAAGAGATAGGTTAAACCTAGCTCTGATACCATGTTAGGAATAAACTCTCTTGTATTATTCTAAGGGCAATAGCCCGATATATATAGAGTACATGGAATGGTAAATAAGCACAAAAGACCCTATACAAAGGGACATATACATCTAACACAAATAACAAATTATATATAAAAACATGTCAAATACGAAATGATGTTCAGCTCCTTTACCTCTTCTCATTGCTGATCGTTCATCGTGGCATCCAAGTCTGCTGACCTGGCGTTCAAGCATCGCAACTCCCGTCCTCTTTGCTTCCTCTACTAAAATTCTATCGCTTCTCATAGGCGACCCCCACATCTATCAAGCTTGCACAAATATGCATGCGAGGTTTTTATCAAGTACAATTAGTTCTCAACAATATTTCTAGCATAAGTGAAGTGAAGGGGGCCTGAACAAAGAGCAACCGTCAATACAAATTATACAATTGAGCATTTATTGTAGTTGTTTGAAGACGCTTATCTTAAACACTTTAAGGTTAAGATGGCTTACGACACAAACCGCAGTTATTTATCTTATTGAGGTCAGCAGCACAAAAAAATGCCATTTATGAATTAACATCAGTCTTCGTGTTCGGGTTTTTAGAATTCGACAAAAAAAGGATACGAAATTTAAAAACGAAAAAGATACCTACTTACGTAGGCTTTTTTCTTTAACTGATACGACTATTTGGGAGAAGTCCAAGGGCGAAAGGCCCAAGCCCAAGAGCGAGGGGCCCGAAGCCAAGCCGAGGGTGGGAAGCCCATTCAGCTCGTCCGACGAGGCCCGCGGAAGGACTCGGAATTGGACCGGCCCCAATCCGGAACGCGCACGATTAGCTCACGTCCGCAAGAGATAACCGTTCCCCTAAAAAGTGTGGCGCCCATTAACCAGCCCTCCCACGACGCACTCAGGCGCCTCTAAGGGGGCAGATCGCGGGGGCGTGAGTGGAGGGCAGTCAGGGGACGTGGATTGGGGGCAATCGTGGGCCTAACCCTATAAAAGGACTACGGAGGCAACCAAAAAGGAGATCAAATCCTGGACACATACAACGGAGGTATTCCATTTACAGGACCTTACTTTTCCCCAATATCTCGCCTTCCACAGCTCGGTCCAGGGATACGTGTGCCGGCCTCATCTTGAGCCGTACCGATCCCGTCGAGTATTACACAGATCCATTCTGACTTAGGCATCGGAGGCGACTTGGCCGGAACCAAGGTCCCCCCCGACGAGTTTGTCGTCTGTCCAGGAAGGAGCTGAATCGAGGCGCCGAGGCTACTCCTCAGCGCGGAACGAACCCGCTCGCCGCTAGCGAGCGCCGTCATCAATCAAGACCGAGTGACGTTCAAGGCGCTGAGGCTGCCCCTCGACGCACGATCGACCGAAGCCGAGCACTTATCTCGGAGCCGAGGCTTCCACTCAGTCCCTCGATGCACGATCGACCGAGGCCGAGCACTCATCTCGGAGCCGAGGCTTCCCCTCAGCCCCTCAATCGACTGAGGACCGACACTATGTCCAAAGCGCCCGCTCGCTGCTAGCGAGCGCCGTCATCAATCAAGACCGAGTGACGTTCAAGGCGTCGAGGCTACCCCTCGACACACGATCGAACGAGGCCGAGCACTCATCTCGGAGCCGAGGCTTCCCCTCAGTCCCTCGACGCACGATCGACCGAGGCCGAGCACTCATCTCGGAGCCGAGGCTTCCTGATCACTCCTTATTTTACACTTTTTTCCCGCATGTTTGCGTGCCATTTAGATCGCCCAAATCATGTTTTTCACGATATATCGACGATATTGCGATGCTTTTCACGATTTGTTGTTTTTGTCGCATTTCAGGTGATTTGGAGCGATTTGGAGTGATCTCGAGATGCGCTTACTCCAGAGGGTCACCGACGACCTCCCCAAGGGGTATTTTGCTGTTGGAGAGGAGCGGAAGAAGAATGGACGTCGCAGGAGCGACGAGGAGGCCAAAACAAGCTGTTTGGGCATTTTTAGTGTCCCACTCGGCCGAGTGAAGGAGTCACTCGGCCGACCAGCGAGACACCGCTCGGCCGACCAGATCAGACACGATTCATATGTGCACTCGGCCGAGCAACGGAGACCACATCGGCCGAGTGACGAGATCCCGTCCGCCCGAGTGGCGCCCAGACGAAGCCATTCAAAAATCGCCAACTTACTGTTTTTCGGCTGCCTGAGCTTCAGAAGACCCACTCGGCCGAGTGGATAATCTCGACCGCCCGAGTACCAAGAAGCCATCGGCCGAGTGACGACAACTCACTCGGCCGAGCCGCCCCCGAAGTGAAGACCCCTGAAGATCGAGACTTACTGGAAATTTACAGGGTTTCTCACTCGGCCGAGCGACTTTTGTCACTCGGCCGAGTGCGACGCGCTGCCTGTTGCGAAAATTGCGGATTTCAGGCTGCGCAGGGGTATTTTGGTCACAGTTTTTGGACGATTTTGGGGGGTATTTAACCCCTGTTTTTACCCTAGTTTTGGAGAGCTTTTCTCTTAGATTTTTGCAGCTTTTTAGATTAACTTTTTAGCTTTGTTCTTGTGATTGGAGAGGAGACAAAAGTTGATTTTTGTTGGATTATTTGAAGAACTCAATTGGTTTGCCTCTCTCTTCTCTAAAAATTCTATTTTTATTGCATATCTCAATATTTTGATGAATTCTATTGTTTATTTCATTGATTATTTTTGTGTTTGTGCTATGAATTGTGAGTAGTCTTCACGTCTTGGGGCGTGGGGATGAACCCTACAAGCCCAATTTCATATTTGTGATGAATTGGTAGAAATCTTGCTAGAATTGCCATTAGGGATTAGTTTGGGAGCGATTTACTACGGATAGCTAGGAGTTCATATCGATTGGGATTTGCAAGAGATTGGATCCCAATTCGATAGGAAACCCTAGAAATCCGAATTGGGTTGGAATCGAATTTCCGAAGTATCGGTTTGCAAGAGATTGGACCGATACTAGGGCTTCCGGTTGCAATTCCGTGCCAATACCCGTTTGCAAGAGATTGGACGGGTAGGAACTATCCCAACCTAGATCGTGGGCCGAGTTTGCAAGAGATTGGGCTCGGTGCGCGATTGAACGATGATGTTGATCCTAATGCTAGCTTCCCTAGGCTAGGGTTTGCAAGAGATTGGACCCAAACCTAGGATAGCTATAGACCGGCAACAGAGCGAGAGCGTGAGCTTGGTTCTACATTCAGTTGCGACTAGTTCATCCAAAATCTTATTCTAGCAATTTTGATACCGATGAACCACATCGACGAGATACGGTGAGTAGCGGGAATTCCCCATTCCCTAGACGTTCTTTATTTGATTTGATATTTCCGTACTTTGTCTGACGATTGTGAGAGGATCGCCAAAGGCAAATTTCTCTCTTCTTAAATAGCCAGGTTGATTGGAACAAGCATGGTCATTCGTCCTCCCTGTGTTCGATAACCCGCTCGTCGCTATACCGTGCGCTTGCGGTAAAACTACAACCGTTCTCTGGGTGTGTATCCCGGGGCCGATCAAGTTTTTGGCGCCGTTGCCGGGGAGGCGATTGCGTTTGATCTTACCACCCTAGCTATTTCCTTTTTTTTATTATTATTATTTTATTTCTTTATTTTTACCTAACCCTTCCACGGTACTAATCATTTCTTTGAAACTCTGTTCTCCCTGTTCATGTACACGAGATCTACGGCGGACCCTGAAGCTATATTATTTGATCCCGAGATCGAACGTACCGCGCGGAGACTTAGAGCGGAAAGGAGACGAGATCGGGAAGGGAGGTTTATGACCAACCCGGAAACTGCGGACCAATTAGCGGCAAGGATGGCGAGGATAATTTCTATTCGAGATAGGCTTCGGCCTAAGACCTCTTCTACGACCTCATCCATTGCCATGCCGGAGTTGGCGGCTGATAAGAACTTCGAGCTAAAGACTGGACTAGTGGTTCTGATGCAGCAGGATCCATTTCATGGGAATGCCCATGAAAATCCTCACTACCACATCCAATTATTCTTGTCGAAGTGCGCCACATTTCAGATGCCGGGGGTCTCCATTGATGCCATCAGACTGCGCCTCTTCCCCTTCACGCTAAAAGACAAGGCACTCTATTGGTTGCAGAGAGGATCTCTGGATGAGTGGGAAAGTCGCATTATATATGCATAAGTGCATGCGACATATGGCTAATAAAGGGGGAATATCTTAAGCTTATGTTGTACCATGCGTATGGTACAACTTAAGCTTATAATGTGCCATGTATCATGGTACACCTTAATTAAGTTGTTCCAAAGGAACAACTTACCCTAAAATAACTACCTTGGGGGCTATAAATAAGACCCAAGGGTAAGCCATTTCTTACACCTTTTGCATGAAATTCATGCATGCAACTTCATCATAGCGAAGCTCTGCAAAAATCCTTTCTCTTCCTCCATCCAAGTTCTTAATCTAAAGTAGAGATTTAGATTGTGGATTAGTAGCCTTACTCCGTTCGTGAGAAGACTCGATCCGTCGTGGCGAATCCGAAGGCGAAGTTCGTAGACTACCGTGCCGCATACGCAAGCGTAAGTCTAAACTTCATATTATCGATCCTAACTCTGTTTTGGACAGGATCCTACATTGGTATCAGAGCCATATGGGTTCGCCCCGGTCAAACCACCGCCCCGTCGAAACTATGAACGAGTCGTTGTCTTTTTCACGAATGGGTCTCCTACTATTACGGATATAGTAGGAACGCTTCGTGACGGAGAGAACGCAGCGGTTGTTCTTTTCACGTTAGGGTCTCCTATCATTACGGATATGGTAGGAACTCTCCGTGACGGGAAGAACCGACCGTTCACGTAGTATGTTATTTTTCATTTTTGGCACACGGCCATTAGGAAATAACTAATTTCTCGACGAACGGGTGCTTCATCGACGAACGGGTGCTTCATCGAGGAAGATGATGGTAGTTATTTCCATCGGGTAAGAGGAAATTGGTGCATGTGCACCATGGCCAAATGGTCTATGAAGGCTATGCACCCCCCCCTCCACTTGCGGAGGGGGTTGGCTACGGCCAATAACCACCGGCGACCACCCCATCAAGGGGGAGGAGTATGTGCGGCAACCCCATTCAAAGGGGGTGGCCGGCCATGGCCAAAGGGGCCATGGCCGGCCAATGCCAAATGGCCTTGGCCATGACCGGCCATGGCCAAGCCATGGCCGGCCAAGGCCAGGCCGGCAATGGCCGGCCTTGGCCAAGGCCTGCCGGCCTGGCCGGCCCTGGCAGAGGCCAGGGCCAATGCCCTGGCCTCGGCCAGGGCCTGGCCGGCCTTGGCCGGCCTCGGCCAGGGCAGAGGCCCTGGCCGAGGGGGCCAAGGCCCCTGGCCGAGGGGGCCAAGGCCCCTGGCCGGCCAGGGCAGAGGCCCTGGCCGGCCCTTGGCCAAGCCCCGGCCAGGGCAGAGGCCCTGGCCGGGAAGAAGTTGCAAGACCAAAAATTGGTCGACCAATTTGGTGTTTTTGGTCGACCAATCCGACAGAAGGTCTGGGTCGATTGCAAATTTGCCAAATGACCCATACGGGGTAACAAAAGGCCTTGGTCAAACTCGAATATGTCGATTAGTCCATACGGGGCTAACCACAGTGCCAACTAGTTCATACGGGACTAACGTTTTAATGAATTTTTTTTTGGGCTCTACTCCTTGAAGACTAGCCATAGTGCTCTACTTCATGCGAGATTAGCCAAGTCATTGTGCTCTACTCTACGGAGATTAGCCAATGTACTTATGACGTTGTGCTCTACTCTACGGAGATTAGCCAATGTATTTTGAATTTTTGAAAAATACGTTTTTCAAAAACACTTTTCCGCTGCAAAGTACTATAAGAGTACTAACATTTGATAAAGTGAGGGAGAAATATTGAAAGTTACTCTAGATGGTGATTGGAAACATAGTGACCTTTCCGACTCTAGAGTAACATCTTCAATATTTTTCGAAAGTAACTTATCAAATTATGAATATCATTCCAAGTGGGAGTTGATTTTAGAACTATCCATATGGGATATTCTATTATCATTTCAAGTGGGAATTATATTTGAAAAATACGTTTTCAAACTCGTTTTTCCGCTGCTAGTACTATAAGAGTACTATTGTTTGATAAGTGATGGGGGAATATTGAAGGTTGTTCTAGATGGTGATTGGAATCAAAGAGACCTTTTCGATTCTAGAACAACATCTTCAATATTTTTCGAAAGTAACTTATCAAATATAATATAATTTCAAATGGGAGTTATATTTTAAGAATTTTATGCAATGTGTTTTTGATCGAACCTTCGTTTTTTATGTCTTTTGCAGCATTTTAAAAGTAAAATGTCTTCCGCTTCAAAGAATATCGTCGCTGAGTTAAACAAAGGTGAAAAACTCAACGGCGATAATTACAAACTTTGGTCCATTAAGATACAATACGTTCTAGAGGAGCAAGAAGTGCTCGAAACTCTAAAGAACGTTATGATTGAACCGGAGTTGGGCACTACGGCCCAACACCGAAGAGACAAGGAAGCTTTTGATGCTTGGTCTCGGAAGAATAAGATAGCGCGCATTACGTTATTAAGCAGTATGGCTGATGACATAATGCGCATCTTCCGAGAACATGACCTAGCCATGGACATATGGTCCAAGCTAGAGGAGAAGTTCGGTGGCACATCGGTGTCCAAGCTTCGCGCCTTAACTATAAAGTTCGATACATATAAGAAACGTCCAGATCATTCCATGGGGAAACATCTGCGACATATGGCGAACCTTATATCAGAGTTAAAGGACGCAGGTCATGTGCTCACGGATGAGCAACAAATCCAAGCAGTCATACGTTCCCTACCAAATGGGTGGGACCAAATGAAGATGCATCTCACTCACAATGAGAGCATCAAGACCTTCAGCGATGTTTCCAAGCACCTCGAATTAGAGGAAGAGCGGCTTGCGGCTGCCAAGCCAAGTGCAGAAGTGCACATGGTTGCTAGTTCCTCACACGGGGGAAAGAAACGGAAAAATCGTTCGAAGTTCACTAATGAACGTAATAAGCAACCTGAGTCTACCAAGAAACCCAAACATAAGGGTGGGCACAAGAAATGGCACAAGAAGAAAGACTTGAAGAGGATCAAGTGCTTCAAGTGCAACAAGCTCGGTCACTATGCTCGTTCGTGTACGAGTGGAGGCGACGAGGTAACTTGTAAATATACTAGTTACATATGTATTTCTAGTTCAATATTTCTTGTGGAATCTAATCCATTTTGGATAATTGATTCAGGTGCCACCGACCACATAGCAAGGGACAGACGGTCCTTCGTGGAGTATCACCGGATACCCCAAGGAACGAAGTGGATCTATGTAGGAAACAACACACGTGTTGAAGTGAAAGGCGTTGGGACTTGCAAGCTAGTCTTGGACAACGGCCGCACTCTCCTACTTCATGATGTCCTCTTCGCTCCAGATATTCGAAGGAATATAATTTCTGTGGTTATATTAATGGGTCTTGGCTATAGCTGGTTTTTTCATGATTGTAATATGGACTTAAGTTGTAATAATACTCTTATTGGTACTGGGTTTGTATTTAAAGGATTTATTGTAATGAGTACAATGTATGATTCCTCATGTAATGAAAATTTCCTTGTTGCAAATTCTAAGACTTATGAGTCTGATGTAAATTGTTGGCACGCAAGGCTTGGTCATATTGGACCAACGCGTATGGATAGACTTGCCAAACGTGGCCTTCTATCCAATGTTTCAAAGGTTGAAATGTCAACCTGCGAACATTGCCTTGTGGGGAAATCTTGTCGCAAGCCGTTTGGAACCGGCACAAGGGCCGAGGTTCCATTACAGCTTATCCATTCGGACATATGTGGTCCGATGAATGTCAAGACAAGACGCGGAAAGTCCTATTTCATCACCTTTATTGATGATTTCACCCGATTCGGACATATCTATTTGATATCCCACAAAAGTGAAGCTTTGGCTTGCTTTAAAAACTATATGAGTTTAGTGGAGAATCAATTAGATCGCAAGATTAAGGTCTTGCGAACCGATAGGGGCGGTGAATATCAATCAATAAGTTTTAAGGAACTTTGTGATGAAAAAGGCATAGTACATCAGGTAACTATGCCTTATACTCCTCAACAAAACGGTGTTGCAGAAAGGAGAAATAGGACTTTGATGGAAATGGTCCGTTCAATGATGGCGCAAGCTAACTTGCCAATCACCTTTTGGGGTGATGCATTATTGACGGCCACTTTCATTTTAAACCGCGTACCCTCGAAATCAGTTAGCTCCACTCCTTATGAGTTGTGGAACCAAAGGTCTCCTGACTTAAACATTTTGAAACCTTGGGGTTGTGCATCCTACGCACATATTTCCTCCCATAAGTATGGCAAACTTGGGCCAAGGGGAAGGAAATGTATCTTTATACGATACGCAGAAAACTCCAAAGGTTATGTTTTTATTAGTCAGGAAGACAATGGTGGGCTAATTGAGTTTGAGTCGAGGGATGTCACTTTCTTGGAAAACGAGTTTCCAAGACAGGGCGAGATTTATGATCAAGAAGGATTACCTCATTCGAGTGGGAGAATTCTTGGTGAAAATGAAAATACGTTTCGACCTTCACCAATGGATTATACGAATGACGATTATCCTATTCCATACGGGAATAATGATCCAAGTGGGAGCAATTCTAACGACATTCCAAGTGGGAGTGATATTAGAATTGATCTAAATTCAAGTCAACAAGGACGTGAAGAATCTCAAATACGACGTAGTAGTCGTACAAGGTTGGCTCCTCTAAGATTTGAGGATGAATTTCCGCAAACCTTTATGACTTTACTACAAGAAGATGACGAGCCTGCTACTTACAAACAGGCCGTATCTTGCCCTGCTAAAGACAAATGGATGGAAGCGATGCAAGAGGAGTTAGAATCCATGAAAGTTAACCAAGTCTGGGACTTGGTTGACTTACCCAGAGGACGTAGAGCTATTGGGAACAAATGGGTTCTCAAGATCAAGCATAAGGCTGATGGCTCTATTGACAGATATAAAGCTCGCCTTATCGCGAAAGGTTTTACGCAACAGGAAGGGATAGACTACGAAGAGACTTTCTCACCTGTTGTTCGTTTTACCTCAATTCGCCTGATTCTGGCAATGGTAGCTTGCTTAGACCTCGAATTACATCAAATGGATGTAAAGACTGCCTTTCTCAATGGAGAATTGGACGAGGAGATCTATATGGAACAACCAACAGGGTTTGTAAAAGAAGGAAACGAACATAAGGTTTGTAAACTTCTTAAATCCATATATGGTCTTAAACAATCCTCGAGGCAATGGTATATACGATTTCAAGAGGTTGTCTTATCAAATGGATTTTCCATGCTTGATGAAGATAACTGTGTATATATCAAGAGGAATAAGAACAAGTATGTTATTATGTATCTATATGTAGATGACATTTTAATAGCCGGAAATGACAAGGGCTTTGTGATGGATATCAAGGCTTGGCTTTCATCAGTTTTTGAGATGAAAGACATGGGAGAAGCCGCATATATCCTTGGAGTTAAGATTTCAAGGAACCGTTCAAAGAAACTTCTTTCTCTTTCACAGGAGACTTATATAAAGAAGGTTCTAGACCGTTTTAATATGCAGGACTGCAAGTCCATTGATACTCCAATAAGCAAGTGCGACAATTTATGTCTAAAATCATGTCCAAAGAACCAAAAAGAGAAGGAGATTATGGAAAAAGTTCCATATTCCAGTGCAGTTGGTAGTCTAATGTACGCTATGATGTGTACAAGACCAGACATCTGTTTTGCCGTTGGAATGGTAAGTCGTTACCAATCCAACCCAGGGCAAGTACACTGGAAAGCGGTTAAGAGGATAATGCGGTATCTCAAAGGAACTGCAGACTTTGCTTTATGCTATCAAGGAGATGCCTTGAGGCTCGAAGGCTACACTGATGCTGATTGGGCGGGTGATCTCGATGAGCGACGATCGACCTCAGGATATGTTTTTCTACTCGGATCTGGTGCAATATCCTGGAGTAGCAAGAAACAATCCTGCATCGCACTTTCAACCATGGAAGCCGAGTTTGTAGCATTTAGCATGGCAGTTCAAGAGGCTGTTTGGCTTAGGAAGTTCTTAGACAGGCTAATTAATGCAAGTGACTCAGGTGCTGTACCTATACACAACGACAGTCAAGCATCTATAGCCTATGTCAAATTCCATTGTAAGACCAAACACATAGATATCCGCTACAAATTTGCAAAAGACTATGATAAGACCAAGAAGGTAGACATAAGGTACATATCTACGCATGAGATGATAGCGGATCCGCTTACGAAGGCGATCCCCAGAGATGTGTTTTACAAACACTTATCATCTCAAGGATTGCGTAAGAGCTGAGTTGTACCAATGTAAATTCCCATGTCTGTAAATGATCAAAATTAATAAAAGAATAAGTTCTTTTTTTTCAAACATTGCATATGAAATTCTTAAGAAATGTTTGTGTACATTTTTGAAAATCTCAGCTGAATTGTGTGTATGTCGGACAGATTAAGGTTGGCTCTCTCACATGAGCAACCGCCTTATCTTATCAGATGGATAAGATAGAGATGAGACTAGTTTAAAGTCAAAATCATTAGTCGAATGATTTAGAGTCATGACTTAAACAAGATAGTCGAATGAAAGATCTGCATCATATGGATGCTTACAAAAGATCTGAGATCTGTATCACAAGGATATTTGAAAGAGATCTCATAGGATTTTTTCCTATCTGTCTTATGCAGGATGAGAGTCCGTGAATATTTCACGAGTAGTAAGGGGACTCAAAAAGATAGTCACTGTGGTGTCTGATCTTTTCATCCGTACAACATCATTAAGACATACTCTCCCTGGGAAAGGAGTGATGTTGTAATACGTGTTCATACCACGTATGCATTTCGACCACTGAGTTAGTAGCAATAGTGTTTGCTATTATGTGAGATTCAAAGGCCATATGGGTCTTAACTCTTACCCTCACGGACTCCAATTGGTTCCTTTAGATTTGACGAAATGATCGCTATCTTAGCGTGTTACTTATGGGCTATGATAATTCGGCTCGGCGGGGCACGTTAGAAAAGCGAGTCTAGTCAAGATCAGAAGGCTCGCAAGAAGAGGAAGATTGATTTCATATTCGCATTTGGACTTTAATGATTCATAGCTGGCCAGCCAATTGTAATCCAGATGGGATTCAATTGTTGAATATAAAGTATAAGAAATGTGAAGAAATAATCTAGGGTAAAGCATGCGTTGAACTACTCAACTTTGCACCTTCGAGGTCGTTGTGTATCTCTAACAAGTGCACAACAACAGACTCTACGCGCATGACGGTCGCACGGTCTATTTCTCGGTATGATAGATGAAAGAACTAAGGGAAAGACGTTCTCTTACAATCCCCTCAAGTGTGAGTGGGAGATGTTGGATATGGAAGACGTTTGTACACCCTTGTGGGGGATGTACGAGGGAATACGGACCTCGAACGTCGCGTACACGAAGTCGTGTACAAAGGGAATCTGTTCCCTTGCGGAGAGGATCTCTGGATGAGTGGGAAAGTCGCATTATATATGCATAAGTGCATGCGACATATGGCTAATAAAGGGGGAATATCTTAAGCTTATGTTGTACCATGCGTATGGTACAACTTAAGCTTATAATGTGCCATGTATCATGGTACACCTTAATTAAGTTGTTCCAAAGGAACAACTTACCCTAAAATAACTACCTTGGGGGCTATAAATAAGACCCAAGGGTAAGCCATTTCTTACACCTTTTGCATGAAATTCATGCATGCAACTTCATCATAGCGAAGCTCTGCAGAAATCCTTTCTCTTCCTCCATCCAAGTTCTTAATCTAAAGTAGAGATTTAGATTGTGGATTAGTAGCCTTACTCCGTTCGTGAGAAGACTCGATCCGTCGTGGCGAATCCGAAGGCGAAGTTCGTAGACTACCGTGCCGCATACGCAAGCGTAAGTCTAAACTTCATATTATCGATCCTAACTCTGTTTTGGACAGGATCCTACATCTATGAGACGAAGGCCGTAGCGGAGCTTACAAGCAAGTTTGATTCTCTCCACAAGGTAGTGGAGAGACTGGAGAAGTTTATCACGGAGCCCCAAGGAACCCCTTCCACCTCCGCGCCATCGAACCAAATGTGTGATTGGCAAGACCAATCTCAAGCCATGTACTCGGGAGGAGAGCAAGGAGAAGGATCCTTGGAGCAAGTACAATATGTCGCGGGGAACCAAGGGTATTGGGCCAATCCGGCCACAAGAAATCATACCGGTTTCTCTTACGCCAACAATGAAGGAGCTTTGAACCCGCCACTACAACCACCTCAACAAGCTCGACCACCACCCCCACCCCAACAATAACACTATCCGCCGAGGGGGCCTCCACAACAAAATTTTCAACCGAAGCAACAAGTTCCACCATATAGGCCGCCCAGATACAATCAAGGGTGGAGGAATCAAAATCAAAACCCTCCACAAGCTCAACAACAATCCGACTTCGAAGCTAGAGTGGAGGCGTTTATGGTCGAGCAAAAGAAGGTCAATGCTACCTTGAAGGCGGGGCAAGACTCCCTTACAACCGTTGTGGCTCAAATATCGGAACAATTGGCGTTGCTCAATTGGAACACTCAACATTTACCGGCGCAACCCGAGCAAAACCCACGGAGCAACACCGGCCACATCAATGCCGTGGTTGCCGTCACTACTAGAGGCGGGAAGGACACCACCCCCACCATGATTCCTACCAAGGAGCCCGTGGAGGAAAATTTAGAGCCAATTGAGCCGGTAGTTGAAGTTGAGAAGGAAAAAGAGCCGCAAGAGAAGGAGAAATCTAGAGCGGAGCAATTGATTGAGGAGAGGCGCTTCATGCCACCGGTCCCATTCCCCCAAAGGCTTGCTAGAGCGAAAATGGAGAAAAGGCTAGCAAAGTTTCTCGAGTATCTGAGAGGGGTTAGCCTCAACATTCCCTTCCTCGACGCCATCGTGGAAATCCCCACATATGCTAAATTTTTGAAGGATTTGATTTCGGGGAGAAAGAGAAAGGAGAAGATTATGCTAGCCGAGGAGGGCTCTTGGTTTACCAAGAGAGAAAAGGAGCCGGCCAAATTCAAAGATCCGGGGAGCTTTCGAATTCCTTGCACCTTAGGCGGCGTCCCTCTTCAAAAGGCGTTGGTAGATTTAGGGGCTAGTGTGAGCCTCATGCCTCTCTCCATGTTCTTAAGGCTAAATACCGGGACGAAGTTGAAACCTACCGACATGCGGATACAATTGGCCGACGGGCGAATAACAAGGCCGGTAGGGATCGCCGAAGACATCCCGCTACAAGTCCCGGGGGAATATGCTTGCCATGTGACTTCGTGATCATGGACGTTAAGGAGGAGGGAGATACGTCATTGATACTTGGACGCCCGTTCCTCGCCACCGCCGGTGTGATTATCGACGTGCGAGAAGGTACACTTACTTTGAACGTCGGCAACATCGAGGTGGAGCTTCACATTCCTAAGGCTATGAAACACATGCCTTACCACGAGGAGCTTGACTACATGGACCTCCTTGATGAGGTAATTGAGGAGGCGATCCCCCACTCGATTGGCGCTCTATTCGATGAAGATTTCGAGGAAGGCCCGGATTTAGGCCAAGATGAGAAGATAGATGATTCCCCCGACCTCTCCGCTGAAAATGATGAAGGCGACGCTGATGTTGCAAGGATTCGAGAGCTCTGCAAGCTCTCGAAATTGAAGTCTCCGAAGAAAGCTCCGCCGAAACGGAAATCGGCGTCACCGGTGAAGCCGTTGACCGGAGCAAACGCTAGCTTGGGGGAGCCTCCCCCAAAACTATTCGAGACGGGAGACCACCGAGGGAGAACACGCCGCCGCAACTTCCGAATCCAAGCGTTCTCCCCGGAAAGTTTGATGGGTGCATCTCATATGCACCAAACATCCCGCATTAATTGAAAATCATAGGGGGTCGAGCTCACGACCTTAAACGAGCGCTTGTCGGGAGGCAACCCGACGGTTATTGCTTTATTTTTACTTTTTCTTTATTTTTGTTTTAGAAATTTTTAGTGTTTTGAGTCGTTCGCCCAAAAATTTTGTGATAACGGGTCCTATTTTTCTTGACAGGAGAGGAGATAGGTAAATCCATCATGAGGAGGATGAACGAGGTGATAAGGAGCACCCCAGGAAGGCGCTCGATGCTTAGGAGGAAGATGAAATCGACTGGAGGAAGAAAGACGGAGTTTAGAGCCCAAACGAAGACAAACAGCAGAACACAAGGCTCACTCGGCCGAGCATACTAGTCACTCGGCCGAGTACACAAGTTCGTCCGGCCGAGCCGCTCACGAACGAGGGAAGTCTGCTGTACCCAACTCTCTGTTTAATTTCCTGATTTCAGTATAACTGCTACTCGGCCGAGTATATATATTCACTCGGCCGAGTAAATCGGATACGCTCCTAGGGCGAGTCTTGCCGAGTAGCTTGAGCCACTCGGCCGAATGGACTTACTCCACTCGGCCGAGGCTGGCAAGGCCACTCGGCCGAAGCGTAAGCGGGGAGGAATTTTCCATTGATCTCACTCGGCCGAGTGACCTAGTCACTCGGCCGAGTCGTAACTTTTGCTATAAAAGGGGGCGGGGTCGGGCTCGTTTTTCGAAACGACGCAAACCGAATTCGCCCGACTCTTCGCATTCCCCTCGCCCGTTCCCCTCGCTCACGCCCCCACTCGCCCGACCGCCGTCGCCGAGCCGCCGCTCGTCCAGCCCCCGCCGGTCGAGCCCCCGCCGCGCCTCGCCCGAGTCGCCGCCGGCGGCCACCACTCCGGCCACCTCCGGTATCGCCTATTTCGCCTTTTTCTCCTCTTTTTGTGTATTTTTCGAGGATCCATGCTTTAAACGAACCCCAAACCCAAATTGGTTTCTATATCTATCTATTATACCCCTAATGCTCCTTACGTTTTGAATATTACCCGCTGATATCTCCATTTCATGCGCAGGTTGTTTTTGGGAGCTTAGGGGAGCCCAGGGGAGCTTCTAGGGACTGATTCGGGCTTCGCGGAGGCGCTGTCTTCGCACGCTTCCATTGATTAGCACTCGCGGCGTGTCGGGGTATACTCTTTCCTTTATTTTGCACACGCCGCACTTTTCACGCTTTTCGGCGCGCGCTCGGGGCCCATATGCCGCCCCGGACACGGCCGCGGTCGAAGAGAGCTTCCGCCAAGCGGAAGCGGTCGGATGATGCCGGCCCCTCCCACAAGCTGGAGGACTCTCCTCCGCCTTCTCCCACACACCCCGTCCACCCAGCACAGCCTGCAGGCCCCGCACACCCCGCACAGCCTGCAACGCCCGCACAGCCCGCACAGCCACTCCCTGCCGCTCCACAGCCACCACCTCCGGCTCCACTCGTCGGGCCGCTCGGGATTACGTTCTGAGACGACGCACACCGCGTCGCTTTCGAGCGTATTTCCCAGCGCTCGATCGTACCCTCCAGGTTTGCACACCTTGCCGACCTAGGACGCCTGGGGGTACTAGAGGGGATGCTCACGTTGTACGACAACGTGGGCTGGCGAGATTTCTTTCAGGTGTCTGCGGACACGTTTATCTGCCTGACACTTGAGGTACTTAGTTCGATCGCCCGGACCGACGAGGGATGCTCGTTTCGGTTCATGGACCGGGAGTGCCAGGTCACTCTCGGTATGATGAGAGCATTTTTCTCGTGGCCCGATGTCCCCGGGGCCGATCGAGGTTACGCCCCCACCCATATCCCCCCACCTTCCTTCGACGCCGGTGCCTTCTGGGCTCGGATTACGGGTCTTCACGCTGCCTTTGACCCTAGTAGGGCCAAGGCCTCGGCCATTGTCCACCCCTACCTCCGTATAGCTCAGCGCCTCATGGCGACGACCTTTTTGGCCAGATATGAGCCGGGCACGATGTCCACGCCAGAGCTCTACATGCTCTACGCGATGACACGGCCCAGAGCTCTATCTAGGGATGGCGATGAGCTGGTCCCCGCTGTCGTGATTGATGTCGCGGCTTGGTTTTTGGACCGCATCATTGTATCGATGGGCGCTCGCTCACCGATATGCTGCGGCGGCCTGATCACCTTGCTTGCTCTTATGACCGGCGAGGACTTCCCTGACGACCTGCGACGAGCACCGGGCCCCACTACTCTGTCGATTGATGTTATGGCCCGGATGAAGATGCTTCGTCCGCACGGTGAGCGACACTGGGTCTGGCTGCACGGCCCTTACGGTGCCGATTACATGATTCTTCCGAGCCCAGCTCGGACTCAGATTGCACCGGCCCATGTGGACTGGCTCCCTGCGATGGATGTTCTGATCCCAGCTGCTTACGTGCTCGAGGCCGAGCAGGCCCACGCTGCCCACGCTGCCCCCGCAGACCCTGTTTCCCCTGCCGAGCCTGCTGCCCCTGTTGACCCCGTGGCCCCTCAGCCTATCCCCGATGTTTCCGATGCTCCTGACACCTCTGTCCACACCTCTGTCGGTGTCGGGAGTACCTTCGCTGAGCCCACTTCCACTACTACCACGCCTGTCATGTAACGGCCGCTATTTTTAGGTATGTTTAATTGCATGTATGCTTACTTCCGAATTGTCCAAGTATTTTTATCCGTAGAGTCGACGCGAGCGCGTCTACATTTTTCACCGTAGTTTAGTGTTACTATGGTTATTTTAATTTACGAATTACCGTAGCTACTTTATTTTACTAATTACGAATTACGATTACTAATTATTTTACTAATTACCATTAATGACTTTGGTTAGTTACGAATAACACACCAGATAGATAACTTATATAATATTTGGGATGAAATAACTCTATGTAAATAACACACCAGACCTAATTAATTCCCCCCTCACGTTTTTCTCATTCCGAGTCAGTAGCAACCTCAAACCAGGTTCAATTCATTCCCCCTAAACTTTTAGTCTCCCTTCATTAATGCTAACGTTTGATTTTCGTTTAACACGTCTCTTCCACGATGAAATTTCCATGGCAAAAATTTCTTCCCTGTAATTAATAAGAACCTAATCCTTGACTAAATCATCTCCGATTAATGAACATGTCCCTTGCCTCTTCATTTTTTAAGGACGACTGCAACATTCTTCAGCCACCCCCTCCTCCATACACGACGATCAACCACCGGCTCCATACACAACCTCCTTCCACCAGCAAACACCAAATCAGCCACCACCATCAACCCCTTCACCATCACCAACACAACAACATCATCATCATCAACCCCTCTCCCGTCCATCCACAGCAACCAACCAAATTCCTTCAACCCAAATCAGTTTCAACCCAATCCACATCCAAATCAGAATTCGGAAAAGAATCAAAATCCAAAACTCAAAGCAAACTCAGATCTGAATTAATTTCAGATTTAAATCAAGAAATCCCAAAAACACATATAGCCAGAAATCAACAAAATCAAAACCCGTAACCTTTTCTTCTTCCTCCTCCTCCTCCTCCATTGGCCGGCCGCCGCTCCAAGCTGCCACGCGGCCCACCACCTCGCGCGCCACCCCCAGACCGAACGCCGACCCGATCCGGCCTCCCCGTCGCCGGAGATCCCGCAGGCCGGCCGCCCCCGCCTCGCGCCCCGTGCCGGCTGCCCCCACTTCCCTTGCGCCACCCCCGGTTGCCCCCTGGCCGTCGCCGCCCTCGGCCTTTGCCTGCGCCCTCCTTTTGCCTGCAACGTTGAAGAAGAAGAAAAAAAAGGAGAAGAACAGAACACAGAACGAAAGGAGACGGGGGGGAGAGAGAAAGGAGTGAAGGTAATTTATAATATAACTTTATAGATAACCAATAGGCATGCTGGTACCCATCCCATCACTAGTTTTTATTGTTATGCATCTGTACTGCTAATTGATATGTAGTGGTTGATGGCATTTATCTTACACAATCAACCAAGTTAAGCATATAACTTTACCTGGGTACTAAATAACCCAGGTATTGCAATAGGCCACGTATTAATTAAGTTAAGTTATTTTATGGTAAGTTTATAAGTTAAGTTATTTAGTAATTAGTTATTAGTGTATTAGAGTTAGTGTAACTTGTCTCTTAACATATTATAATTCGTTAAGCTAATTCGTTCAGCTAACTTGTTCGTAACGCGTGTGAATCAGGTACACCGACCGCCTGTCAAAACGCGCCTTTCGCTACAGGGCGAAACGGTAACTCATCATACCCTAGCTATGGGGTTTAAAAACAATATTGATGCATGCCAAAAGTAGTTTCTTTTCATTAGCAAAGTGTTTCTCTTGAACAGTTAGCTAAACTTGATAAATTGCACCGTACCGTAAGTTGAATTGGTCTCTGTGACATGCTTAACCGTTAACCGGAAGATGTAATTGGAAAAGTGAGAATAGTAATTGACTCGTAAATGGTAAGTTGGTAAGTACGGTAATCTACACACACACTGGGTTTTTGGGGTAACTTATAATTGTGGAAGTGCGGGAGCGACCAGTCCGATCTCCAGTGGATAGTACCGTATTGACTGAACAGTATCGTTTTGTTGAAAAGTACCGTTTTGATTGTATCGTATTAATTGTACCGTATCGTTTTGTTGTAACCCGGGATATCAGGTGGACTCTTGGTTGCATATCGTACTTCCCTTTATAAGTCACGTAGGCTCAGGCACAACTAGTAAATATTGTTATTGCTGATAGAAGTAGACTGTTATGTTACTTTTCTGCTCTATTGCTCGCACCTTACTTTTTAGTTTGCCATGCTAGTTTTGCCATGCTCGTTTATTGGTTTAAATATCATGCTAGAGTTACTTTGAGTTACGTCTGATCCTGACGACCCTTCTTTTTGTGGTGGTCTCGCCAGATACAGCACAGGTTGAGGAAGCTGCACCAGGGACTGCAGACGCTGAGTTTGCTGTAGAATTTGACCAGGAGGACGCTGGTTACTAAGTGTGAGTTTGAGCGTGTTATTTATTATATGTATCAGAGTGGCTTGCTTGGTGTGTATTTGTATTCTCGAGTTGTATTTCCTTTCATGTACGCTGCTGGTTTGTAATAAGGTTTACACCATTTTCATGTATGAGTATTTTGGCGCATTTCTGCAACAGAGCCTGTATTGATCTCATCGGTGCCTAGCAGGACTTGTGCATTTCCAAACAGTAACGGGCCCCGAGAGAGGGTCGTTACATGTCACCACCACCACTGGCCCTCTGTCTGCTGAGCCCGTTTCTTCTGCCCCACCCGAGCGCCCGTCGTCCATAGTTGAGTGCGGAGAGCCCTCTGTCTCCACTGCTGCTGTATTTTCTGAGAGTGTCGTGGCGTCTGTCCACACTTCTGTGCCCCCGACCTCTCTGGCCGCCTCGCTGCCACTTTTGTACTCTTCTTTCGCTGCTGCTGCCTCCACTTCTCACCAGCCGGTGCCCCGGCCTCACACTGAGGCCAGGCCCCCATTTGCGAGCGCAGCACCTTTCGTTCCCCTACCCGCTGAGCCCGTCACCTACGCCACCAGAGTATGCCAGCCCCGACCTGCACTGCCCCGACCGGTGCGTCCCTCTGCACCACCTCCCCCTGACACTGTACTTCAGAGCATTCGTGCTCTCGAGGGGGTGGTGAGTGACCTCAGAGGCGACCTTCGGACCCTGTCCGCCACCGTCACTGTGATGGCTGGCCGCTTTGACCTGCTCCCGCAGATTCACTACTGCCTTACCCAGGTCCTGGAGCGTCTCGCCCGCGTACGCGTACCCACCCAGCAGGTTCCCACCCACACTTCCACACACACTCAGCCTGCTTCCACTCCCACACCCACCCCCGCTCAGCAGCCACTACCACCACCACCTCCTCCTCCTCCTCAGGACGGAGCCGGCGCAGCACCACCTTCTTAGGCACTCTTGATGCCATCGCTTCTTTTTGCCGTCATGCTGCCCGTCTCTGCTGGGTCCTGATGCACTTTTTTCCACCACCCTCCCCTCACTATTTCTCTGATACGCATTTTCTATATATATCTTTTTATGTCCTTTTTGGGAGAAAGGGAGAGTTTTTGGTGCCACACTTATATATCTGTATCACTCCTATTTCTGCATGCATCATGTCCGCATCATATTTTCCGTTTCATTATTTTCTTATTTTTCATCATGCATGCATCCTCACTTGCCCCTCCCATTACTTGTCTCTCGGTGTGCCACACTTTGCACATTGAGGACACTGTGTCATTTAGCTTGGGGGAGTGAGTTCTCACGTTCTTTTTTTTCGATTTGCCACCTTTATTTTTAGTTTTTCACACCGTTTTCCGCTTTTGCACTTATTTTCATCATTTTTCTTTTTATTTTACCATGCATCACGTTTTTCTTATTTTTCTGTGTGCCGCATTGTAAATAGTTCTATTTTCCATTTATCTTTATTTCTTTCTTTTTCATCTCATGCTAGAGATGACTTTTCTATGATGATGATGACGTGGAGTTAGCTTACTTTATTTGCATGCTTTATTTGTCATGTCTTAGACTTTATTTCTGATATTCTATGCTATGACTTGCCTTGCATCTAGAGATAGTAACCCACACTTTTCCACATGAAAAATGGATGAAATTTTATTATTAGCTGAGTCTGAATATTCATATGTATGCTATCACAGAAAACACACCAAGATTCACGCATTGAATGTCTATATCTGGAGTACTGATTTCTTTTCCTATATCACTTCTATATGCATGAATTGTACATTTCACTTCAGGATGATTGAATGATGTTAGCTATGATAAATTTGGATTAGTTAGCTTTTTTGTGATCAAAACTGAGTAGATTAGATTACCATGCTGAATTTGTCGTGCATGTCTTATAGAGTGAACCGAGAGATATGTTTATTTCTTTCTCCACAAATCTTGAACATCATTTCTCTACTATTAAAATCATTGGTGAATCTCCCCTTAGCGATTCTATTATATGGCATTTCCCCCGCTATTAATTCCTAGCTCCAAATTTCCCTAACGAAAAAAAAGGAGAAAATATTCTTGTATATCATTATCTCTCTTTGAGTTGGGATCGTTGTGTATACATGCTATGTCAAAAAAAAACAAAAGAAAAAAGTGCAAAAAGAAAAAGAAAAGAGCAAAAATCCTCAATAAAAGATCCCATCTCACTTTCTTTCTTTCTTCTCTCTTTTCGTGTTGATTTTCATTGCTTTTGGAGCTTTACAAAAATGGGGATGTGAATATTTTTTATGCCACCATGCTTATAGATAAGCTTGGGAGAGAGAATCCATTGATGTGTGAGAGAGTGACTACTTGACGTTGCACGACAACTTAGGCTAAGTAATATTCTATACTCGGTGAGATTATTTCTAGCTTTACGAAATCCAGAAATCTAAGCCTAGCAATCATTTCATGAAATCCATACTTTTCTATTCTCTCTATTCTATTGTATGATACTCTTATACTCCTCATAGAAAGCATTCAATTGAAAAGTGTGTGATCTGCGATTTGTATACCGCTTTAGATGATTCAGACGATGTTAATTCTAAAATTATTCCGTTTTTCATGATTATATCGTTGTTCGTGGGTTTTCTATTTCTATTTGCATTATTATACTATGATATCAAAATAAAACTCTTTGACATGTATTTTTCATTCAGTACATGCTATATGAGTAAGCGGAACCCACGTCCTGAGAAAATGATCTAGCAGCTTACCTCTTCGCTTCTTTCTTTCTTCATTATTTTTATTTCGTTTTTCATTCTTCTCCGTTTTTCGTTTTTCATTTTTCGCCGTTTTCGTTTTCCGAATCCACCGGGTTCGCCTTTTACTTATCTTCCTCGACGACGAGTAAGAGGTAAGCTTGGGGGATTTTGATCACTCCTTATTTTACATTTTTTTCCCGCATGTTTGCGTGCCATTTAGATCGCCCAAATCATGTTTTTCACGATATATCGACGATATTGCGATGCTTTTCACGATTTGTTGTTTTTGTCGCATTTCAGGTGATTTGGAGCGATTTGGAGTGATCTCGAGATGCGTTTACTCCAGAGGGTCACCGACGACCTCCCCAAGGGGTATTTTGCTGTTGGAGAGGAGCGGAAGAAGAACAGACGTCGCAGGAGCGACGAGGATGCCAAAACAAGCTGTTTGGGCATTTTTAGTGTCCCACTCGGCCGAGTGAAGGAGTCACTCGGCCGACCAGCGAGACACCGCTCGGCCGACCAGATCAGACACGATTCATATGTGCACTCGGCCGAGCGACGGAGACCACATCGGCCGAGTGACGAGATCCCGTCCGCCCGAGTGGCGCCCAGACGAAGCCATTCAAAAATTGCCAACTTACTGTTTTTCGGCTGCCTGAGCTTCAGAAGACCCACTCGGCCGAGTGGATAATCTCGACCGCCCGAGTACCAAGAAGCCATCAGCCGAGTGACGACAACTCACTCGGCCGAGCCGCCCCCGAAGTGAAGACCCCTGAAGATCGAGACTTACTGGAAATTTACAGGGTTTCTCACTCGGCCGAGCGACTTTTGTCACTCGGCCGAGTGCGACGCGCTGCCTGTAGCGAAAATTGCGGATTTCAGGCTGCGCAGGGGTATTTTGGTCACAGTTTTTGGACGATTTTGGGGGGTATTTAACCCCTGTTTTTACCCTAGTTTTGGAGAGCTTTTCTCTTAGATTTTTGCAGCTTTTTAGATTAACTTTTTAGCTTTGTTCTTGTGATTGGAGAGGAGACAAAAGTTGATTTTTGTTGGATTATTTGAAGAACTCAATTGGTTTGCCTCTCTCTTCTCTAAAAATTCTATTTTTATTGCATATCTCAATATTTTGATGAATTCTATTGTTTATTTCATTGATTATTTTTGTGTTTGTGCTATGAATTGTGAGTAGTCTTCACGTCTTGGGGCGTGGGGATGAACCCTACAAGCCCAATTTCATATTTGTGATGAATTGGTAGAAATCTTGCTAGAATTGCCATTAGGGATTAGTTTGGGAGCGATTTACTACGGATAGCTAGGAGTTCATATCGATTGGGATTTGCAAGAGATTGGATCCCAATTCGATAGGAAACCCTAGAAATCCGAATTGGGTTGGAATCGAATTTCCGAAGTATCGGTTTGCAAGAGATTGGACCGATACTAGGGCTTCCAGTTACAATTCCGTGCCAATACCCGTTTGCAAGAGATTGGACGGGTAGGAACTATCCCAACCTAGATCGTGGGCCGAGTTTGCAAGAGATTGGGCTCGGTGCGCGATTGAACGATGATGTTGATCCTAATGCTAGCTTCCCTAGGCTAGGGTTTGCAAGAGATTGGACCCAAACCTAGGATAGCTATAGACCGGCAACAGCGCGAGAGCGTGAGCTTGGTTCTACATTCAGTTGCGACTAGTTCATCCAAAATCTTATTCTAGCAATTTTGATACCGATGAACCACATCGACGAGATACGGTGAGTAGCGGGAATTCCCCATTCCCTAGACGTTCTTTATTTGATTTGATATTTCCGTACTTTGTCTGAAGATTGTGACAGGATCGCCAAAGGTAAATTTCTCTCTTCTTAAATAGCCAGGTTGATTGGAACAAGCACGGTCATTCGTCCTCCCTGTGTTCGATAACCCGCTCGTCGCTATACCGTGCGCTTGCGGTAAAACTACAACCGTTCTCTGGGTGTGTATCCCGGGACCGATCACTTCCCCTCAGCCCCTCAACCGACTGAGGACCGACGCTCTGCCCAAAGCACCCGCTTGACCTCGAATCCTTCGCCTACTCACGCTGAGAGCACGTGCGCTTGGCCTGACCAAGGGATCCATTTGACCCCTTGACCACGTTGACTGTCTAGTCGTCGGTCAACGAATCAGTGGCGAGAAAACACCCGTAAACATCTAGCACCGTCTGTGGGAACGAGCTAACACCCACGTAAAGTAACCACACCAGCAATGGCGCGGCCTAGTTCGACCCAACGAAGGAAGGCCGCAGACCCAATGTCGGCACGGGGGCTGTATCGTGACCGACAGGGAAGTACCGTGACGGCACGGCGCGCCCCCCGGTCCGGAGGCTCGGGCAAGCTCCAGGCCCAACCTAGCCTCGATGAGAACAGCGAGGCGGAGTCCGAAAACCGTCTCCCAGTAGTCCCTCTCAGCAGAGGGGGGTGGGGACATGGCCCGACGAGGCGCTCGTAGTTTCCGCCGTCATCAATGCTGCCATTATGAGACGGCTACTCGTGGATACTGGCAGCTCATGCGACATCCTATTCATGGCGACTTTGGAGAGGATGGGACTCCTGGACGAAGACCTGGATCCATGCTCGGGGCCCGTGATAGGCTTCACGGGTCACTCCGTGCCCATCGTGGGGGCGATCTGCCTCCCCGTCACGCTTGGGGAGCCGCCCGAATCGGTAACCCAGATGGTAGAGTTCATAGCACTGAGGATCGGATCAGCGTACAACAGGATCATCGGTCGCCCATTTCTCAACGCTGTCGGAGCGGAGGTCTCGACTCTCCATCGGACGGTCAGGTTCAGGACCCCGAGGGGGGTCGGAGAAGTTGAAGGCGATACGGGGAGACCGAAGATCTGCTACCAACTGTCCAACGAGGAACACGCTGAGCGGCGCGACAACCCGATGGCCTCTCTCGACTTAAGGTATGGGCCGAGGCCCACCCCTGGGGAAGAGCCGAAGCAAATCCCGATCACGGATGTCGACGGGAGATTCGTCTCCATCGGGTACGAATTGGACCCTAGCTTGAGGGGCCAGCTGATCGAGTGCCTAGAGGCCAATCTAGACGTCTTCGCATGGTCACCCGACGACATGCCCGGCGTAGATCCCCGAGTGATTATGCACCAGCTCAACGCCGACCCCAATTTCAAACCGATCCGGTAGAAGAAGCGGAATCTGGGCGGCGAAAAGAGGAGGGCCACCTTCGAGGAGGTGGATCATCTACTCGATGCCGGCTTCATCCGGGAAGTCTGGTACCCAAAGTGGATGTCCAACGTCGTGATGGTGAAAAAGTCCAGTGGCAAGTGGCGGATGTGCATGGACTTTAGCGACCTCAATAAGGCCTGCCCCAAGGATAGCTACATGTTGCCTCGCATCGATCACCTTGTGGACAACGCATTTGGCTACGAGATGCTCAGCTTCATGGACGCATACTCCGGGTACAACCAGGTCCAGATGGACCCTCGGGACGAAGAGAAAACGTCCTTCACTACCGACCGAGGGACCTTCTGCTATAAGAAGATGCCCTTCGGCTTGAAGAATACGAGGGCAACCTACCAGAGAATGGTCAACAAGGTGTTCGACTCTCAAATAGGGAGAAACCTGGAGGTCTACGTGGATGACATGCTAGTCAAATCACGTGGGCCAACTGACCACATTACCGACCTCAGGGAAACCTTTGAGCGGCTGCGGAAACACAACATCCGGTTCAACCCCACGAAGTGTACCTTCGGGGTAAGATCTGGCAAGTTCCTGTGATTCATGATCACTAATCGCGACATCGAGGCGAACCCTGACAAGATCGAGGCGCTGATCAACATGCGGGAGACGACGACAATCAAGGAGTTGCATAGACTGAATGGGCGCATCGCCGCCCTGGGGCGTTTTCTATCCAAATCAGCGGAGAGGTCCCTTCCTTTCTTCAAAACCCTGAGGAAAGCAATCGCCGAGCCCGTCGATAAAAGGAAAACTGTGCCATGGGACGAAGACTGCGCCCGCGTGTTTGCTGAACTCAAAGAGTACCTCCGCAGTCCGCCGCTCCTCTCCAAACCGTGAGAAGGGGAAGAGCCTCTACCTAGCTTGTACGGGCGAGGAGGCGAGCTCAGTGCTGATCAGGGAGGACGATGGAGTGCAGAGGCCGGTGTACTATACCAGTCAAGTCTTGAAGGACACGGAGGGATGGTACACGCCCATGGAGCAGCTTGCATATGCCCTCGTGTTCTCAGCCCGAAGACTCCGACCCTACTTCCAAGCTCACACGATACTAGTCTTTACTGCCCAGCTCGAACAGAACCTCAAGAGGTTCAACCGGATGGGGAGAATACTTAATTGGGGAGTGGAACTGAGCGAGTTCGACCTTCGGTTTAAGCCACGGATGGCCATAAAAGGGCAGGCCTTGGCGGACTTCATCACCTTGTCCACCATAGAAGGAAGAAACTCCTTTGAAGAAGAAGGCCCGGCCATGGTAAGTCCCCAACCCTTGTCTTTTCTTTCGGCTGACATTATTCTCGCCAACCAGCCAGGGGACCAGGATACGTGGGTAGTCCATGTAGACGGATCCACCACCCGAGTGGGAAATGGAGCCGGCATAGTGATTCGGTCGCCTGAGGGGGGCATCGTTAAGTATGCGCTTCGGTTCAAGTTTCCGGCCACCAACAACGTGGCTGAGTACGAAGCCGCCATAAACGGTTTGAGGCTGGTTAGAAAACTCGGAGCCGAATCCGTACGCCTCCTCAGTGATTCAAAGCTTGTCATCAGCCAATTGAAGGGGGATTAAGAAGCGCGCAAAGAGGCAATGCAGAACTACCTCGCCTCGGCCAAGGCCGAGCTGTCCAAATTCAAGCGAGCTGAGACCCGCCATCTCCCCCGATCAAAGAACGCCCGTGCCGACGCCCTATCCAAACTGGCCTCCTCCTCTCCCAAGGAGTTAGGTCATGCTGTTTACGTGGAGAACCTCCAGTTCCCTAATACAAAGGAGAGGGAGGTCATGGACATCGACGAGGACCCCACTTGGATGGACCTGATCGTTCGATATCTCTCCCGGGGGAAGTACCAACGGACCTAGACGAGCACCGGTCCCTGGAGCGAAAGGCGCTCCGATACGTAATCCATGAAGAGGCATTGTATATGATACATTGGACGAAGACAGACGTCCTTCCCTGCCTCAAGTGCCTCGGGCCTCGGGAGGCGGGCTATGTCCTCCGGGAGGTGCACGAGGGGATCTGTGGAAACCACCACGGAGGCAAGACGATCGCCCAGAAAATCCTGAGGCAGGGGTATTACTGGCCCACCTTGGTCAACGACGCTACTAAATACGTCCAAAGCTACTAGGAGTGCCAGAGGTTCGCCAAACTCGGCTCATCTCCCCCGTCGGAGCTCGTTCCGATAATCAGCCATGTACCCTTTGCAAAGTGGGCGGCGCTCGACATCCTCGGGCTTTCACTTTCGGTCGGGGGTAGAGGAAGTACTTGATCGTGGCGATGGACTACTTCACCAAGTGGGTTGAGGCGGAACCCCTCGCATCCATCACTTGAAAGAAAGCGAATATCTTCATGTGGAACTTCATCATCTCCAGGTTTGGGATTCCCCGGGCCATCGTCACGGACAATGGGAAGCAATTTGACTCCGCGGGGTTCAAAGACTCTGCGCAGAGTGGAAGATCAAACTCCTTTTCGCTTCAGTGGCACACCCTCAGACCAATGGGATGGCGAAAGCCGCCAACAAGTGCATCATCGAACCCCTCTGCAAGAATGTGGCATACACCGAGGACAGCTGGCCTGAGGAACTCCCGGGGATACTCTGGCCGTACATGACAACTCACAAAGAAGCCACAGGCGAGACCCCCTTCATGCTCGCATATGGCACCGAGGTGGTGGTGCCCGTTGAAGTTGTAGGAATATGGTGCCCTCGAGGCCATTTATTCCTGTGTGAATAGCACAAACATCTTGTTCGAAATAACAGTAAGCTGTTTGGTAATAATTTATCTAAGTCATATTGTAATGTAGTCAACATTAGATATCAACTTAGGTAAAGTCCTGAGACTTTATGCAAGGTCAAACGGGTATCGAGATGAGTATCTCGATCATGGAGAAACGTTTGACCGTCTGTAGCATAAGTCTGAAATGGTTCATGGTCGTAGATGTTTCGAGACAAGGATATCGAAACATCGGATAGACCATTGTGTCTTAGTCTTCACCGTTTAGCGGTGGCGATGATCTCATGATCGTTTGACTTGGCGAAGTCGAAGACGAGACACAGGTGCTCATTAGAATGAGTTCACTGAACGATCCACTAAGAGTTATCATATGGTTATATTGACCAATCTGTCAGTGATAACTCTGAGTGATGATATGATAGTTGGTCTTTTGACTTGAGGTCATTTTGACGGACCTGTGCGTGAACGGTGCCACTTAGATCAACTGACCTAGCTTCGAGGCAAGGCCTGTCGAAAGGTCTTTTGATTGGGTGTCACTTGAAACGTACGAGGCGAGTAATGACCAAGAGAGGATTCGTCTATCCCGGTCAATGGGAGTTAGTGTCGTAGAGTTAGTTCGGTCTTTAGTAAAAACTCTGCGCAGAGTATGTTGGAAGAAGTCCAACATTAGTTGACTAAAGATCGATAGAAACTAACCGGAGTCAAGTTATTGGGGTTGACAGTTTGACCGTACCCCAGACTTGATCTACACGACACAGTTAAGACGAAAAGACTATAACTACGGAATTCATCACGGAAACAGTCAGGTGGTCCCGACAATACTCATGTCAATGAGTCAACCACATAATGATGATTCCTGAAGCAGGGACGGCAACCACTGCTCGTGGTCACTGCCGTATAGGGCTTCGAGCCCAACCTGTTGTAAGGGTCAGGCTGTAGGGTCTCACACAGAGTGTAATGCTTCGTCTAGTAATAGGTAGAAAATAGTTAGGGAGAATATTTGCATTTGATGCAAAAGAAGAGATAATTGCATTTGATGCAATATGATAATTTAAGCTTAGATAGGGACTATTTTGCATTTGATGCAAAAGTGATTAAATATGTATTAAATTGTTTAATATATATTTAATGAAATAAACGCAAGGAAAAAGTTCACGGGTAAGACGGGAATGACCCGGTCTAGACCCAGGTTCGAACGGCGTCCAAATCGGACGCCGGATGCTCAAGTTAGAGCCAAAACAGCCAAACTAATCAGACCGGGTCAGACCAGGCTGACCCAGACCAGACCAAGTCTGGCCTGGGTGCCTGGCCAGACCTGGCTGAGCCAGGAACCCAGGCAGCCAGGCCTGGGCACATGCCCAGGCGCTGGGCGCCTGGGCCTGCGCCCAGGCGGGCCTGGGCGCCTGGGAGCCCAGGCGCCCTGGGCGCCTGGGCGCCTTGGGCGCCCTGGGCCGGGCGCCTTGGGCGCCCGGCCCAGGCGCCCGCCAGGCGCCCGCCTGGCGCCTGGCGCCAGGCTGGCGCCTGGGCGCCAGGCGCCTGGGCGCCAGGCGCCTGGGTGCCCGGGCCCAGACTTGGGCGCCCGTGTCCAAGTCTGGGTTTTGGGCGCCCAGTCAGACTTATGGGTCCCACCTCTGGGTGTGGAACCCTAGGTTTAATGGGCAGTTTTTGACGGCTCGTTTTTGTGAAAAACTAGCCTAGGGCTGATCTTTGGACACTCAATTGGAGGGTCAAACGAACTCCGATTGACGAACGGTTTTTTCCTATGCGTTCACCGTTGAACGCTTGTCGTATTGATAGGTTGTATCGATCTTGAAGCTCAACGGTGAGTGAGTTAAAATTCACGGAAGTTTGCACCTTTTGAAGTGCAAACTAACTTGATTTTAAATTAACTCTATTTTAGTCCCACATCGGATTTTGAGAAAAGGGGAGAGTCCGCCGCCTATATAAATAGGGGTCTCCCCCCTTTCTCAAATCTCGTCCCAAGCTCTAGATCTGAGCGGCTCTCGTAAATGTTGGAGCACGCTCGGATCTAAGCTTAAATTAAATATTTCTCTATCTCCCTAAAATTTCTGCCTTACTCCTGCGGGCTCTAGCAAAGCCTCAAAGGAGTTCGGATTCTGGATCCGAAATCTTGGCGGAGGTTTCACTCGCGTGAAACTTTCTTCAGCGGTTGGTTGGCTCGGCGGCACGGGGATTGATCGCCTCGGGATGCGGAGCGGTTCGAGGAGCGGTTCGGGGAGCGGTTCAAGGAGCGGCTCGGCGTGGGACGGGAGCAGCTCGGAAGACGGCGCGGAACATCTCGCCTGCTCCAGGGCTGAGATTCCGGGTATGTGGTTAAAGTATTATTAGCATTAGTTTAGTTTAATCGCAGTAGGCTAGATCCTTCTTGGGATGGTCAGACCCATCCCAAGTCGGCATAGATCTTGGCATAGGGTCTTGGACCTTAGGGCCAAGTTAAAATTGTTTTAACTTGCATGTTAATTTAGATTAACTGTTTTTCCTTCCGCTGCTATGTTTTTCTGTCTATGTTCCGTCCGACTTAGGACGGGACTAGAATTTTGTGCCCTAAGGGACCGCGCAATCCCCAACAGTGGTATCAGAGCCTAGGTTTGCGTAGCGATCTAGGTACTGCGATTTTATTAAACATGTTAATGCTTTTAAATATTTTTAAATGTTTTTAAAATTATGAGATAATGTTTTAAAAATGTTTTAGATGTTCAAAAAAAAAAAAAAAATTTTTTTTTGATATTTTTGAACATGAAAATTTTAAAATAACGTTTTAAAATTTATGTGATAATTTTAAAACTAATTTTAAATATTTAAAAGTTTAAATTTATTTTGGATGCCTAGAAATTTTTATTTGATAAATTTTTAAGCATGAAAGTTTTAAAATGATGTTTTAATTTTATGAGATAATTTTAAAATTGATTTTAAAGATTAAAATTTTTATGCGATAAATTTTTTAAATAGCATGCAAAGTTAGTGATTTTAAAATTAAGTTTTTTTTTTTGAGATAAAAATGAAATAATTTTAAAATCATATTTTAAATTTAATTGTTAAATTTATGTTTGCATGCAAAAATAGTTTATGCGATAAACTTAGTTTATTTAATTGTTAAATAGTTGTGCACTATCTTTATGCGATAAATTAGTGTAGTTTTAATGGCTTGTTAATCTTGTCCCTTCTTTGATAACACAAGACAACCTCTTAGGTTAGCCATTAAAATTGATTAAAATTTATTACTTGAATTTTAATGACATGCTATGCTTTGATAAATCATTAACAACAATATTAAAGACCTAATTCCTGATTAGGGTAGTCCTTTAAATGAATTTTCAAATTCTAATTGTTATAATTAATTTTCATTAAAGGACTTCGCTTCTAGCGTTGTTAATAATTTATCAAAATCCTAATAACGATTAGGGTAGCACGTGAACCTTATAGTTGATAAGGACTTAATAAAAGTTATTAAACAAATCCTAAAATTTTGAATTTAAGGATTCAACTAGTTGATAGGATTAATTAGTTGTTAATAAAAGCTGTTTAGTCTATGACATACATACAAAAATGACAAGCTTCATTCAATGGACCATGATCCAGTCAATGTGCTTGGCTAAGAGTTCTGGGTCAACCCTTGCTAGTCCAAGGGGTAGTGATCCTGGCTTAGTCAATTCCCTGGCTGAGTTCCGCTGGACCGCAATGTCGCGAATCATGATTGTATGACACCCTGGACTATATCTAAGTCAAATACGTTAATGGTCTTTTTCAAGATTAGTCGTAGCCCTCCTTGTTTTAGGGGTTAGCAACTATAGGGCCCGTGTTATAGTTGGTGAGATACACTCAAACTGTGACATGGCACCCTGTAGAAACCAACTCCTTAAATACATAAGATGAAATCTTGACTAACCCTAACCGTCGTCTCGTACCCCGAGCGCCGGCGTAAGTTAAGTCAACGATGTAGTCTGACTTGATGTAAGTCTAAGACCTGACCCAAACCGACGTGTCGTGCATACACCGAGCTGAGGGGCGAGTCAGGCTAGACATGAAAACAAGGGTCCGACTAGACTAGACATTGTGATTTGGATGAGCACACTCATGATCACGAATGGCTAGGGGCAAAAAACCGATTAAGAGAGTCATATCCGATATGATCGATGAAGAGTCATCTTCCGATTGCAGAGTCAATCAACTTGTTGAGCTACACTCAAGGTTGTTTAGACTCAAGGTGATTGGAACTCTTACCCATTATTTTTAATTCGATTAAATCGTTCATTATTAAGCTTTAAAACGTTCGTAAAAATAGTGGGAGGATATAGATAGATAAAAGCCAATCTACCTATATTTAATATTGAACATATGCTAAAACTATGGCAAGACTGTGTTTACCGAAAGAATCAATTGATAATATTGGAATTAGTTAACTGGTCAATAAGTTGATTAATTGAATATTAGGTTAAATTCTAATTGATATAACTAAAACTATATTCTCGTTGACATTAAATGACCTTCTAAAGAACAGACTTAAGAAATATGATTTCATTAAGTTTTGGGTCCAACAAATAAATTAAAGCTACATGTCACTCGTCTCTATATGAGGCAGCTTGAACATATAGGACATTCAAAGTATGTTTCTCCCTACAACTTGTCGAGCTACCCTCAAGGTTGTATGGACAAACAATTTTGATCCACAAAGTTCGAAAATTCGATCAAACCGTTTGAGTCGAATACGAGTGCATGGGCGATGCAAGACTATGTATCCCAACCGGATCTTGAGACAAGCAACTTCTTGAGCTACACTCAAGATTGCAAAGCTCAAGCGTTTGGATACATAAGTTCCTTGCATAGCTATTTATGTTGATATCTAAATGTGATTTAGAAAAGGAAGAAGGCACTTCGGAAATTCAATTGAGAAAGTTAGTTTAATTTATCATTAGTAGAGGCATAAGTAGGAGGAAATGAAAATGTGACATATTTTGATGTCACGATTTCAGAATGAATTGTTATACAAAAGACGTTTAACACATTTTGACGAATGTCGTCACATTGCTTCTGAAGTAATGTTTTGCGTTAAGTAATTTGTAAATAACTAAATATATATTAAATGTTAATATATAAATACACAAGATAGTAGCAAACTTATATGGTAAAATTAGACTAGGCCGTATCTAGAGATTAAGCTTCACAAGTCACATAAAGAGGGGTCTGACCTCTCGTATTATGAAGTCTACGGACACTTGTGAGTCTTAGCCTCTTAGATACAATGGCCGAAACCCATCTGTGAGACAGTGGGAGAATGAGTTGTCGAACTCAGTCTAGTACATACTGATGTACCTGAGTCTAGATTAACCAAAATAAGTTATTCGTATATTTTATTAAGACACGTGTTCTTGATGAAACACAAGTCTGATAAAATAAAGAACGAAATGACTAAAGTATTTAAACTGATTCGATTAGATCGAATGGTCAAATACTTAGCTAAATCTTGTGTAATTAAAAGAAAATGTGATTTTCTCTCAGATCAAGTCTGTTAACACATCGGTGTGTTAAAAGGTATGAATCACACTTAATTAGATTTAGTGTGATCCATTGTAAGTGACTCTGAGTTAAGTCCTCCCTCTGGGTTAAGTCCCAGATAGTAATGCCTAGGTTTTGATAATGTTCTATAAGGACATTATCAATAAATCAATCGTAAGGAAGTTGTAAAAATACTCGAATCTCGTGAGACGAATTGTCGAGTCAGACATCATAACTGATGATGACTTAGTCAACTTCTAGGATAAAATTCGGAGTAGTAACTCTGATTTAAAACTTGATGCAGGTCCGTGTGTGTAAATAAATTTCAGAATTTAGTTTACGTGGCCAAAGAAAATGCTTCCTCACTTTCTGCAAGTAAATCTTTAAGTTGAAAGATTGGTGCAGAAAAGAAAATAGTGAAGTACAATAATGTTGGACGGGAACGGTTTTTCATCCTAATTTCTTTCAAACGGATTATGATGAAACCGGTTTCGCCAACAGATGTGTACAGATCTACTCGGACCAAAGCCGATGTAAAACGCTTAAGTTGACCATGAAAATTTGTGCATTCACTTATAAGTTCGTTTTTCTAAATATGATTTAGACGAACCAACTTATATGAATTGGCCAGATAGTTTTCAAGGTCAGTGGGAGCGTATAAATTACATGCGAGACATCAAAGAGATGGAACATACATTTTGACAAAGTAATCAAAAGGTTTGATACTTTATCAAGAATGGTTATGAGCCATTTAAAAATGACCATTAACTAATTTAAATGATTATCGTAAAGTACGATAAACTGGATAAGATCCAGGGAAATAAAATATTATAGATTCCGATAGACCAAATGAATTATTTGAATGAGATTCAAATGGTTGGTCTGACTTAAACATAGAAACCCCTTAAGTCTATAGTGTAGACGGTTTTAGCAGATCCACTCACGAAGGCTCTATCACATGAAGTCGGAAAAACTTATGTGTAAAAACGATATTAGATATCGTGATAAATGGGCCTGAGTGCAAGTGGGAGATGTAGGAATATGGTGCCCTCGAGGCCATTTATTCCTGTGTGAATAGCACAAACATCTTGTTCGAAATAACAGTAAGCTGTTTGGTAATAATTTATCTAAGTCATATTGTAATGTAGTCAACATTAGATATCAACTTAGGTAAAGTCCTGAGACTTTATGCAAGGTCAAACGGGTATCGAGATGAGTATCTCGATCATGGAGAAACGTTTGACCGTCTGTAGCATAAGTCTGAAATGGTTCATGGTCGTAGATGTTTCGAGACAAGGATATCGAAACATCGGATAGACCATTGTGTCTTAGTCTTCACCGTTTAGCGGTGGCGATGATCTCATGATCGTTTGACTTGGCGAAGTCGAAGACGAGACACAGGTGCTCATTAGAATGAGTTCACTGAACGATCCACTAAGAGTTATCATATGGTTATATTGACCAATCTGTCAGTGATAACTCTGAGTGATGATATGATAGTTGGTCTTTTGACTTGAGGTCATTTTGACGGACCTGTGCGTGAACGGTGCCACTTAGATCAACTGACCTAGCTTCGAGGCAAGGCCTGTCGAAAGGTCTTTTGATTGGGTGTCACTTGAAACGTACGAGGCGAGTAATGACCAAGAGAGGATTCGTCTATCCCGGTCAATGGGAGTTAGTGTCGTAGAGTTAGTTCGGTCTTTAGTAAAAACTCTGCGCAGAGTATGTTGGAAGAAGTCCAACATTAGTTGACTAAAGATCGATAGAAACTAACCGGAGTCAAGTTATTGGGGTTGACAGTTTGACCGTACCCCAGACTTGATCTACACGACACAGTTAAGACGAAAAGACTATAACTACGGAATTCATCACGGAAACAGTCAGGTGGTCCCGACAATACTCATGTCAATGAGTCAACCACATAATGATGATTCCTGAAGCAGGGACGGCAACCACTGCTCGTGGTCACTGCCGTATAGGGCTTCGAGCCCAACCTGTTGTAAGGGTCAGGCTGTAGGGTCTCACACAGAGTGTAATGCTTCGTCTAGTAATAGGTAGAAAATAGTTAGGGAGAATATTTGCATTTGATGCAAAAGAAGAGATAATTGCATTTGATGCAATATGATAATTTAAGCTTAGATAGGGACTATTTTGCATTTGATGCAAAAGTGATTAAATATGTATTAAATTGTTTAATATATATTTAATGAAATAAACGCAAGGAAAAAGTTCACGGGTAAGACGGGAATGACCCGGTCTAGACCCAGGTTCGAACGGCGTCCAAATCGGACGCCGGATGCTCAAGTTAGAGCCAAAACAGCCAAACTAATCAGACTGGGTCAGACCAGGCTGACCCAGACCAGACCAAGTCTGGCCTGGGTGCCTGGCCAGACCTGGCTGAGCCAGGAACCCAGGCAGCCAGGCCTGGGCACATGCCCAGGCGCTGGGCGCCTGGGCCTGCGCCCAGGCGGGCCTGGGCGCCTGGGAGCCCAGGCGCCCTGGGCGCCTGGGCCTGCGCCCAGGCGGGCCTGGGCGCCTGGGAGCCCAGGCGCCCTGGGCGCCTGGGCGCCCAGGCGCCCTGGGCCGGGCGCCGTGGGCGCCCGGCCCAGGCGCCCGCCAGGCGCCCGCCTGGCGCCCGGGCGCCAGGCGCCTGGGTGCCCGGGCCCAGACTTGGGCGCCCGTGCCCAAGTCTGGGTTTTGGGCGCCCAGTCAGACTTGTGGGTCCCACCTCTGGGTGTGGAACCCTAGGTTTAATGGGCAGTTTTTGACGGCTCTTTTTTGTGAAAAACTAGCCTAGGGCTGATCTTTGGACACTCAATTGGAGGGTCAAACGAACTCCGATTGACGAACGGTTTTTTCCTATGCGTTCACCGTTGAACGCTTGTCGTATTGATAGGTTGTATCGATCTTGAAGCTCAACGGTGAGTGAGTTAAAATTCACGGAAGTTTGCACCTTTTGAAGTGCAAACTAACTTGATTTTAAATTAACTCTATTTTAGTCCCACATCGGATTTTGAGAAAAGGGGAGAGTCCGCCGCCTATATAAATAGGGGTCTCCCCCCTTTCTCAAATCTCGTCCCAAGCTCTAGATCTGAGCGGCTCTCGTAAATGTTGGAGCACGCTCGGATCTAAGCTTAAATTAAATATTTCTCTATCTCCCTAAAATTTCTGCCTTACTCCTGCGGGCTCTAGCAAAGCCTCAAAGGAGTTCGGATTCTGGATCCGAAATCTTGGCGGAGGTTTCACTCGCGTGAAACTTTCTTCGGCGGTTGGTTGGCTCGGCGGCACGGGGATTGATCGCCTCGGGATGCGGAGCGGTTCGAGGAGCGGTTCGGGGAGCGGTTCAAGGAGCGGCTCGGCGTGGGACGGGAGCAGCTCGGAAGACGGCGCGGAACATCTCGCCTGCTCCAGGGCTGAGATTCCGGGTATGTGGTTAAAGTATTATTAGCATTAGTTTAGTTTAATCGCAGTAGGCTAGATCCTTCTTGGGATGGTCAGACCCATCCCAAGTCGGCATAGATCTTGGCATAGGGTCTTGGACCTTAGGGCCAAGTTAAAATTGTTTTAACTTGCATGTTAATTTAGATTAACTGTTTTTCCTTCCGCTGCTATGTTTTTCTGTCTATGTTCCGTCCGACTTAGGACGGGACTAGAATTTTGTGCCTTAAGGGAACGCCCAATATCCCAACAGAAGTGGGCGAGGAGTCCCTCCGTATAAAGCACTTTGATGAAGGAAGGGACACGGAGGGACTGGAGCTCAGTCTGGAGCTCCTGGGCGAGCGACAGGAGCATGCCTTGGCTACGGTCATCCGACAGAAGCAGAAGGTGGCTCGCTACTACAATTCCTGGGTTAGGGGAAGGAACTTCCGACAAGGAGATCTGATCCTCAGGAAGGCAACCTTCAGCCCGGAGATCGCCCGTAAAGGGAAACTAGCGGCTAAGTGGGAGGGCCCATACAAGATCATCGAGGTTCTCAGACCCTCAACCTATCGTCTAGCTAATTTGGAGGGGAAGGTCCTGACTCACACCTGGAACACCGAGCACCTTCGCAAGTACTACCAGTGAGATTGTCTGCGAATGTATCTACCTCCCTCAATCCAAATGAATGCGTTGAAAACGGAAAAACAAATCATTCCCCTCTTTATTTCCTTGACGGACTTACTCAGGGCGAGGGAAACCACATTAGCCGTGCGTCTCGATGGTAGACCGCAAGAGTTGGGAGCCAACCCCTAGCAGGTTTTCTGTGCAACCGGCTGGTAGGTCGGGGGTAATCCCCCGACCAGCCAATACTAAGGATCGATCGTAAGGCTGGGGGCAACTCCCCCAGTGGGTCGATCCGTTGTCCCGTCGTGAGACTGTGAGTATCTCTCCCAGCAGGCAGTACGACACCAACTGACCGTCAGGCTGGGGGCAACTCTCCTAGCAGGCTGGTTAACTGGCCGACCGTAAGGCTGGGGCAACTCCCCCAGCGGGCCGGACACTGGGCCGACCGTAAGGCTGGGGGCAACTCCCCCAGCGGGCTGGTCATGGGGCATACCGTGAGGCTGGGGGAAACTCCCCCAGCAGGTGGTCCCAACGGTCAGTCATAAGACCAGGGGTCGCATCCCTCACAGACTGACCGACCCGACCGACTGTAAGGCTGGGGGCAGCTCTCCCAGCATGTCAGTGCATCGATCGGCCATAAGCCTGAGGGATAGCTGCCCCCAGCTGGCCGACCGATCCAACCCACCGTAAGGCTGGGGGCAACTCCCCCAGCAGGCTGGACACTCAATCGCCAATAGGACCTGAAATGGGATATTCCCCGAGGAGGAGGACGAGCAACCGCAAGTAGGAAAGGGAATCTCATTTTCCAAATAGAGAAGGGGAAGGTGTGTTACACTACAGACGGAGCACGAGTTTGTCAAAGAAGAGAAAAACGATAAGATTAATAGACTAGGACCCCGCTCCCTCACCTGCACCCGGAGCTCCTTCGGGAACGCCAACTAGCAGCTCAGGAAGACCATCCCGGGCCTCCTTGTCTTCAAAATCCCACCGGAGCTCCTCAAAATTGATCCTCGAGAGAGGGAATTTCTTCTGGATCTCGGACTGGTCGGGATCAACCGCTCCCAGATCTCGAATTCGGCCCTCGAGGGCGGTGACCTGGCGCTGATGCTTTGCCCACTCCTTCTCGGCTTCACTGGAGCTCGTGTTGAGCTTAGCCAGTAGAACTCTCTCTCTCTCCTTTGCCGCTTCCAGGAGGCTAGTGAGCTTTGCGGCATCGGCCGCGACGACGGGGACGATATCCGCGTCAGCTTCAGCAGCTGTCTCGGCAGCCTCCATAAGCTCAGCGATCCGATCCCCTGCCTTCGCTTTCTTCACTAAGGCAAGAGCCTTTTCCAGCTCTGACTTCTCCAAGGCGACAGCGAGCTCGGCCACCTGAGTCTCTAAGGATTTAATGCGCGCCTTGGCTAGTTGCCACGCTTCTCCATCGTTTCCCTCAACCATGGGTCCCTGTGCCCCGTCAGCCCTTGCCTGCGAGAGAGTCGCAAATTGACGCCTCATCGAGAGCCCGACCGAGGATAACTACACCAAGAGACGGGAATAAGACGAAGACATCTACTAAGAGCAAGGGGAGATATTGGAGGGGAGCGAGAATCCTCACCTGCTGGCCGGATTGGACCACAAAGGTAGCCAAGCGATCACCCTGCACCCCATCCAGCACGGATTGATCTGAAGGGAGGCTGCAGTTCTCAGCCAATCGGGAGGCCGCCCCACAATCGGAAAAAACCGACTCCTTCAGCCCCACAGGAAAGCGAGGGCAAAGTAAGCCCTCGCCCGACTGAGGAAGGTCAGTCGGAGCCGAGTGGAACGTGTCCAGGGCCCGCTCGTAAACCTCGGGGAGTGGCCCCAGCGACGGAAGCAAGGGCCCGGCCCAGGGCCAAGAAACCTCGACCGAAGGGGGTTGGGCCCGACCCTCGGGCGATAGGGCACGGACCTCCCTTGGTTGGACACGGGCCTTCTTTAGGTTATCCGCCAACAGAGAGGGTGGCGCATGCCCCCTCGCTCTCTTGGAACCAACACCGGAGGAACCGACCCGCTGTTTCTTCTGGACTTCCAATACATGGTCCCTTCATTTATTCGGGGTTGTGGTCGAAAGAGGGGCTGGAGGAGGACCGGGGGCGAACCCACCTGCACGAGAAAACGGAGGGAAGGATCAGAGCCGGCTGGACAAGCCTCAGGCGTCAGCCTCCCCGAGTTTCAGACTTCAGCAAAACTCACCGACGGGCCACACTGTCTTCCGCAGATTGAGGTCGAAGAAGAGGACGTCGATCCTCCGATACCTGGCTGGGACCACCAGCAAAGTATCGACCACCTCGAGCTCGACGGCGGTCGGACTCCCCAGCTCGAGAGCCAGCGAGCTTACGGCCTCCCAGCGGGTCGGGAAATCCACCTCTGATGGAAAGCCGATGAAGACGTACTCCCCCTTTTAATGTTTCAAAGAGCTCGGCAGACCCAGCACCAAGCTCTTCTTCGACCGAGCACTGATGTAGAGGCAGGCCCCCGACTGGTGTTGGCTCAGGCGGTAGAATGGGCAAAGAGTCGGAGGGATGGCTCGACCCCCTTTAGCACACAGAGAAAGACGAACCCAACAATGAAACCAATGGCATTGGGGCAGAATTGGCATAAAGCCACCCAGTAAGCTCGCAGAAACTTGGCAATTAAGGGATGGAGAGGGAACCGAAGCCCGAATCGAAAACGCTTTTCGTACACCCCAATTTCTCGAGGACCAGGGAAGTAGATTCGCTCGTCGACCTCAGGGGCCCGGGCAATGCAGGGGGGAAGAAGGTAGCTGGTGCGCAGATCCCCGATTGAGGAGACGCAGACAGACGAGGGCTGCCTCAGCACCTCGGGGGGCACCTCTGAGGGCGCACCCCCGTGACGGGCGGTGAGGCAAACCTGGATCTGCAACTGTCTCCGGGCATCCCAAACCAGTGGCAGAAGAGGACGACATGAGGCAGACCTTGAGCAAGACCCGAATCGACGAAGATGGAAAGGAAGATGGGAAATCAAAAAGCAAAACCCTCGTCCGAGGGACAATGGCCTCCTTTTATCGTTCCCTCGGGATCTTCCCTTGTTCACGAAGACAATCACACGAGAGCATGTGGCAGCATCTGGAGACGGACGACTCTTCGAATCCCGCATCGAGAGAGGTTCAAATGGGCCACGTCATGATGACCTCTATTTAATGGATTGGCCTCGACTGACGTGCCTGTCAAAATCCTCAAAAGTCACATCGCCCGAACCGAACCGGCAGAATCCAAACGGATCGGACGATGGGGGCAATTGATACGACTATTTGGGAGAAGCCCAAGTGCAAAAGGCCCAAGCCCAAGAGCGAGGGGCTCGAGGCCAAGCTGAGGGTGGGAAGCCCATTCAGCCCGTCCGACAAGGCCCGCGGAAGGACTCGGAGTTGGACCGGCCCCCAACCCGGAACGCGCACGATTAGCTCACGTCCACAGGAGATAACGGTTCCCCTAAAAAGCATGGCGCCTTAATGGGCATTGAGGAGCCCATTAACCAGCCCTCCCACGACGCACGCAGGCTGTAACGGCCGGTATTTTCTAGGCGTATTATTTGTGTGTGCCCGTATTTTTGTTTTGACCATCCGGATGTTTTAGTGCACGAGTTCTATGTTGGTGCGTCAACGCGAGCACGTATCCGTTTTTCATTTTACCGTACCAACATTAACTGACTATCAATTTTTAACAAATTACATTAACTTAATTATCCCACTAATTATAAATTTTTAATCACTGTTAACTTAACTAATTACTTCATTTATTTTAGTAATCACATTTTACTTAATTAATTAATTACTTTAACTTATTATTATTGGCTGAAAATCAAATCACTAATTAACTAAATTAATTTTAACCCAATTTAAGTTACCATAATTAAGTTATTGGTTAACCTACCCAATTGAATCTCACCAAACATGCAGGTGAGATCCAACCCCTCCCTTCACTTCTCTTCCCTACATACAGCTCCCTCCCTTCAATGTGTCCCCCATTCACTGTTGTATTTCAACAGCAGCCAGCAACCACAGCGAGGAACGACCAACCTGCAACCTTCTTCTTCACTACAAACTTCCTCTTCCCCTGCAACCCATCAAAATTTCTCCTCCCTGCAAACTCTCCAAACCAAAACAAACAAGCAGAAATCCAAAATCAAACCAATCCCTCAAACATCAACCTTCTTTCCAAACAAATTTCACAGAACCAAATTCCACCAATCAGCCCCAAAATCAGTTCCCAGTCACTCTTCCCAAAACCCATATCCAAAACACCCTCAAACTAAAATTGAAGAGGAGGAAAACATCAAATCTAAACCCATTTCAGATTTGTTCAAAGTTCAGATCTGAAACAAATTTCAACCCGACAAACCCCAAACCTCCTCTTCCCTTCATCTTCTCCTCCCGTCTCCTAGGCCGACACCTCCCTCCTCACCCTCGTCCGTGCTCCTCGCGCGCCCCGTTGCCGGAGGAAGCAGCAGCCGTCGCCTGTAACCGCCGCCCGCCTCCTGTAACCTCCTCCGACCGCCCGCAGAAGCCGCCCAGTCCGCCTGCCCATGTCGCCGGCCACCTCCCCTTCCTCCGCGCGGTGAGAACCCCTTGCCGTGCGTGATTTCCCTTGGCTGCTGATCGATTGAATAGAAAAAAAGAGAGAGAAAAATGAAAGACAGAATGAAGAAGAGAGGAGATAGGGAAAGAGAGAATAAAGAGAGTGTTTGCCTTAAAGAATGATAGATAGAAAGAGAGTATGACAAAGGATAGGAAAGGGCAGCCTTGAGTAATGGGTATTAAAAAGAATAAAGAGAGAGTGTAGGCTATTTTTAATATAAGAGGGTATTATTATATTGTGGTAGTAGGTGGGGGATATTAAATGTAATGTTATCATGCTAATAACCCTATCATTGACTAATATTTGCTTAGTTAACAAATCGGTTGTTGATATTAGCCAGTGTTAGTATAAGATTTAATGTTAATTTAATTCCAGCATGTTAGCAAGTTTGTAACTGATGTTAGGGTAATAATACTAGTATAAAATCAGGCGTGTCATGTTAGTATGACCATATACAATGTTACACTAACAGTAGAACCTGACAAAACTAGACGAATCCACTTAGAGATTAATTAATAATGTGTTTGTTTCACGAAATATTTAATTCTTTGATTTGTTTAATTAAAACAGAGAACCACTATCACCGTAACGAAGTACCCGTTAGGACGAACCCAACGACACCAAAAACGCTGAAATCAGGCAAGTATGCAATTTATATTGAATTTTTGAAGTTAGATACTCTTTTAGCCTTTTGCATGTAAAGACTCAAAACCTGCACGTGAAATGACGCGTGAAAACACTACCGCGACATCCGTGGTTAAAAATGTGATCCAACGGCATATAATTTGATATATCTTATTTCAGAACCTTAGCGAAGAAAATCAGTTTCCATGTCATACTTGTTAAATTCTCATACTCAGCACTTTTGTTAAATCGTTGTAAATATTGCTCGATACTCTTGTAACCATGGAAATTGTTGTGTAGGTCATATTATTTAATTGGTGCATGTCTTAGAATGATTATCAAATGTGTGACATCGTGAAATCGTGCGCCTCGAAGGCGAGATCGTGACTTTTGTGATGTCATATGAGTTCACAAATCGTGCTTGTAATTCGTGCATTAGGCTGGCTCGTGTTCCAGCACATTTTGGGGTGGGGTTAGGGTTGAGCGGCTACTAAGTGTATGACGGGGTACTCTCTTCAAGGGCACCACCCGTATGCGGTGGGTTAGCGCCAGACACGGTAAGCCCCCGTGTGAAGAACGACCCACTCATCACGACCTAAAGGCGAGAACCCTATGCATGATATAAAGCATGGCATTGAAAATTGTAATAATCATGTTACTTGCTCGCACATCAGGATTGCCATGTTATAGTGTTACTTTTTACTTCGGTATAACTGCCATGTCATAACTGCTCACCTTACTTGTTAAACTGCTTAGAACTGCATGCTAGGATGTACTTTACCTTACTTCATTATTCTTAATCAGCATGTTTAAATTTTTTGTTATCATCCCGTTTAATTCTTTAAATGCCTCTTAAATTCAGTATAAAATTTGTATGCCTTTCCTTGGGTTCTAACCTCTACTTGCAGACCCTTGCTGACATACATTCATATTTTTGGATGTATATCAGATCCCGAGCTATAGCACCAGGAGAACTAGTTGAGATAGCTGGACCATTGGACCAAGAGTTGTTGACTAGTGGGCCCTAATTGTACTTCCTTTAATTTGTTGTACGGGTCATAAGACCCCTCTCCTTTTCTCCATTGTTGTAATTCCATTGAGACGTCCGAGATTGTAATAATGTTTTATTTATGTGTGTTGTTTTAAGTAATGCAAGCAAGAACCTGCGGTTTTTCACAGAGACGCTTATTGTGTTAAGTCAAGGAGGAAAGAAAAGCAAAAGTACCTCCTCCTAACTTGCACAAGCGGGCCCGCTCGCGTCCTCGCTCCCAAGTCAAATGGGAAGCGGGGCGTGATACAGGCGCCTCTAAGGGGCGGATCGCGGGGGCGTGAGTAGGGGCAGTCAGGGGACGTGGATTGGGGGCAATCGTGGTCCTAACCCTATAAAAGGACTACGGAGGCAACCAAAAAGGAGATCGAATCCTGGACACCTACAACGGAGGTATTCCATTTACAGGACCTTGCTTTTCTCCAATATCTCCCCTTTCACAGCTCGGTCCGTGGATACGTGTGCCGGCCTCATCTTTAGCCGTACCGATCCCGTCGAGTATTACACAGATCCGTTCTGACTTAGGCATCGGCGGGGACTTGGCCGGAACCAAGGTCCGCCCCCCCGACAAGTTTCTCATCTGTCCAAGAAGGAGCTGAACCGAGGTGTCGAGGCTACTCCTCAGCGCGGAACGAACCCTCTTTCCGCTAGCGAGCGCCGTCGTCAATCAAGACCGAGTGACGTTCAAGGCGCCGAGGCTGCCCCTCGACGCACGATAGGCCGAGGCCGAACACTCATCTCGGAGCCGAGGCTTCCCCTTAGTCCCTCGACGCACGATCGACCGAGGCTGAGCACTCATCTCGGAGCCAAGGCTTCCCCTCAGCCCCTCGACCGACCGAGGACCGACGCTCTGCCCGAAGCGCCCGCTCGACCTCGAATCCTCTGCCTACTCATGCTGAGAGCATGTGCGCTTGGCGTGACCAAGGGTCCCTTCGACCCCTTGACCACGTTGACCGTCTAGTCGTCGGTCAACGAATCAGTGGTGAGAAAACACCCGTAAACATTAACATTAGCCATCACGTAGCAAACGACAAATACCACATAAAACTTGTGAGATATATTGGTAAACAGTACATATAACCCCGTTACATAAATGTACTAGAAATCACCTGTCCACACAACGTACGACGTGAAAAAAGCCACGAACAGGATGCGGTGTACGCACACAATCGAAAAGGAGTAAAAACTATAGATATGTGTGTCAGTATTGTCGTGGAACAAAACCGGGCCAAAGCAAAAAAAAGTGTGGAGGCAGAAGGAGGAAAAGCATGAACTAAAGCGGAAAAAAACCATCAAAACTCAACACCAAAAAAAGAGCAAAACCTCGCCCAAAACCCAACCCCTCATTGGGACCCACCTATATTTGTCTTACTCAGCTTGAATGGGACAATCCTAGGTGGACATCCCTCGTTTGTTTGTAGGATCTTGACGCTCCTTTTACCCTGCTTTAATTTTCAATTGTGTAGGGGGAGTTGAGATGAACACGAAAATAGTTTTGCAGTGAAAGCGCCAGAAGAATTGTCTTGTGTCTCTTTGTTTGTCGTTGTATCTCTTTGTTTGTCGTCGCTCATGCCGTGTGGTCATAACGCTCGATGGCCCCTTTCGATGGGTTAGACTCTTGCCCAAGGTAATCAAGGGTAAGCCATCGAACCATGTTAGGAATAGACCACTCCGTTCAGTGGCAAGGGAACGATTCTCTCGACTCACGGCAGATGACACATGAGAGTCGTTCAGTGGAGAAGAAGTGGCCCTTCGACTTATGGCTAACGACACGAGAGAGTCGTTCAGTGGCGAAGGGGTAGCCCCTTTACCACTGATGGCTGACGACGCGAGAGGGTCATCCAGTGGCGAAGGGGTAGCCCCTTCGACTTATGGCTGACGATGCGAGATGGTCGCTCAGTGGCGAAGGGGCAGCCCTTTCGACTTATGGCTAACGACGCGAGAGGGTCGTTCAGTGGCGAAGGGGTGGTCTGATGAGTGTTTATTGTATATAGTTTTCCACTCTTTTTCGTGTATGTTTTACACCGTTTCATTCTCTATTCCTACCCGTTTTCCACGTTTTGTCTCTTCTTTTGCTTTTGTGGTTCATTACGTGCTTTGCAGGAAATATATAGAGATTGGGGATCATATGACAAGATCTCAGTGCAAAGAGGCGAAAGGATCAAAGCCAGGGAGTCACTTGGCGAAAATGAGGAGATTTTGTGAAGAATAAAGCTCTACGCGGTCGTGTTACCATGTCCACATGGCTGCGTCAAACCGCCAAAGAAGAATTATCCACGCGGTCGCGTCAATTTCCACCAAACGACCGCGTAAGAAGACTCAAGAGTGGAGAAAAGATTGAAAATCAGAGACTTTCGCGACCCGCGTGAACTAAGACGACGCGGCCGCGAAACTACCTCATCCAGAGCAGAACGACGCGGCCACGACAATAGACAACGTGTCCGCGTGACCATTTTCAACGCAGTCGCATCTCAATGATGCGACCGCGTGGCCATTACCCCCAACCCCTAACTCTTCTAGGGAACGACGCGACCATGTCGTTTCTTGACGCGGTCGCGTAAAACCCAATTCCTACGGTTTCTAGGATGGATCGGGGGGTATTTTTGTCTATTGGACGCACGTATATAAGTGCCCCTTCACCCTCCTGCCAGAGGAATCCATTTTCAACAGTTTTTCTGTTATTTCTAGTGTTTTGGGTCATTTTGTAAGAATTCTAAACTTCGTTATTTACTTGTTTTGCTTATTCTAATCCATTATCAGTGTAATACGCTCTCTTTGCTCAATAGAATTTTTCACTCTTTGTTATTGCTGGCTCATTTTGTCATCTATTGTTGTTATTGCTTGAATCTATGATTTTGAACGCTTACCCATCGCTAGAAACTCCTTTTATTGCGATGGGTGGCTAACAGTTTCATCTAGGGCAATAGGATGAACCCCACTGGATTTGGGTCATGTGTTGAATCAAATAACTGATTTGATTGCTAGGCTAGTTGAGATTAGGGGTACATTGGGACGATTATTATCGTCGTAGATTCGACCTCCTCCCTTCGAGGTGATCGGGTCGGCCGTCGATCAAAAGTCTGGACCGATCCAGAACAACCAACTTGATTAAGTTGTGACTGTTAATTAAAAGGAATAAAGGATTGGGTCTATCTATGCACTCAACCATATAAACAACTTAGTGTCTCAATAAACAAACTACATTCAGTCACTCAATATTTGATGTTTTGATATTTTAGAATATAATGATCAAAATGCAGTGGCGTAACCAGGATTATTTTTTGCCCTGGGCGAAAATAAAGATGATACAATACATTATGTTTAAAAATACTATTTACTTTCTACCACGGGCTTTATGTCAAACATAGATCGCCATGTTACAATTTCCAATAATGATGAAAGTTTATCACATCTAAAAATATGTTTTTAGGTAATTATGTAACTAATTAAAAAATAATCTTACTAATTTTGGGTGTTGCTTTGGAAATTATTTTTACAGGGATGTTACTAGCACACTCATGAGGCCAAAGTAAAAATGATAATATTAACCAATGGTAATATTAAAAAATTAAGATGAAAAAGTTATTCCTAATAAATGTTCTATTAGGATCAAAATATAAACAAAGACATGAAATCTCTATCAAAAATCAAAGAAATATACCGAAAAATAGTAATTCTATATTAAAACAATGGATTTAATGTAGAAAAGATGGCATTTGATCGAATAGATCAGGCGCCAAGAAACAAAATGTGGAAAGTACAAGTCCCACATGGGCTTATACTCGTTGTGGGGCCCACCTTTTTGTGTCTTGGTACATGATCTACATGAATCTCTAAATTAAATACCAAATTCAATGCAAAATCCAGTGTTGTTGCTAAAAAAAATTAAATTACTAAATTTACACCGAATGGTAACGTAGCAACCCAAAATCTTAAAGCAATTAGAGCTAAATATGGGATCGAATAAATCAAGAAAGACAGTTCTTGAAAAATCAATGATTTAGCCAAAACAATACATCAAAAAAGGGGAAACCCCAATTCAAGTAAATCAAAATAATCATATATTGAAGCATATACAGTTAAGCATGACATCAATTGATATAAAACTAGCAAGTGGAAACCCTAAAAATATTATCAAATTCAAAACAAATTACAATATTAAAACCCATCAAGAACGATCGGGGAAAATTTGATAAAAAGCATAAAACAAAAAATCATAAACAATTTAGATGTCTGAAATCGCATATCAACTCCTTTTAACTTAAAAATTAAATGGTATATGTATTGAGCAATTAGATCTGTTTGCATAGCAACTCCATCTAGAATTTTTATGACCATAGAAAAATTTAATAAATGGTTGGTGTACTGAGCAATTAGGTCTGTTTTCTATTTGCACACTCACCCGATCAAAATCATATGTTGACAAGTAAGCTTGTAGGGGGATTAGATAAAAGTGTAGTGCAAACGTAGTGAAAATTGAAGCTCTCACATGCCATAGTCAGTGACGGATTCAGGAATTAAATTCAGGAGGGGCACAATTTTTTTGGCTGGAAATATTTTTTTTGTTTATTTTATTTATTGTAAAATTGTTGCAAAAATGAAAAATTACATTGACTCAAGCACATCCTTAGACAAGATGGTCGTAACAACTTACAACTTACAATTGCACTCGACGAGGTCTCATGTTTTGAAAACTTTGTATAACATGATGCTATCAAAAATGAGGAGGGATCAAATGACCCCCAAAATAACCCCCTAAAATAACCCCCTATCAAAAATCCTATGCGTCCCATTTTTTCGGAAGATCCGAACCGTTCATCTTGGTCTCCACCCTCTAAATACCAGACCCACCAATTTTCAACCCGATCCCATGTGTTTTACCCGTTCATCAACCATTCGCAAAAGTTCTGTTCATGCGAAACCGTTAAATTTGGGTCGGATGGATGAACAGGTAAAACACATGGGATCGGGTTGAAAATTGGTGGGTCAGGTATCTAGAGGGTGGAGATCAATATGAACGGTTCGGATCTTCCGAAAAAATGAGGGGCGTAGGATTTTTGATAGGGTGTTATTTTTGGGGGTTATTTTTGAGGTTCATTTGATCCCTCCTCATCAAAAATATCTTTCTTAATGTACACAACGTTGTCATTTATCAAATGATCTCCTATTTGATTGTGTAGACAACTCTTCACAATATTCATGGTGGAAGTACTCTCTCAACTCTTTCCATAGCCACTGGAAGAACCAAAGCAAGTGTAATGAGCAGATAAACTAATGGATATAGATTATCTCTTTTATTCTTTGAGTCCAACAAACTCCACGTTAGAGCCAACATCAGATATACAAGTTCCAAGTTAATCTTCAAGTTTCAAAAGCTTTATAGGACAGAAGTATTCGAGAAAAAATTGAGCTAGACGAAAAAAGTGAGAATCTTTTTATAAAATTATAAAATTATATTTAATTTATAAAATTAGATATACATTTCGTAGTATCATGATGGCAAGGAAAATAAAGTTAGAAGAACAAAGCCCATGAACAAATTGACAAGAAACAAAGTAAGCTAATGAAAGAAAAATGTAGAAAATTGTATTTTAATCTTTTTTTCCCCCAATACTAATCAGCTATTGAAGAGTTTCTTTGTTTTTCGTTTATATCAGCTTGGACTATAAAATAAAGATGTTAAAAAATTAATTTAAAAAAACTTAGAGAACGCCATTCCGCAAGATCGAACTGCCAACATTTAGTTACAATAGTAACGACCTACCACAAAGCTATAAGAGGGTGCTGTAGAGGTTGAATTAATAAAATTTTATCGTAATTTGTAATGAAAGTTTTTAAAAATTAATTTAAATGAAAATTAATTAAGGCCATCAAGCCGGATCGAACCGCGAACCATGAGTTTACAGTACGAAAACTTCACCACCGAGCTACGAGAGTTTGTTACAAAGGTGGAATTAATAGTATATTTATCTCCAGGAATACAATTGAGTCATGCTCCACTCAATGGCGCAGAGGAAACTGGCAACTATCAGAAAATGAGGTTTATCTTTTCATGGAAAAAAGAATGGGGTTGCTAATATTGTCCCGGACATGGCGAATTGAGCTTTAACAAAACACGATGGCATTTACATTCGTTTGCCTTAGATGGGATAGTTTGTAATCCCCTCCCCCGATGAACTTTGCTGCCAAAATGGAAGTTTTCTTAATGCTGAAGATTTCAGCTCTATATATTTCCTCTTCCCGTCGTCGCTCCTCGCCTTGAACCCAAAACCCCGACCTCGCTCTCCGCCCTCATCGCCTGCGCCTCACTCCCTTCCTCAAACCCAACCACCGGCATCGCCACCGTATCTTCGACTCTTCGAGTCTTCCTCGGCCTCGTCTCCTATCGCCGAGCGCCCTCCCCAGCCACACACAACCCAGCGAGCCCTCCCTCCGACTTCGCCTTCTCAAGCGAAACCCATCGCCTTTCCTCTCAGCCTCGCAGCGCCCCACTCCGGCGACTCCTCACCTCCTTCCTCTTTTCCCAAGCGCCCGACGTCCGATCTCGCCGTCCGATCTCGCTGTCGATCAAGGTTAATTTTTGATAGAATAGACATAGATATTATGTAGATTACTAACTTCAATTTTATGTTCGAAAAACTTTTTCTGAAGCCAGATTAGAGAAGAATTACCAGTTTGATTAGAGAAGAGCCTGTGATCTGATATCATGTTAGAAATCGTATAGGAATCGGAGGGCCCCGGTTTGAGTTAAACTTGTGAGGACAAAATCTTGGCTTGGACAATGTAAACCCAAAAGTTTAAGCTGATGGGTTATTATAGGTACCCAACTTAATTTTTTTAAAACTTTCTTCTATATTTAAGATCGGGGGTGTTTAGTTACAGCACATACAGCACATACAGCTCCTCAATGCCATATATATAACTTGGTTTTATTTGTGCAAATCTAGTATGTAGCTCAACATACCAAAAAGCTAAAGAAATCCATATTATGTATACCATTCAGTGCCATAGGAATCTACTAAGATGGAAGCACATACAGCTCCTCAATTATTTGCATTCCACATGCTCAACTTTAATTTCATTCCAAAGGAACTTTCCAAGCTTCAAACCCCCAAATAAAGCCTTGCTCAAGTCATTTGTTGTGCAAACTGAATATATATACCCAATGGAAAATAAGCATATTTGACAGGAATCAGATAAACCTAGATGGGCTATATACTTTCTTTTTACTTGTAATCTACATATCATAATCAGCAATAGCATGGTGGTACAACATCGGAGCTATAAACCTTTTTTTTAAAAGACATCTAAACTCTATGATTCACTAGACATAGCACTAACCAGAGACCATTGCAAGTAATGTGATGTCTGGGCATTGACTGGTCTCAAGTGAGAGGCGAGAGCAGTGAACTGATATGGCCATAAGAAATAAACTGATTGACTAGCAATCAACAAGATGATGTTATAGCAATCAAACTTATTCTGAGGTGTCACAGATGAGGAACACACTGCCTCATATTGCTGGAAGCAATTAACGCATATCCAAAAATATATTAAGGTAAATTGCACTCAGACCCTCTATCCATTATTTTATAGTGTATCTGTAACTAAACACCCCGATCTTTGGTATACTAATAAAAACCCCCCTCCACATGCCCGCACAAACTCGCTCTTCACTCAGTAGCCAGGTAAATTCATTGGTTCCACTTTATATGTCTTGTTTGTTTGCTAGTTCTAGCAAGGTGACTGTGTTAAATGCTCTCTCCCTTTTGCTAAAAGAAATTCCTTAAATGCTCTCTCAGTAACCATGAAGTATCTCGGCGCTTATGGCTCAGCAAGCAGCGTGATGCTTAGGATCCTACAATTCGTGTTCTCCGTACTCGCCCTCAACTTTGTTCTGTCCGTTGATGCGCTCCAAAGCCTTCCAAGGTATATCATTTATCTTACAGTAACTTCATTCAATCTGTTATGCAAATTATTTTAATCATTTACAATTATTAATCTGATTTTATTCCATTATATATGTCAAGGTATTTGTGCACTGTTATGTTTATAGAAGCAGGATGGAGCGTACTATTTCTTTGCTATGACATATCATTGCTGTATAGTGGGTGTCAACCAGCTCCTGTTATTCAAGGATTGGTTACATTTGGAGATATGGTATCGTCACATATTTAGTTCATTTTGCTAATAATATTTATTATGTTAAAATCACATACGAAACTGAAATTAAAATTACATTGCAACTTCGATATATACTGCAACTATTTCCTTACCCAAATTGTCAAAAATGCAGATTGTGTCAATGTTAGTGCTCTCTGCTGTTGCTTCTTCACACGGAGTGCTGCTTTTTTACTCCAGGGACAGGCACCAATGTTCATATGTCCCCTCTCAATGCAGCCGGTTTTCTACGTCTATAGCATTCGCATTCTGTGGATGGCTCTCCGTTGCAACGACTTCCCTAATTCTGTTATGGGCGTTCTTCCGGGATGTCTCCCGTTAGTATGAAGTTTTGTGTGTGCTACGTAATATGTAATAAAAGTAGGATGGCTTGTCTCCAAAAACATGAAATATTATGGATTCTGATTATAATATATTCTTAGAGACTGAGTAGTAGCCGGAACCGAAATAAGAGTTGTAATCGTGTTATATTGGGTTGTAATCGTGCTTTATTAATCTATATAAAATACATATGGTGTTGCTTTAATTTCAGTTCTTTCATGCATACGTTGTTCATCCACAATGGCCATTAACCCACCAAAACTCTGAAAATTTCTATAACGTAGATTTCCACCACTCAAAATTTCCAATATAATCAGGTCCATTATTTTAGTCAAAATTTCCATAGGTTGTTCGTAATTTCATTAAAAAAATAAAATTTAAGAAAGGTGATGTATATCCAGAAAGAGTTAACACCGTGTGTGTGCATCTGTAAAAATATGAACATGGTTGAGGTTGTGATGGAGTTTTATTTTAGAGTTTGTGAGTTAGCTTCTCAATTATTTGACAACAAGGTTAAATCATCATCCTAAGTGACCTGGAGTGCACTTCCCTAAGTATAAGCATTTCACCTCTTTTCTGAGTGGGTGATTGAGGCTCTGACCTTGTTACACTGTTGGTAGCTGTTCGCAGACCAACATATCCTAAATTAGGGTGTGCAACTTTATATACATCCCCACCAAGCTTGTAGAAGCCCTTCCCCTAAACATATCGGTAGTAAGAAAAAGCCAGATTGTAAGCAATTGCAAGGAACTAAAAGCCAAAAAAATTATAATTACCCTCTTTCTCCATATATGAATTTATTTGAGTGGTCTCTACTTCAATCATATCCTCAACATCCGAAAGGGAGATTTAAAGATCTAGGCTTGCTGATTGGTCTTGACCAGGCTTACCTCTAATCACATGTCCTTCACATCTCTTTGTTCCTTTTTCAAACCTCTCAACCTCTTGACAAATGTCACATCCTCTACATTAGCCATAGAGGAAATGAGACATCATTTGTACGGAATAATCCTAATCAGAAATGGCTCCACTTTACTTTGCACAAATACATAATATTTCTTCTAACCATAGTGTACTAATACAGATTTGGGTTTGGGTAATGCCACTTAGATAGCTCTTTTAAAAAGCGCTATCTAAGTGAGCTCTTGTATAGCGCTTTTGCACTTATAGAAAATAAAAGTAAATCAAAATTAAGCTAAAAATCACTTAGATAGCGCTTTTTGTTAAAGCGCTATCCAAATAATACCTTAAATAGCGCTTTATTTTAGCGCTATGGTACTAATCGTTACGTAAACACTTTTATTGAAACAATATACATATATATAATTTTTTAGATAGCGCTTAAAAAAATCACAGACAGTCTGAAAATTTTGCCGATTCCCGCGTGAACCTCTCATGTTCCAAGCCCTAGGTTAATTTCCCAACACTCGTCTCAGGCCTCCCCCTCCTCCCAACCCTCCTCAGCGGCGTCTCCGACCGCTGCTCGAAAGGGGAGAAGCTTGCCTGTGCTGCGCCATAATTTACTAATCATCTTCCCCGTGCTGTGCTGCTCGAAAAGGGCCTCATACAAATCATCTTCCCTCTTCTCTATCGCAAACCCCTCTTCTCTTCGCGATCTCATCTCCCCGCTGGGAACAGTTGGAACCCCATCCACTCTCCTGCTAAGCCCCATCGATTAATCGAGTTTTGGGATAGCGCACGAGGGCACCATTCATCCGAATCTTCCCTCTTTGTGAGATCAATCGAGGGTTTTGCGGTACCGACTGAGGGAACCAAACATCCGAAACCCAGAAAATTTCATCATCCTTCCCCTTCGTGCGATCGATCGAGGGGTTTGCTTCTTCGTTGCCGTTCCCGCTGCTCAAGAATCATCCGCTGCTCTCATCCAAGGGTTAGGGTTTCTCTTTCTATTCTTTGCTTAAAGTTTTTTGCAATTGAACTGCTGATCTATTTTGCGGTGTCCTAATATCAAACAAATTATACAATGTTGACTTGTAGATCATAATGAGAAGATCGAGCTGTTGTGGTAGTTCCTTGGATGTTATTTCCGAAACCTTTCATCTTAGGAAAGTTTCATACAGAGGTAGATAATGTGGTCCTTTACGGATGGCTTGGAGGTTTGAATTCTGTAATATATTATCAAGCTAGGTCTGTTCACTTGTGGCAAAATTCCCTGGCAGCCATACAACATATTGTTGTTCAATTTTTTTTCCTGGCAACACTATACCAGATAGTTGAGACTTTTTTTTCCAACATAGAATTCGTTTGCGTTTTTCATATCCCCCTGCATCCTCTTTGTTGCTTGCTCACTCTTGGCCATTGAACATCTAATTTCTATAATACTATATATACATGGATGATGCCTATTTCCTCTGTTGGGCTTAAGGAGGTTCTGTCCATTTTTTGGGGGATGCAGTGCTAACAGGAAATGCATACATCTCAGCTAGCAGGAAATGCAAACATCCAAGTCTTTTGGGGGATGCAGTTTGCTAACTGGATCCATTTTGGGGGATGCAGTTTGCTAACAGGATCCAAGTATTTTGTCGGATTAATCTGTTTTTTGTCAGGCAGGGCTGTGGCATTTTTCTAGTGGCATTTTTCTTGTCATCCGTTTTTTGTCATGTTGGAAGTTATGTATTCTTTTGGGGGATTAATCTGGTCAATGTTGTAGAACCCTTTGCACATATACTTTGTAATTATGTTTCCTTGTTGCCTAAAAACTATATGAGAATTAGAAGATGCTGGACATTCTCATTCTTATTTAGTCAGGCTCTTGAACCGGTGGTCAATTCAAAATGGAATGTATTTAGTATGGCTCTTGAACATTCTCATTCTTAGATTTCCAATGTATTTCAAAATGGACTGTATTCCAATAACTGAGATTCTCTGATTCACGTGAATAAGAATTAAACCGAAGGACTCGTCAGTTTCCAATCTCTCAGGCCAACCCTTTTTGACCACAAAGCCAATCCAATTCACATTCCACTGTAACACAACTAAAATTGCATTGTGAACACTATAGCAGCGAAAACCCCTCTCAGAATGTAGCATTTCGGGCAGCAACAATGGATTACCACTTGTGTGTGTAAAAACTATGATGCCATACATATTTACAGCCATGAGCATCCCTAGCCACCATCTACCAAATACATCCTGATTTTTTACACATCCTGTGAAAGTAACTGTACATCCGAAAGCCGTATACAGTATGCCAACCCTGGAAACCTCATCCAATACCTCTTCGCCTAATGACCCAGAATAAAAACAAAGAGAATAAGCAATAAAACGTCATCCAATATCGAGTTATTGCCAGTTCAGTAGGATCACAGACTCTTTCAATCTCACAGAAGCATGAACACACATCATATTGTTGAGCTAGCTGCAAACAACAGCAACAAGAAAAGCACAGAAATTATTGTGAACAAAGTCTTTTATCAAATGGATAGCATCTCATTATTTCTCTCTCTCATCTTTTAATCTGGTTTATCAAATTGTTGTGATTGGGGACCTGACGGGACAAGCTTTGGACTATCTGCTAGGTGCTGGCACGGACGCGGCTGATGTTAGGGTTGGAGACGACGGGGCTGCAAAAAAAGCTTTGGGGCGGAGAGAAGATATTGATCTTGGAGGGAGAGGAGATAGCGAGCTAGGGCGCGAGGGGAGAACGAGAGGAATTTTGATGCCTCCATTGAATGGGAGTGGCACGGTAGTAATTTCCCGAAGGCAAGTGTTGGCTGAAGCTTCCTCCGTGATTTTCAATTGGGCAGCTACGAAGCAATTTGCCACAGGGAGGCTGATTGCGGCGAGATGGGGGTTCGGCAGCTGAGAATTTTGGAGGGGTTCGGCAGCTTCCAATTTTGAGCTTCCAATTTTGAGAGAGGGACTATGAGAGAGAATTCTGAGTTAAGAGGGGGAAGAAGATAGAGAGGGCATCGACAGACGTGAGTACGGGTGTCAGTAGCTAGGGTGATTTCTGAAAAAATGAGGAGGTGTTTTTTGAAAATAAACCCACAATCTATCCCCAAGAGGACCCATATGAATTGGATGACATTGCCCAATGGAATGACGCCAACTAGGACCACCTGATCCAATGAATTAGATGGCACCTTTCCCCCATATATATACACACACACACATATATATATATATAGGGATTAATGGGTATCATACGCCATATGAGGCATTGCCTCATATTCCATCTCACATAAAGCAACCAAGTACAAGCCCACATGGGCTTGTACTTGGTTGTACTTAGTTGCTTTATGTGAGAGGGAATATGAGGCAATGCATCATATGGCGTATGATAGCCATTATTCTCATATATATATATATATACACACACACACACATATATATATCACACACACACACATATATATATACACACACACACATATATATGTGATTAATGGGTATCATACGCCATATGAGATATGCTCTCATATGCCCTCTCACATAAAGCAATCAAGTACAAGCCCACATGGGCTTGTACTTGGTTGTACTTGGTTGCTTTATGTGAGAGAGCATATGTGAGCCTATCTCATATGGCGTATGATACCCATTATTCTCTATACATACATACATACATACATACATACATATATAGGTAAAATGCGCCCGCGCTCAAGCTCAGATGGGATTCCTGCGCTCGACCCCTCCGTACCGTCCGATCCGATCCCGCGGCTGTTGTTAAAAACGAAACATGCGGAACTTTTGGTGCAATTACCAACGCGCACTTACGCAACCGGAACTTTTGGGGCAATTACCATCCCGCCCTTAAAGCCCCTTTCAAAGAAACTTTTTAGAACTATTGGTGCAATTACCATCGCGCCCTTTAAATCCTTTTCAAAGAAATATTGTACACTATACGGCACCGTTATGCGCGTCGACCTAGAAAAGAGTAAATTACTCCCCGTGCACAACGCGCTACAGCCTACGCGTCGTGCGCGACGTCGTGCGTGGGGGCGTAAACGAACAAGTGTGAGCAATTTCAAGCTGCGCGCACGACGGGCAAAAATACGCACCGTCGTGCGCATGGGTTAAAACGCCAAATGTGAAGCAATGTCCATCTGCGCACACGACGTGCAAAATTAAACCAGTCGTGCGCGTCATGTGCGGGGCTTAAAATGTACAAGTGTGGAGCAATTTCCATCTGCGCGCACGACGGGAAAAATTACCCCCGTCGTGTGCGGGGGGTAAAACGCAACGTGAGAAGCAATTTCCATCCGCGCGCACGACGTGCAAAATTACCCCCGTCGTGCGCGTGGGTTAAAACGCCTAGTGTGCAGCAATTTCCATCCGCACGCACGACGGGCAAAATTACCCCCGTCGTGCACGTGAGTTAAAACGCCGAGTGTGAAGCAATTTCCATCCGCACGCACGACGGGCAAAATTACCCCAGTCGTGCTCATCGTGTGCAGGGCTTAAAACGCACAAGTGTGAAACAATTTCCATCGGCGCGCATGACGGACAAAATTACTCCCGTCATGCGCAAGGTTTAAAACGCCTAGTGTGAAGCAATTTCCATCCACGCGCACGATGGGCAAAATTACCCCAGTCGTGCGGGTCGTGTGCGGGGCTTAAAACAAACAAGTGTGGAGCAATTTCCATCCGCGAGCACGACGGGCAAAATTACCCCCGTTGTGCGCGTCGTGCGCGGGGCTTAAAACACACAAGTGTGGAGCAATTTTCATCCGCGCGCACGACGGGCAAAATTACCCCCGTCGTGCTCGTGGGTTAAAACGCCTAGTGTGCAGCAATTTCCATCTGCGCGCACGACGGGCAAAATTACCCCCGTCGTGCGCGTGGGTTAAAGCGCCTAGTGTGCAGCAATTTCTATCCGTTCGCACGACGGACAAAATTACCCCCGTCATGCGTGTCGTCCGCGGGGCTTAAAACGCACAAGTGTGGAGCATTTTCCATCCGCGTGCACGACGGGCAAAATTACCCACGTCATGCGCATGGGTTAAAACGCCTAGTGTGAATCAATTTCCATCCGCGCGCACGACGGGCAAAATTAACCCAGTCGTGCGCGTCGTGTGCGGGGCTTAAAACGCACAAGTGTGTAGCAATTTCCATCCGCGCGCACGACAGTCAAAATTACCTCTGTCGTGCGCGGGGGGTAAAACACACCATGTGAAGCAATTTCCATCCGCGTGTACGACGGGCAAAATTACCCCAATCGTGCGTGTGCGGGGCTTAAAACAAAGAAGTGTGGAGCATTTTCCATCCGCACGCACGGCGGGCAAAATTACCCTGTCGTGCGCGTGTGTTAAAACGCCTAGTGTTAAGCAATTTCCATCCGCGCGCACGACAGGCAAAATTACCCCCGTTGTGCGTGTGCGTTAAAGCGCCTAGTGTGCAGCAATTTCCATCCGCGCGCACGACGAGCAAAATTACCCCCGTCGTACGCGTGGGTTAAACCGCATATTGTGAAGCAATTTCCATCCTGCGCACGACAGGCAAAATTACCCCAGTCGTGCGCGTCGTGTGCGGGGAGTAAAACGCAACGTGTGAAGCAATTTCCATCCGCGCGCACGACGGGCAAAATTACCCTCGTAGTGCGCGGGGGGGGGGGGGGGAACGCAACGTGTGAAGCAATTTCTATCCGCACGTACGACGAGCAAAATTATCCCCGTCGTGCGCGTCATGCGCGGGGATTAAAACGCACAAGTGTGGAGCATTTTCCATCCGCGCGTACGACGGGCAAAATTACCCCCGTCGTGCGCGTGGGTTAAAACGCCTATTGTGAAGCAATTTCCATCCTCGCGCACGACGGGCAAAATTATCCACGTCGTGCGCGTCGTGTGCGAGGGGTAAAACGCAACGTGTGTAAACAATTTCCAGCCGCGTTCAGGACAGGCAAAAATACGCCCCATCGTGCACGGGGGTTAAAACGCCTAGTGTGAAGCAAATTCCAGCCGCGCGCACGACGGGCAAAATTACCCCGTCGTGCGCGTCGTGGGTGGGGCTTAAAACACACAAGTGTGGAGCAATTTCCAGCCGGGCGCCCGACGGGCTAAATTACCCCCGTCGTGCGCGGGGGGTAAAACGCAACGTGTGAAGCAATTTCCATCCACACGCACGACGGGCAAAATTACCCCCGTCGTGCGCGTGGGTTAAAACGCCTAGTGTGCAGCAATTTCCATCCGCGCGCACGACGGGCCAAATTACTCCCGTTGTGCGCGTGGGTTAAAACGCCTAGTGTGAAGCAATTTCCATCCGCGCGCACGACGGGCAAAATTACCCCAGTCGTGCGCGTCGTGTGCGGGGCTTAAAACAAACAAGTGTGGAGCAATTTCCATCCGCGCGCACGGCGGGCAAAATTACCCCCATCGTGCGCGGGGGGTAAAACGCAACGTGTGAAGCAATTTCAATCTGGGCGCACGACGGGCAAAATTACCCCCGTCGTGCGTGTTGGTTAAAATGCCTAGTGTGCAGCAATTTCCATCCACGCGCACGACGAGCAAAATTACCCTCGTCGTGCGCGGGGGTTAAAACGCCTAGTGTGAAGCAATTTCCATCCGCGCGCACGACGGGCAAAATTACCCTAGTCGTGTGCGTCGTGTGCGTGGCTTAAAACGCACAAGTGTGGAGCAATTTCCATCCGCGTGCACGACGAGCAAAATTACCTCCGTCGTGCGCGGGTGGTAAAACGTAACATGTGAAGCAATTTCCATCCACGCGTACGACGGGCAAAATTACCCCCGTCGTGCGCGTCGTGCGCATGGCTTAAAACGCACAAGTGTGGAGCATTTTCCATCCGCGCGCACGACGGGCAAAATTACCCCCGTCGTGCGCGTGGGTTAAAATGCCTAGTGTGAAGCAATTTCCATCCGCGCGCACGACGGGCAAAATTACACTAGTCGTGCGCGTCGTGTGCGGGGGGTAAAACGCAACGTGTGAAGCAATTTCCAGTCGCGCGCACGACGGGCAAAAATATGCCCCGTCGTGCGCTGGGGTTAAAATGCCTAGTGTGAAGCAATTTCCAGCCGCGCGCACGTGTGGAGCAATTTTAGCCCCGTCATGCGCGTCGTGGGCGGGGCTTAAAACGCACAAGTGTGGAGCAATTTCCAACCGGGCGCCCGATCGGCAAAATTACCCCCGTCGTACGCGGGGGGAGGTAAAACACAACGTGTGAAGCAATTTCCATCCGCGCGCACGACGGGAAACATTACCCCCGTCGTACGCGTGGGTTAAAACGCATAGTGTGCAGCAATTTCCATCCGCGCGCACGACAGGAAAAATTACTCCCGTCGTGCACATGGGTTAAAACGCCTAGTGTGAAGCAATTTCCATCCGCGCGCACGACGGGAAAAATTATCCCAGTCGTGCACGTCGTGTGCGGGGCTTAAAACAAACAAGTGTGGAGCAATTTCCATCCGCGCGCACGACGGGCAAAAATACCCCCGTCGTGCGCGGGGGTAAAACGCAACGTGTGAAGCAATTTCTATCCGCGCGCATGACGGGCAAAATTACCCCCGTCGTACACGTGGGTTAAAACGCCTAGTGTGCAGAAATTTCCATCCGTGCGCACGACGGGCAAAATTACCCCCGTCATGCGCGAGGGTTAAAACACCTAGTGTGAAGCAATTTCCATCTGCGCGCACGATGGGCAAAATTACCCCCGTCGTGCGCGTAGTGTGCGGGGCTTAAAATGTACGGGTGGAGCAATTTTCATCCGCACACACGATGGGCAAAATTACTCCCGTCGTGCACATGGGTTAAAACGCCTAGTGTGAAGCAATTTCCATCCGCACGCACGATGGGCAAAATTACCCCAGTCGTGCGCGTCGTGTGCGGGGCTTAAAACAAACAAGTGTGGAGTAATTTCCATCCGCATGAACAACGGGCAAAATTACCACCATCGTGCGCGTGGGTTAAAATGCCCAGTGTGCAGCAATTTCCATCCGCGCTCACGACGGGCAAAATTACCCCCGTCGTGCGCGTGGGTTAAAAACGCCTAGTGTGAAGCAATTTCCATCCGCGCGCACGACGGGCAAAATTACCCCAGTCGTGCACGTCATGTGTGGGGCTTAAAACGCACAAGTGTGGAGCAATTTCCATCCGCGCGCACGACGGGCAAAATTACTCCCGTCGTGCGCATGGGTTAAAACGCCTAGTGTGAAGCAATTTCCATCCGCGCGCACGACGGGAAAAATTACCCCAGTCGTGCGCGTCGTGTGCGAGGCTTAAAACAAACAAATGTGGAGCAATTTCCATCCGCGCGCACGACAGGCAAAATTACCCCCGTCGTGCGCGGGGGGTAAAACGCAACGTGTGAAGCAATTTCCTTCCGCGCGCACGACGGGTAAAATTACCCCCGTCGGGCGCGTGGGTTAAAACGCCTAGTGTGCAGCAATTTCCATCCGTGCGCAGACGGGAAAAATTACCCTCGTCGTGCGCGTGGGTTAAAACGCCTAGTGTGAAGCAATTTCCATCCGCGCGTACGACGGGCAAAATTACGCCAGTCGTGCACGTCGTGTGCAGGGCTTAAAACGCACAAGTATGGAGCAATTTCCATCCGCACGCACGACGGGCAAAATTACCCCCGTCGTGCGCGGGGGGTAAAACGCACCGTGTGAAGCAATTTCCATCCACGCGCACGACGGGCAAAATTACCCCGTCGTGTGCGCGGGGGTTAAAACACAACTTGAGTAGAAATTTCCAGCCGCGCGCACGACGGGCAAATATACGTCCCGTCGTGCGCCGGGGTTAAAACACATAGTGTAAAGCAATTTCCAACCGTGCGCACAACGGGCAAAATTACCCCAGTCGTGCGCGTCGAGGGCGGGGCTTAAAACGCACAAGTGTGGAGCAATTTCCATCCGTGTGCACGACGGGCAAAATTACCCCGGTCGTGCGCGAGGGGTAAAACCCAACGTGTGAAGCAATTTCCATTCGCGCGTACGACGAGCAAAATTACCCCCGTCGTGCACGTCGTGCGCGGGGGGTAAAACACAACGTGGGAAGCAATTTCCATTCGTGCACGACGGGCAAAATTACGCCCCGTCGTGCGTGGGGGTTAAAACGCCTAGTGTGAAGCAATTTCCATCCGCGCGCACGACGGGCAAAATTGCCCCCGTCGTGTCCGTCGTGCGCGGGGCTTAAAACGCACAGTGACAAGTGTGGAGCAATTTCCATACGAAGGTAGCAATATGGAAAACATATCTTTTAATTTCTTACAACAAGTGATTATTTTGCACAAAACCTAACATCAATTTTATACCGAATTTTTTTCAATATCAACATTCTTGTTGTCCCTTTTTAATCGGTGACGTGCATTATAAATTGATTTGCATAGAAGGTTGGATTTTCATACTGGACTTTCAAAATTTCAGCCGGCCTCAGTGTGCTATTTGCCAAATCTCTCAATGATTCCATCTCCATTCCCTGCAACTGCCCTTCATCGGAACGGCCCTCGACATAATTAGCAGCTTAATGGTTGTGCCTGCCCTCAACGACTGTTAACCTCCACTGACCGCTGGATTTTTGTACGACATAAATAGTACCTTGGATTTTTATACCTTCTCCAGCAATCTCAACCGTATCTGCATGCATGTAAAATCACCAAATTTCTACATCATTTTCCACCCAATTGAATAAGAATTTCACCTTTAGTGTATTTAAAAGTATATACTTACCAAATGGAATACCTCGAAAATCCCTACTTTCAGACCCAAGAAAGGAAGAACATGCTAATGTATCCTAGAAGGTCCGCTGACCGCTGAGATCTTCTGGGAAGATTTGAAGGTGCATTTTGGTTGCAAATGCTACTGTATCCTAGAAGGTACGCTTACCGCTGAGATCTTCTGGGAAGATTTGAAGGTGCATTTTGGTTGCGTAGTTAGCCTGGTTTCATTGGAGTCATTTTCTACAGCCATCCCATTCTCTTTACAGGCATCTACATCATGAAGGAAATGGTCCACATTTAGCAGGAGTAACTTTCAATTTTATCTTCCATTTACCATGGTATATATCTACATCAAGCAGAACGAAGCAATGGTTAGAATTTGTCCGATTAAACTGAGCAACAAACATATTGTAAGAAAAATACATAGAATACCGTGGCTATACGAGGAAGATCAGAGAAACAGAATACTTAGCAAATGTAATTGAAAGCGCTGTGGCGTGGGGATGACCACTTCCTTGAAATCAATTACGGCGCGACCTCGGTGGTAATCGCTGTTGCCGGTTTCTCCCGAAGGTTAACACAGCAGCCCCTGGCCGCGTCTACACTTGGCCAGAGACTTTGGATTTTGCACAGTACAACTACCCAGGAAACAAGATGAAGCAAAGAAGAATTTTTGGAGGAAGCAATTTTTCCGTGTATTTTCTTGAGGAATGAAGAGGGATATAAATAGAGTTCAAAAAATAGTTGTTATGAATTCAAACGGTCAAATATTAAACGAGTATTAAAATAGGCTTTGAATGCTGCGTATTAAAGCGAGGCTTTATTTGCGAATTTATTGAGAGGTTTTAAATGCTGCAATCAATTAGCCGTTACTTATTATAGATGAATTGGACTGCCCATGGATGAGGATGAGACTACAGTTGAGTTACTGTGAGTCATGGAAAGAACCCGTGAGTCTACAGTTGTTGTGCTCGTGAATATACAGAATATACAGATGTTGCGATGTGAGTAATTTTTGAGTGTAATCTCATGCAAAAAGCGAAATTTTTTAGGGCGTTCACGGTCCATTTATAGTGAAATTGACCATTCAAATTGATGAGTATAAGTCTGTTATCCTACAGCGAGCCCTTCATCGCAAACATCTACGAAGACAATCATATGTATCAGTTTGTAAGAGCAAAGGTGGTGGCTTCGAAAAGGTGCTCTCTCTCAAGTGCAAGAGTCCGTACAAGTAATATAATCTGGGAGTCCAGATGTCGAATCCTCAGGAGAAAATCTGTTGCAACCACAGCTCAAATCAAATAGAAATCCAACGAAAAGAAACTAACCACTTCAACAATGATGACGGTGATGGTGATATGAATACGTGAACAATATAAACAAGGAAATTCGTGTTTGAAAAGTCTATAAAAAGTATGCACATGGTATGGGTTAGTTAGGATCTGGAAATTCGTATTAATTTGGTTGATGAATATAACACAATGAATTCTCTTTTTGAGAGCAATTCACCGGAAAATATCCAATATAACTCAATGAATTCTCCTTTTGGGAGCAACTCATCGGAAGATACCCTTTTGGGGTTCAAGCACAATATTCAATAAGATCGTCGCAAAAGTTATAATAAGATATGAAACTCTCTTTTGGAGAGATCAAAACCTACGATATGAAACTCCCTTTTGGGGAGATCAAAACGCACCCTTGTAGGGCGATCATCAACTCAATCACTTCTTTTGGAAGATGAAAAAGACGATTTAATACCAAAGATTTCAACTTTAACGACGTTTAACGATTTAGCACAAAGAATACAACCAAATAAACACGCATCATATCCCCTAACTACGCCATACCATGCACAATAACAATTTAGCTACTCATGGTGCAAGAATAATCAAGTTTCATAGAAGAATACATCAATCTAATAGCAAAATACGATGAAAAACACCAAAATACGGAGTAGAAGTTTAGAATTCTATCACCCAATCTCCAAGTTAGGCCTCAAAACTCTCTGGAAATACTAAGAACATCCTCTGGAATTTTACAGAATTTTGTGGTGGCGAAATACGGCTCCTAGAGCCTCCAATACGCTCAAAATACGCCAGAATCTGCTTGAATACCCTCAAAAAAACCTAGGAATACCTTAAATAGAGGCATTGCGGGTTTATTGGGCTTAACGGGTTCAAAACCGCAACCCTACTTCGCTCAAACCGCATCCGCAAGCGGGGCAAACGTGGACCGTCCGATCTTGGGCGGGATTCAACCTCAGGCCGACACGTGTCCAACAAAAATAGTGCGCCCGCATCAATTCGAATCCGCATCGAGTTATCTTTCAGCCGTTGGATTCGAGATCGACGCTTGAAAATTCGCCACGTCACCGCTTGCGCTTTCAGCTTGCGGATCCATTCGTGGCCGTCGGATCGCCATCGAATGGTTGGGATTCAACCGGTCTTCGCTTCGTTCGCTACTCAGCGTGGGGTCGACATCATCCGTTGGATCGAAATCCAACGGTCCACATTAATCCCCGCCGCCCGCTGATCATACCCGTCGGATTAAGATCGAGTGGACGCCGTTTGGCCACGTCGCCCGCTTGAAACCCTTCGTTCGAATTTGGGCGGGAGAAACACGGGCCGTTCGATCGGGCGGTAAACCCCTAGGATTACGCCACGTGTCGGCATGTGATAGGCTGGAGACCGTATTTTCGTATTTCCAACGTATTTCTTCATTTAAATAGTATTTTGCATTCAAAAATACACAGTACTTAGCACAGATCTAAAAAAATACAAATAAATAGTCGTTGGAATCGTGAGATTGAGACCAAGCTAGAAAAAATATAAGAAGTGCAGAAATACTTCGTTAATTGCTGTTTTGTGCTCAAATAGAGTGTTTTCTCTAATAAATAATTGTGTACAAAATACACATGAATTAGAGAACAATGTAGCATCACATGAGCACAAAATAGGGCTAAATGGGGGGTTAACTATGTAAAATTGAACCCGAATCACACCCCCCAACTAGCGATTTGCTAGTCTCTAGCAAAAATAGCGATTAATACGGATGATTAATAAAACAATAAATTCTATCAATTGCTTATGGCATGGCTCAATAGTTCGCTTTCCAACACGATCTAGACCATCAATATACATCATCCATGAACAAAATCAATCACATGATATTTTCTCTGATTTAGTATGAATAAATAACATGCAAGCATCGTTTTGCGCAAGCGAAAGTATAACACGTCGTTTTCTCTAGTTTTCTTATTTCCAAGGAATTGGCATCTCAAAAGTAACCGTTCAAATCATGGGCATTGAGGTTGCTTAGCTTATTCGCCACTTCTTTTCTTTTATTAGTTCTGCGTAACGTGCATCAAGCAACATTCGCAGAAAAATGTATAACTTGGATCGCTCCATCAAATGAGTGAGTTTCCTGTCAATGGCTCCCAAATCAGACGATAATAGGGCATTAGGCCAAAAAGGACCCCTCGGACTGTACTACTCGAGCCAACCAAGTTATTTATTAGTGACATACTTATTCATTCATTTTTCTTCATTCATTTTTCATTTTTTTTCTTCTTTTCTTTTCTTTTTTTCTTTTTGTAAGCAACTCAATACCCATCAATATGAATATAAACATTAGTACAAATGGCCAAATTCCTCTTCGACCTGAAAACTTTTCTAATAAATCGTGTATACTTAAGCTTTTTCATCACATTAGCATGCATGGAATAAATTCAAACTATTTCGAGATATTAATCATGGAAATTGAAAGTTTTCATGAATAGCATATTAACGAGTAATTCCTTGAAGGAAAAAAATAATTAACTCAGGCCATAAACAAATTTTTTTGAACTCAATTAATGCGTAATCATCCGTATTTGAGGCATGTGAAGGAGTTTTAAAATGATGAGTTTTGGTGATTTATTCTTCTCAAAAAAAATTCCTAAGGTCTCATACACACCCCCCAACTAAAGATGGACATTGTCCTCAATGTCGAAAGGGGTACGAGTTTATTCAAGCAAGCAACCTAGAAAGCATATAAAAACTACACTACTAGAAAGAACACACCGTGATCAAATGGCGGATCCCGAATCTTTAATTGTGGAGGAAGTTGTTCAATTTTCTCCTTGCGCTCCTCGGTGATTATTTTTCCTCCAAAAGCTAAATGGACTCCAGCAATGTAACTCCAAGTATCTCTATAACTTGTTTGCCATTGTCCTGCGAGAGATGAGTTATGTCAGTCCAAATTAGTTTAAGATTCCTTTCAACAAAAATATTCCAAATGTAGTCATCAAAATAGGTGAAATAAATTAAAGCGAGTTGACGACTACTCCCTGAAAGATATGCACTACTCTCGGTATGATGCTCGATCAATGGGGAGAGGGGTAAATGATTTTGGGACAAAACTGGAGGAGGGCATGGTTCTGACTCCATGGCGATAATCTCAAAACCCTTGTCCCTAGCTGTCTCCTCCTCTCGTTCATCCAAAATTGCTAGCTCGTCCTCTCTTTTGCACACACTTCTTGCCATGTAGATATTTTTATTCATGTCCTCAACGTGACATGGCTCGCTCGATTTTCCTGCAATAGAAGATAGATTCGTATTAGATTCTTGAAGTTGAATTTCAAAAGAATTATTTTCTTCTAAGCAAGTGACAATCAAATTAAGATTTTCAATAGATTTCTGAATCTGCCGACTCCGATCAAGGAAATTCTCTTGGAATTGATGGGATGTGGCCTCATGTGTCTGAATAATCCGGTAAACTTCCTCTTTTAAGGATGTCAAAGGTACGTCTACGCTTTGCTCCCCTTGATCGAGGCACGAAGGCTCTGTTTAATCGCTCTCTGAAGTCTCTTCCATGGTTTCTTCATTTTCTTGCAGAGACTCCATGTATTCCCACGCCTCTATCGGCGTCATGACTCCCAAAAATTCCTGTAGCTCTGGTCGTAGTCCATCTAGGAAGGACGCCATAAGCTCTTCATTTGTGTACCCATGCTGCGGATAGCTCGATACTATATCTGTGAACCTCCTCCAGGCCTGAAAGAAAGTTTCACAGTCAGTTTGATTAAAATTAACGATCTTGAGCTTCTCCATCCTATGTTTGTGTGCATTAGCGTACTTTGCATCATACAGATTGTTTGTGCAATAAAAATTCATATACTCCATTTTTTAAAATAAAAAAAACAAAAAAAACAAAAGTTTATGTACAGTAAAGTGGAAAGATCTCACCGAAGGTCCTCTGAATGAAATAAATTGTGGTAACAAACCATTCCTCCCCGGCAACGGCGCCAAAAACTTGGTGGCTCCGAAAAGGTGCTCTCTCTCAAGTGCAAGAGTCCGTACAAGTAATATAATCTGGGAGTCCAGATGTCGAATCCTCAGGAGAAAATCTGTTGCAACCACAGCTCAAATCAAATAGAAATCCAACGAAAAGAAACTAACCACTTCAACAATGATGACGGTGATGGTGATATGAATACGTGAACAATATAAACAAGGAAATTCGTGTCTGAAAATATCTATAAAAAGTATGCACATGGTATGGGTTCGTTAGGATCTAGAAATTCGTATTAATTTGGTTGATGAATATAACACAATGAATTCTCTTTTTGAGAGCAATTCACCGGAAAATATCCAATATAACTCAATGAATTCTCCTTTTGGGAGCAACTCATCGGAAGATACCCTTTTGGGGGTTCAAGCACAATATTCAATAAGATCGTCCCTAAAGTTATAATACGATATGAAACTCTTTTTTGGAGAAATCAAAACCTACGATATGAAACTCCCTTTTGGGGAGATCAAAACTCACCCTTGTGGGGCGATCATCAACTCAATCACTTCTTTTGGAAGATGAAAATGACGATTTAATACCAAAGATTACAACTTTAACGACGTTTAACGATTTAGCACAAAGAATACAACCAAATAAACACGCATCATATCCCCTAACTACGCCATACCATGCACAATAACAATTTAGCTACTCATGGTGCAAGAATAATCAAGTTTCATAGAAGAATACATCAATCTAATAGCAAAATACGATGAAAAACACCAAAATACGGAGTAGAAGTTTAGAATTCTATCACCCAATCCCCAAGTTAGGCCTCAAAACCTCTGGAAATACTAAGAACAGCCTCTGGAATTTTACAGAATTTTGTGGTGGCGAAATACGGCTCCTAGAGCCTCCAATACGCTCAAAATACGCCAGAATCTGCTTGAATACCCTCAAAAAAACCTAGGAATACCTTAAATAGAGGCATTGCGGGTTTATTGGGCTTAACGGGTTCAAAACCGCAACCCTACTTCGCTCAAACCCGCATCCGCAAGCGGGGCAAACGTGGACCGTCCGATCTTGGGCGGGATTCAACCTCAGGCCGACACGTGTCTAGCAAAAATAGTGTGCCCGCATCAATTCGAATCCGCATCGAGTTATCTTTCAGCCGTTGGATTCGAGATCGACGCTTGAAAATTCGCCACGTCACCGCTTGCGCTTTCAGCTTGCGGATCCATTCGTGGCCGTCGGATCGCCATCGAATGGTTGGGATTCAACCGGTCTTCGCTTCGTTCGCTGCTCAGCGTGGGGTCGACATCATCCGTTGGATCGAAATCCAACGGTCCACATTAATCCCCGCCGCCCGCTGATCGTACCCGTCGGATTAAGATCGAGTGGACGTCGTTTGGCCACGTCGCCCGCTTGAAACCCTTCGTTCGAATTTGGGCGGGAGAAACACGGGCCATTCGATCGGGCGGTAAACCCCTAGGATTGCGCCACGTGTCGGCATGTGATAGGCTGGAGACCGTATTTTCGTATTTCCAACGTATTTCTTCATTTAAATAGTATTCTGCATTCAAAAATACACAGTAATTAGCACAGATCTAAAAAAATACAAATAAATAGTCGTTGGAATCGTGAGATCGAGACCAAGCTAGGAAAAATATAAGAAGTGCAGAAATACTTCGTTAATTGCTGTTTTGTGCTCAAATAGAGTGTTTTCTCTAATAAATAATTGTGTACAAAATACATATGAATTAGAGAACAATGTAGCATCACATGAGCATAAAATAGGGCTAAATGGGGGGGGGGGGTTAAATATATAATATTGAACCCGAATCAATAGGCTAATGAATCAGTTTAGATCTGTATCAGTATGTACATCAATATATTTGAATGGCTGGGTCATTTTCAAAATGTCATCAATTTGAATATGTATGAGATTTAATCTAAAATTTTGCCAGCAGTTTCTGAATTCGATTGAATATGTCTTCAGATTGAAAAGGTATCAGATTTAATTTTAAAGTTTGCATGTAGTTTCTGAGTCAGAGTGAATAAGTATCCGGTTTAATCTACAATGTTTTCAGATTGAACAAGTATAATAAGACTTAAATCTAAAAGTTTGCATGTAGGCTTGATTGGGATTCAGATTAAGTATGATGAAATTTGGAATTAAAATTATAGCATCTCACAAATATGCTCAAAGCGCAAAACGGGCAAATTTATTCCCGTGGTCGAGTTGAGAAAATTTGTCATCGATGCAACATCATCTTAACGTGCACAACGGGTAAAATTCTACTGGTTGTGTGCGTTAAACAATTGTTCATAAAATAACCTTAGATGCTCAAAGCGAACACCTGGTTCTGGCTGTGCTTGTTGTGCGCTTTGCACAATTATGTTAACCATTATAAAAATGCTCAACACGCACAACGGCCATAAATTTGTTGGTTTTGAGCGTTGATCAATTATGTAAGCGGCTATAAATTTTTCCAACTCGCTTCCCAACGGTCAAACATTCTTGGGAAAATCAAATGTCTGGTATCAATCAGCTGTAGATTCACGAGCAGTATTTTGTATTTTCACGAGCACCCCCTCCGTAGCATGACGGGGTCTTCGATGTAACCACACAGTGGAAGTGTAGAACTCTACTGCCGTCTCTTCCTCATAAACTAATACAATTCGCTGCCATGCGTTGTGCGTTGTGCTCCTTGAGCAATTCCGATTTTCCATGCGTTTTGCACGGTGAGCATTTAAAATTGTTACTCACTTCTGTATTATTTAGCACGGTGTGCGCGTCGAATAAAATGTATGAAAAAGATTAGTGGAGATTAGTATTGTTGGGAGTAATTTTCCAATTGGCATCAATGTTGATCACGGCAAAAAGCCATTGAGTTTCCTTGTTTTGAGCGGAGAATAATTAACCTATTTTGATACAAATGATAAAATAATTGGGATTACGCGATTTTCATGTTGGTATTACGCGGTGTGTGTGTTGAGTAAATAAATGTTGATTCCTGAGAACCATTGCATTAATGTAGGATTACGGACTTAGTATACTCTTTATTTTTATTGGTCAAATTCCTAAGTGGCTTACAACGATCCCTCATCTTCTCACAACTTCCTCTACTTCCCTCTATAAATCTTCTTCTTAATTTGCACACACAACCACCGTCTAGAAACAATAAGTTCTTCTGCTGTTCATGCATACTTGATAAAGATATGGACGATAGCATTCATCCAATATTCTTTTCACGTAAAGTAAATGGTTGATGTTGGAAACTGACGATATGACAGTAATAAATGCAACGAAGGGCTGAAATCAATTAGCCGTTGTGCGTGTCATGCGCGGTGGTTAAAATTCATAGTGTGAATCAATATCCATCCGCTGTACACACACGGTCTCACATCTGAGGACTCCACATTACACACAAGGGCTTATAGTGGAACTAATTAATCTGCACGCACAACGGAAACAATTTGATTGTTTTTGTTGCGCTGAAAAATAAAGAATTTTACGAGTTTTTGACGGAGAGTAATTTTTGTAATAGCATAAATTCAATTCAAGGCGCAAAACGGTTCAGTTTCCTTGTCGTGTGCGGAGAGTAATTTGCCTCTATTTCAGCTAAGCCTAAAATACTTAGGATTACGCGTTTTTCTCGGTGGGATTACGCGTTGAGTAAATAAGATGTTCATTCCCGAGATCCCTAGCATTACTGTAGGATAACAGACTTAGTACTCATCAATTTGATCGGTCGTTTTTCACTATAAATGGACCGTGAATGGCGTGAATACCCTGGAGAAGCGTATGAAATCGGAGGACTACAAGCTGATGATGTCGCCTCCCGAATATGCTCCTCTCCCTGGTCTACGAAGAGAAGAATGCCCCCCTGGCCTTTGCGCCCTGGTTGGCTGCTCTGGGTCAATTAGGTTGGCGATGCATGGCTACCGTCTCTCTTCAAGCACTCCCTCCTGTTCTTTTCGATCTCTTGGCTCGCAGCCAAATTGGCCAAATCTGACTGGATGAAGCAGATCATAATTGTCCCTTCCTCCTGCAGATTTTCAATTTTGGCTGCGAGCCAAGAGATCGAAAAGAACAGGAGGGAGTGCTTGTGCCTCAGAGGGAGGTAGCCATGCACCGCCAACCTAATTGACCCAGAGCAGCCAACCAGGGCGCAAAGGCCAGGGGGGCCATTCTTCTCTTCACAGACCAGGGAGAGGAGCATATTCTGGAGGCTGTTGGATATTGGACTCCCCGGATTTGGTTTTGGATGATGAACAAACATAAATATATCGTGAACTAACAATTTATTAGCGCAGTTATGGAGATCGTCGCCAAATTCATATGAACATCCAAAGCGACGTCTCAAGACTTCTCAAAGAACGTGATCGTATGCCTAAAGCTTCGTTGAAGATTTTGGACCATTTTAGAAGTCATGAAGATTCGAATCGAAGCTTTCGAAGACGGTTCGCCAAGTTTTATTTATTGTCTTTTAGCTTCGTTTAGTCGGTCTATGCACATTTGGCGACCGACTAGTTGATGAACTAGTCAGTCAACTTTTGTTCTTGGACCGACTAATTCTATTTGTTCTCAGACTATTAGTTTTATCTCTTAGTCGGTCTGAGTTGAGTCACCGACCGACTAGTTGTGAAACTAGTCGGTCAGCAACTCTTTTTTGACCGACTAGTCCCCTTAAGTTTGAACTTTGTCTTTTGGCTGTTCTACCATTAGTCGGTTTATGATGTTTGACCGACCGACTAGTTGGTGAACTAGTCGGTCAGTCAACCTTCTTTGACCGACTAGTTTGGTTCAGAATAGAGCCGTTGGAGCTTTAATTGAAACGTTTTTCTCTCTCTCTTTCCTCTAACCTATATATACTTGTTGAGCTGCATTCATTGCACTCAAGGCTGATATTAAGACAAGTTTAGAGATCAAAGAGAAAGCATTCAATCCCATTCAAAGCTCTTTCATTCCAATCTTGAATCTCTTCTCACTCTTATTTCAAAAGAGAGATTCATTGATTGTGAGCCTTCCAAGCCAAGTGCTTGATCCTAGGTCACCATCAACCCCATAGCTCTCCATAGCTGGTCTACATCTTGGAGCTAGGGTTTGGTACCTCTTCATCTTCCTCAAAATCATCTTTGCCCTAATTCGTAAGTTTACTCAAGGCATAGGTAATTTTGTGGTAAGCATTTCAATTTCATTTACTTTCGATATTGTAAGTGTTTCACTCTCGGTTGTGAGAGTGTGTTTGTGATCCCGGGTTATGAGAGTCACAAGTTTAATTTGTGTATGATTTGACTTGTGAAGGTTTTTCACAAGTATTTCATAGTGGAAATCTTGAGTTAGGGTTTCTAACTCAAGTATCCGGAGGGGATCCGGGTGGTTGGGACGTAGGATCACCGGGAACAAGTCGGGGAAACTTGGGTGGATCCGAACCCAGTAATATCGTTTGTTTGCGATTGTTTATTTGTTGTCGATTATTTACTATTCCGCATTTCTGCATTAATTGGTAGAGTTTGCACGGTAATTAGGAATTAGCCTCTTAATTATTTTAAAGTACTATTCACCTCCCCTCTAGTACTTGTGCAGTAGCTTAGCAGGGCATTACATTTGGTATCAGAGCCAAGTCTATAGCTATGTCTGCCAACGACAACAAGACCATTCGTCCACCTTCCGACTATAGCACCTTCAAGAATCGTGAAGGAGCGTCTTCGGTAGTGGAAGGACATTCCTCAACGAGGCCTCCATTCTTCAACGGTACCAACTACGGGTACTGGAAATGCCGGATGGAAACCTTCCTCCGGAGTGCTTCATTATGGAGGGCCACGATGAAGGAATATGTCATGCCCGCCGAAGAAGACTTCAAGAAGTGGACTCCCGCGGAGATCGCCGCAGAGGTAAGCAATGCCAAGGCAATGAACGCCTTGCAATGTGCTTTGGAGCCCGAGGATTTCAACAAGATTGCACATGTAAGAGTGCATATCAAATATGGAACTCCCTCCTCATCTTGCATGAAGGAACTAGTAGGGTAAGAGACTCCAAACTCGTAGTAGTTAATAAAGATAACGAGTTATTTCATCTGCTACAGGGTGAGAAGATGAAGGAGTGCTATGCTCGCTTCGTCGACATCACAAACGAGTTGGAGGCTCTTGGTAAGACCTACACCCAAAAGGAGAAAGTCTCGAAGGTTATCGATGGACTTCCTTCTAGTTGGGAGAAACGGACCTTCGCCATCGAGGAAGGTAATGATATGAAAACTTATACCGTCGTTCAACTAATGGGTATCTTGATGTCTTATGAGGTATGCAAGGATAGCAAGTTGAAGTTGCAAGAAAAGATGAAGTCCTACCTTCAACAAGACGAGCCAAAGAAGAAGGCTATTGCTTTCAAGGCCGCTCCATCAACTTACACATCGATCGATGATGAGAACTCGGAAGACGAGTTGGACTTGGAGTCCATGGCACTCATGGCCAAGAAGTTCAACCGGTTCTTCCGGAAAGGTAACTTCAAAAACAAGTCAAAGTTCAATTCTTCTAACGCCTCCTCTTCTTTGTGCTTTAAATGCAACAAGCCAGGACACATGAAAGCAGAGTGTCTTCTAATCAAGCAAAAGGAGAAGTGGAAGGCGCCGAAGTTCGACAAGTCCAAGAAGTACAAGAAAGGGTACAAGAAGGGGCTTGTCGGAACATTCACCGACTCCGATGATTCATCTAGCGGAGAGTCGGATGATGAGCAAGTGGAGCAAGCACACATGTGCTTCATGGCTAGAGAGGAGCAAGATAAAGACTCCTCCTCCGATGATAGCAACAACAAAGGCGATGAGGTAACAATGGATGACCTTAGGAATGCTAACTCTCAATTGTGGTCTAAATACACTAAGCTAGTAAATAGATATACTAAAGCAAAAGATGATTTAGCTAGCATCCAAACCTCGCCTAAAACTATCATCACCAACAACGACACCGTTGTTGAAGGGTTGAAGAATGAGATTGTTAATCTCAAGACTCAACTTGAACATGTTAGCATTGAGGATCCGGAGGAACATAAGATATCAGATTTAACTTCTCAAAACTCGACTTTGAGTATTGAGAATGAAAATCTCAAATCTCGTGTTTATGTGCTCACATCGCAAGTATCCACTTTAGATGCTTCTATGTGTTCTCTCACCGAGAAATATGAGAACACATTAGGCCGAATTAATAAATTCAATAAGGGTAAGGACCATTTGGATAAAATCCTAAGTGACTTACTTCCGGCCAATCCCCACATTGACTTGGGGTATACAATGGGAAGTTCATCCAAATCGGCCACTACTTTTGTTAGGCCAACTTTTGGTGACTCAACGAGTGGTAGCAAACACTCTATTGGTAGTTCATCTACCAATGGTGCTTCCACCTCGTTCACACCCTCTTTCAGAAAGAAACCCACTTTGGGTGGACCTCCAAAGAAGGGGTATGCTTATATGTACACCAATACTATGCCACGTAGGAACACACGTTCTACTCCACCGGCTCACACATATGATGATTTTTATGCTACACATTCACGGGCACGTGCACACTATGTGAGACACCCTCATGCACGTGTTCCTCCACATGCATATGTACACCCACATCATCGTATGAATAATTCTCATAATGCACCATTCCATCATGTTCCTTATGCCTATCCACGACATGCATCACGTAGAAATCAACAACGCATGCATGCACCCAATAGGATGAGGGCTCCCAAAATATTCACAATTTGGAGCCCAAAGGACACACACATGGATGAAAAACAAGTTTACATGAATGCTTATTTTTCGGATGTTGTGCATAGTAGAAATTATGTGGGAAAGTCTAAGTCCAATTGGACTTGGCTTCCAAAGGTCTAATCTTTTGGACCCAATGACATTGGATACCATGATACGATATTTTTTATCTTTAGGTACTCAAGGAAAATAAAAAGAAACGGAGCAACAAATTTAAATTTAGCTCCAAGAGAAATTGGATACTCGATAGCGGGTGTTCAAAACACATGACGGGTGACGCTCAATTGCTCTCCGGAGTGGTTCCCATTGCTAATGGAAACCGCGTCGTCTTTGGAGGTAACGAGAGCGGAACCATCATAGGTGTTGGTAAAGTGGGTAATCCTTCTAAACCCCTTATATGTGATGTTTACCTTGTTAAAGGATTAAACCACAATCTCATTTCAATAAGTCAACTTTGTGACAAAGGTTACAAAGTTAGCTTTGCGAAAGGAATGTGCCGTATTTTAAGAAAAGATAATAATGAATTATTGTTTTCTGACACACGCCATAAGGATATATACATCCTAGATCTTCCAAGATCACATGAACAATGTCTCATTGCCAACACAAGTGAACAACACTTATGGCATCGACGTTTTGGTCATGTGAACTTTGGAACACTATTTAAGCTTTCCAAGTTAAACTCTATTAGAGGCTTTCCTAAGCTAGTCTTTCAAAAGAAAAGCTTTTGTGACTCGTGTCAACGAGGCAAGCTTCCAAAATCGTCGTTTAAACCTAAGAAAAGCATTTCTTCTAAGCGGCCACTAGAGCTATTACATCTAGATTTATTTGGGCCAACTAGAGTTGCTTCATTAGGAAATGCACGATATGGACTTGTCATCGTTGATGACTTTTCTAGGTTTACTTGGGTATTTTCATTATGTAATAAAAATGATGCTTTTGAAAACTTCACAATTTTTGTTAAGAAAGTACACAATCTCTTAGGAACCACCATTGTCACTATTCGTAGTGATCATGGAGGTGAATTTGAGAATGAGTCTTTTGAGACATTTTGTGATGAATTTGGTATTACACACACCTTCTCTTTTCCTCGCGCACCTCCTCAAAATGGTGTAGTTGAGAGAAAGAATAGGACGCTAGTGGAGTGTGCTCGCACTATGCTTGATGATAGCCAACTTGGCCATCAATTTTGGGCGGAAGCGGTACACACCGCTTGCTATATGTTTAATAGAATACTTTTGAGGCCCGGCACTAAACAAACTTGTTATGAATTGTTGTTTGGTAGATTGCCTCAAGTTAAACATTTTCGTGTTTTCGGTTCAAAATGTTTTATTAAGAACACGTATGGTAGTTTGGACAAATTCGATCCAAGATCCGATGAGGGGATTTTTGTTGGGTATTCCTCACGTAGCAAAGCCTACCGGATATACAACAAACGAACCTCAACGATCGAGGAATCGCTTCATGTTTCATTTAATGAAGGATTTGTTCCAACTAGAATTACTAATGATGATGACTCTATGGATGTCTTATGTGATTCAATTGGTAATTCTAACTCTATTGCTTCTATTGATTCTATTGATACTAACCCGACTAATGAAGTTGTTGAGAATGTTCCTAGTGATCAAGAAATTCCCAAACGGCTTCATACCGTTTGTGACCATCCTCATGAGCAAGTCATTGGCAATATCCATGATAGTGTCAAGACGAGATCTCAAGTCAACCACTTCGATCATTGTGCCTTTGCCTCCTCGATAGAGCTAAAGAATGTTAATGAAGCATGCGAAGATAGCGCTTGGATCCTTGCCATGGAGGAGGAACTCATTCAATTCGAGAGGAATGAGGTTTGGGAGCTTGTTCCATTGCCTTCGAAGAACCACACAGTCATAGGGACAAAGTGGATCTTCAAGAACAAGACCGACGAAAACCAAGTCGTCGTCCGGAACAAAGCTCGGTTAGTAGCTCAAGGCTATCGGCAAGAGGAATGTATCGATTTCAAAGAATCTTTTGCTCCGGTAGCTAGATTAGAATCAATTAGATTACTATTATCTTTTGCATGCCATAAGGATTTTAAATTATTTCAAATGGATGTAAAAAGTGCGTTTTTAAACGGAGATGTTGTTGAGGAAGTTTATGTTTCTCAACCTCCGGGTTTTATAAATGAAAAATTTCCAAATCATGTTTTTAAACTTAAGAAAGCACTTTACGGTTTGAGACAAGCTCCTCGAGCTTGGTATGACCTTTTAAAGAATTTTCTTTTGGATTTAGGATTTAAAATGGGAGAAGTTGATTCCACATTATTTGTTAAGTATTCGAATAATGATATAATTTTAGTTCAAATTTATGTTGATGATATCATTTTCAGTGCTACTAACTTTGCTCTTTGCGAAGAGTTTTCTAATGTGATGAAGGATCAATTTGAGATGAGCCACATGGGTGAGCTCAAATATTTTTTAGGTCTCCAAATTCGCCAAATGAACGATGCAATCTTCATCCACCAAACGAAGTACACGGTGGAGTTGCTAAAGCGATTTGGAATGAAGAATGCCTCCGGGAAGAAGACTCCAATGAGCACGACTACACATCTTGATAAGGATGCGGGCGGTAAATATGTAGACATTCGTCTATATCGAGGTATGATAGGTAGTTTACTATATCTTACCGCAAGTAGGCCCGATATTATGTTTGTTGTATGTGTATGTGCTCGTTATCAGTCTCAACCTAAGGAGTCTCACTTAATAGCGGTAAAGCGTATTTTCCGTTATCTAAGTTACACACTTGATTTTGGATTACTTTATCCAAAATCTAGCACGTATGAGTTAATCTCATATAGTGACGCTGATTATGCGGGATGCAAATCTGACAGGAAAAGTACTAGTGGCACTTGCCATTTTATAGGAAATTCTCTTGTCTCTTGGTTTTCCAAGAAACAGAATTCCGTATCACTTTCAACCACCGAGGCGAAATATATTGCCGCCGGTGCCCGCGTGTGCTCAAGTTCTTTGAATGAGACACACACTTAAAGACTTTGGTATAAACTGTGATACTTGCCCTATCATGGTGGATAACCAAAGTGGAATATGTCTCTCCAAGAACCCGGTACACCATTCCCGTTCGAAACACATAGATGTCCGACACCATTTCTTAGATGATCATGTTGCTAAAAAGGACATCATATTACTGTACGTTGAAACCCATAAACAAATCACCGATATTTTCACGAAACCCCTAAAGGAAGACTCATTTGTGCGGTTACATCGAGAATTGGGGATTATGGGTGAATCCGAGATTTAGGATTCATTTTCATTCAATAATCTTGCATGCTATTCAATCCTTTATATTTGCACATGCTAGATTTATTGGAATTTTCTGGATTTTTGTTGAATTTTCGGAATTTTCGCTCGATTTGTGCGAAATCGTCAAATTTCAGATTTTCGATGTTTAATGGGGTAATATAATGATTAATGAGAGTATTTAGATGTTTCATCCAAGTGTGATTAGGAGAGAAATCAAATTTCAAAATTTTCAATTTTTTGGACTCTCTTAGTCGGTCCAAGTTCATTGGCCGACCGACTAGATTCAGTTCTAGTCGGTCAGTGAATGAGCTTAGACCGACTAATTCTTGTCAGGAAATTTGCCTTCAGTTACTGTTTACAACTAGTCGGTTCAAGCTCATTGACCGACCGACTAGATCGTGATCTAGTCGGTCAGTGCTTGAACTGTGACCGACTAGTTGTGACGGGGACTGACTTGCCTTTTCGACTTCCGACCGACTTAAATCAAATCCAGTCGATTTCTTTTCATTCAAGTCGATCGATTTTCCTCCTCCAGCCAAAAACCCCCGACCCCTTCGACTTCCACTCTCTCTCCGTCGTCGTCTCTGGCCTATCTCCGGCCATATCTCCGGTCGACCTCCTCCCTGGGGTAAACCTCTCTCTCTCCTATCCCTATCTAGGGTTAGATTTTTTTAGCTCATGTGCTTAGGGTTAGGGTTTAGCTCATTTCGGCTAGGGTTTCGATTTTCTAGGGCTATCTCGTTTGATTGTGTCGTGTCTTGCTTCGATTATGGCAAGAACACGAATCCCGATCCGTCCTACGAGCCCTTCGCCTTGACCGTAGAGCCATCCCCTACGGATCCCGATCAACCCTCGCAACCGAGACACCGTTCTAAGACAACCCAACCCTCGTCGTCGTCGCCTCCTCTCAAGCGGAAGAGGACGACGACAGCAAAGCCTAGAGCTCAATCTCAGCCTAAACCCAAGCCTCCGAAGCAGCTTGCTTCTCCCTCCTCTTTTCATACTCCTACGGATTCCGACACCGAGTATAGACCTGAGAGTGAGACCCATAGGGAACCCTCACCTCCTCCTAGGCAGCCTGAGTCTAGCTCTCGACCCCGTACCCGTCAGCCTAAGGGAAAGGCTCCGATGCCGGTTGGCGGTGTCGATATCTCGTTGTGTCGCGACGACCCTTTGTGTCTCGCGGCTTACAACCGTATCCAACACTGCCCGCTGCTTCTGGAGCATTTCATTCAGTTTTCTGACTTCATAGGGCTAGCAGATCTTCTGTCGTCTTCGGGTCTTATCGAATATCTTCGATATGATCCTAAGGCGAATCCTCACCCCTACCCTCGCCTAGTGAAACTTTTCTATGCCAATAGGATCCGGGGTCAGTACGACGCGACCCACTCTATTGAGACTACTGTTTTGGGGACTCCGATAGTCCTCACGGCAGAAGTCTTAGGAGAGTTGATAGGTTGTTCGTCATCTGGCCTCCTCCCCTCTGACATTTCTGTTGATGATATCTCCTCTCTTGATCAGACTATCCTCTCTGAGATCTTCCATGAGATTCCTCCAGCCATGATTGGCGTTCCCTCCAAGTCTTTCAAGCCAAATGCCTGGGTCCTGAACCTCATTCTGAAGTCGTGCTTACTTCCTAAGTACGGCTCCTCCTCTTTGCCATCCCAGCCGTTTCTGAAGTTGATCTACGCCATCTTCATGGGTAGAGAGATTAACTGGGCCCGAATTATACTCGATAAGATGGATTCTTTCGAGTGTATTTGGAAGTCCACGAAATCTATGCATATCACATACCCTTGCTTGTTGACCCTTGTCTTTCGCCACTTCCGTGTCACACTTCCTCCTGACGATGAGCGTCCACTTGGTCCCCCTCTGAACGCGACGGCCGTCAAGAAGTCTCTTGCGGCGCTCTGTCACGTTCAGAGGACGACACCTTCAGCGTCTGCCTCTGCTTCTGCCTCAGCTGCTCCGTCTACCACTCTTGACGAGCTTGCACGGTCTGTTCGACGTGTGGAGTCTCGTTATGCTCGTACCGAGGAGATTCTATCTCGTATAGCTCGTCACCTTGGTATTGAGATCCCTCCGTCAGTCTCTGACGAGGAGGAGTTGGACGAGGAGGAGATTGATGAGCTCGTGCGTGTTTCTACTCGTGCCCCCCGAGGGCACTTCTGGTGATGATGCTACTGTTTCGTCTGCTGGTGACCCCGAGAGCACACCTGTTGCCACCGCTACTGCGGTGGATGCTCCGACTGGTGCTCCCGAGGCCTCTACTGTTGCTGCTCCAGAGATTCACACTTCTGTCTCTCCCGTGGACACTACTGATGACCCGGTGCCCACCTCCAGTCCTGCAGAGCCTGCTACTGCTGCAGATCCTGCCACTTCCTCTTGAGCTTCTTGAGGACTCTCTGATGCACCTTGGATGATTGATCTTATAGTGAGAGAGTTTGGGTAGGATAGAGTGGGGTTCTGGATGATTTTTTTGACATTTTGATGTATTTTGTTGTATCTTCATATATTTTGGTGTACTATGATGATGATATAGGTGTGATATTCTTATGTTGTATCTTTTGTGCTTCGATCGTTGGATCGCATTTTGTATGTTGACAGTGATGTATCATTTTGATGTACTCATGCTTTATATATATATATATATATATATATATATATATATATATATATATATATACACATACATCGATGTTGACATTTCATTCTCTTGTGCACATTTAATATTTTATATGTCTCTGATGTTTTGATTTTGTCGCTCGACGATAATACTTGGTTAAATAGAATTCAATTTATGAAAACATAGAATTGTTTTCCATGCACTAAATTAACCAAGAATGTTGATATTGGAGAGTATATTCCATAACTCAATTCGTAAAATTAATTTGAGTTTTGATGATTTTATTTATCGTTTTTCGACTTTGGTCTCATTGACACGCCTTGATTTAATTCGTTTTTCCCTTTGGTGTCATTTGGACCGTAGCCGTATTCTACGACTCCCATGCTTTTATTTGAAGCCATTGTCGTTGTCGTTGATCTCCTCCTACTCTTTTTCCTAATGCCAAAAGGGGAGATATATAATAATGACATGTGCTAAATGATAATTTAAGCATTTTTCCAAAAATCTAATTTGATATGTTAGATTCAGGGGGAGTTAAGATATAGAAATTGGATTTCTAATCCGATATTTCAATAATGGATTCTCATTTTTATACTTTACTCGTCTGCTTGATGCGTATTAATATTATTCATTTTGGAATTAACGTGTCATCAATGCAGGGGGAGTAAGTAATTTACATTTGATTCATTATTTTTTATTATTATTTATGTTGGTTTGTCATCACCAAAAAGGGGGAGAATGTTGGATATTGGACTCCTCGGATTTGGTTTTGGATGATGAACAAACATAAATATATCGGGAACTAACAATTTGTGAGCGCAGTTATGGAGATCGTCGCCAAATTCATATGAACATCCAAAGCGATGTCTCAAGACTTCTCAAAGCACGTGATCGTATGCCTAAAGCTTCGTTGAAGATTTTGGACCATTTTAGAAGTCATGAAGATTCGGATCGAAGCTTTCGAAGACGGTTCGTCAAGTTTTATTTATTGTCTTTTAGCTTCGTTCCGTAGAATGTTAAGCCTTGAGTAGGTCTTACGTTTTAATCTTCATAACGCTCCTATCTTAGCTCTAGGAACTTGTAAGAAGTCCATACTAACTTTCCCGAAGCATCGCGCTTCGTTTCGCGACTTCTTGTGCATGTTAGTTGGTTCAAGAAGAAGAACCAACCGACTATGTCACGCCCCGCTTCCCATTAGGCTTGGGAGCGAGGACGCGAACGGGCCCGCTTGTGCAAGTCAGGAGGAGGTAATTTTTGTTTTCTTTCCCCCTTGACTTAACACAATAAGCGTCTGTGTGAAAACTGCAGGTTCTTGCTTTGCATTACTCAAAACAACACAGATAAGTGAACCATTATTACAATCTCAAACGTCTCAACGGGATTACACCGATGCAGGAATAGAAAAGAGAGGGTCTTATGACCCGTACAACAAATGAGTGAATTACAATGAAGGTTCCCTAGTTTGACAGTCCCTGGTCCACATGTTCAGCTATCTCAACTAGTCCTCCTGGTGCTAAAGCTCGGGATATGACATACATCCAAAAACATGAATGTATGTCAGCAAGGGTCTGCAAGTAGAGATTAGAACCCAAGGCAAGATATACAAATTTATACTGAATTTAAGAGACAATTATAATTTAAACGAGATAACAATAAAAGTTTGAGCATGCTGATTTTAAAGTAAAAACATCCTATCATGCAGTTCTAAACAATCTGACGAGTAAAGTAAAACATGTCAATTTTCACTGAGGTAACAATTTCACTTTGCAAGTTTCAAGTTAGTTTCACACGTCTATAATAGGGTTCTCGTCGGTAGGACGTGATGAGTGGGTCGTTCTTCACACGGGGGCTTACCGTGCTTGGCGCTAACCCACCGCATACAGGTGGTGCCCTTGAAGAGAGTACCCGTCATACGCCTAGTGGCCGCACAACCCTAACCCCACCCCAAGATTTGTGCTGGAACACGAGCCAGCCTAGTCAACTCACATGACATCACGAAAGTCACGATTTCACCTTCGAGGCGCACGATTTCACGATGTCACTCTCTTGTTAGTCATTTTGAGACATGCAGCAATTAAATAATATGACCATTTATCTCTACGCAATAATTTCCATGGTTACAAGAATATCGAGCAATATTTACAACAATTTAACAGAAGTACTGGGTGTGAGATTTAACAAGTACGACATGTAAACTGAGTTATGGAACTTTGCATGCAGAAAACTAAAGAGCGTTAACATTCACAAATTCACTATAAATTGCATACTTGCCTGATTTCAGCGATTTTGGTGCCGTTGGGTTCGTCCCGACGGGTACTTCATTACGGTGATAGTGGTTCTCTGTTTTACTTAAACAAATCAATGAATTAGATATTTCGTGAGACAAACGCATTATTAAATTAATCTCTAAAGTGGGTTCGGTTAATCTTTATTGGGTTCTCTGACAAGTGTGATGTTCATAATGTTAAACTAACTCGATACCCCTTATTTTATTTTGATTTCTAATATTACCCTAACAAGTTAATACTAACATTTAACTAACAAGTTGACTTTACCATATACTAGTTAACCTTAACTTATTAACATCGTTATACTAATTTTATTTTAAACTTACTTAACTAATTTTATAATGAAACTGGAATGATCAATTAATTTAACAGATTGGCCTATGATTCAATAAGTTAAGCTTTATACCCAATAAGTAGATCCAAGGCCCAATGGGTCTAATAGTTCAATTAACCCAACTCAATAAGTATGATACTCCAAACCCATTAACTTAAACCCAATACCCAATAGCAGCATACTCATGTTATAATACCCAAACCCAATAGCATGGTACCCAAACCCATTAAGATAACCTTACTCAATCAAACCCATTAAGTTAATACATGTGAACCATACTCAATAAGCAATAATATCCCAAACCCAACAATTCAAAACCCAACAACATCTCAGCCCAAACCCAATAGAATAGTATTACCCAATCAACCCATTAATTTAAAACCCATTAGGATATACCCAATATACTATAGCAAATTAAACCCATAACCCAATAAGAATCCTTACCTCCTCTTTATTATTCTAACTTTTTCTTCCTCCTCTTACCGTCTCCTTCTCTATTCCTTTTTTTGTTGGTTTCCTCTTCTCTCTTGCAGGTAAGGAGCTCGAGGCTGATCGACAGGCGGAAAGGCACCGGCCTGCGCGTGGGATGCGGCGCCTGCACGGCGGCCTACGCGCGCGGCGGCGCGGCGGCGGCCTGCGCGCAAGCTGCTGGCGGCCGCGGCGGTTCCCAGCGGCGGCGCGCGCTGATTCAGGCGATGGAGAGAGGGTAGAGGAGGAGGAGGGTTTTGGGTTTGAGGTGATTGAATCTGAAGTATGTTTGGATCTGAACTTGTTGGTTTTTGGATCTGAATTTGTGTTTGAATCTGAAGTTATTTTCAGATTTGATTTCTCAACTCCTCCCCTCAATTCAATTTCAGTTTGAATGTGTTTGTTTGATGGGCACAATTTGATGAAATTGTTTTGTTTGCTGAAGTTTGTGGGTTGTGTTTTGGGTTGGGTTGATGATGAACAGATTTTGGGGAGATGATGAACAGATTTTGGGTTTGAATTTGGGCTGATTTGGTTTGGAAATCTGATGGTTGTTGTATGAAGGGGGGATGGCTGAAATTGATTTGATTGTAGAGGTGGCTGATGGTGGTGGGATGTAGGTTCGGCCTTGGTAGAGGGTTGCTTTGGTTGTTCTTTGTTGATGGGTTTGCTGCAGGTAAAACGAAGGGGAGAAGGAAGTTGCACTGAGTGGAATAATGAAGATTAGGGGGATACATATAACGTAACATATTAACATTATAACCAAAATGTGATGAAAGAGTTTGGTGGTTGGGTGATGCCTGCCAATGAAGAAGGGGAGACAACTTGATGGGGGAGGAGCTGGATGTGGGGGAAGCTTTAATTTCATGTTGGGTCTCACCAACAATTTGGTGGGAAGAAATGCTGTAGGGTTAGGGTAAAGATAACTTAGTTAATTTAGGGAATTGATTTTCAGCCACCGGTAATAAGTTAATCAGCAATTAACTTTTAATTAAAGAAATTAAGTAATTACGAAAAGGTGATTATTAAAAATAAACGAAGTAATTAGTGAAAGTTAAAGTGATTAGCAATTTTGTAATTAGTGAGATAATTAAGTTAAGCTAATTAGTTAAAATTGTTAGTCGGTTAATGATGATACGGTAAAACGAAAAACGGATACGTGCTCGCGTCGATGCATAAGCATAGAACTCGCGCACGAAAACATCCGGATGGTTCAAACGAAAATACGGGCACACACAAAAATACACCTAGAAAATACCGGCCGTTACAGACTAGATGGTGATCTAGTCGGTCGGCAATCCTTCTTGGACCGACTAGTTTGCCTTCTCAAATCATAGCTCTTTACTGTTTACAGTTAGTCGGTCTAAGTTGACTCACCGACCGACTAGTTTGTGAACTAGTCGGTCAGTGATGCTTCTGTGACCGACTAGTTGAGCTTCTACTGTACATGCCAAGTTACTGTTTGTCGTTAGTCGGTCTATGCACATTTGACGACCGACTAGTTGATGAACTAGTCGGTCAACTTTTGTTCTTGGACCGACTAATTCTATTTGTTCCCAGACTATTAGTTTTATCTCTTAGTCGGTCTGAGTTGAGTCACCGACCGACTAGTTGTGAAACTAGTCGGTCAGCAACTCTTCTTTGACCGACTAGTTCCCTTAAGTCTGAACTTTGTCTTTTGGCTGTTTTACCATTAGTCGGTTCATGCTGTTTGACCGACCGACTAGTTGGTGAACTAGTCGGTCAGTCAACCTTCTTTGACCGACTAGTTTGGTTCAGAATAGAGCCGTTGGAGCTTTAATTGAAACGTTTTTCTCTCTCTCTTTCCTCTAACCTATATATACTTGTTGAGCTACATTCATTGCACTCAAGGCTGATATTAAGACAAGTTTAGAGATCAAAGAGAAAGCATTCAATCACATTCAAAGATCTTTCATTCCAATCTTGAATATCTTCTCACTCTTATTTCAAAAGAGAGATTCATTGATTGTGAGCCTTCCAAGCCAAGTGCTTGATCCTAGGTCACCATCAATCCCATAGCTCTCCATAGCTGGTCTACATCTTGGAGCTAGGGTTTGGTACCTCTTCATCTTCCTCAAAATCATCTTTGCCCTAATTCGTAAGTTTACTCAAGGCATAGGTAATTTTGTGGTAAGCATTTCAATTTCATTTACTTTCGATATTGTAAGTGTTTCACTCTCGGTTGTGAGAGTGTGTTTGTGATCCTGGGTTGTGGGAGTCACAAGTTTCATTTGTGTATGATTTGACTTGTGAAGGTTTTTCACAAGTATTTCATAGTGGAAATCTTGAGTTAGGGTTTCTAACTCAAGTATCCAGAGGGGATCCGGGTGGTTGGGACGTAGGATCACCGGGAACAAGTCGGGGAGACTTGGGTGGATCCGAACCCAGTAATGTCGTTTGTTTGTGATTGTTTATTTGTTGTCGATTATTTACTATTCCGCATTTCCGCATTAATTGGTAGAGTTTGCACAGTAATTAGGAATTAGCCTCTTAATTATTTTAAAGTACTATTCACCCCCCTCTAGTACTTGTACAGTAGCTTAGCAGGGCATTACAGAGTCGACAGCATCAGCTTGTAGTCCTCCGATTTCATACGCTTCTTCAGGGCATTCACGGTCCATTTAGTGTGAAATTGACCATTCAAAATGATGAGTATACTCAGTTATCCTACAGCGAGCCCTAATGCCTGATGCTTGCGATAGAAATGGACGATGGAATTCAACCAGTTTTCTTTTCACGTAAAGCTAAATGGTTGATGTTGGAAACCTACGCAATGGGGTAATAAACGCAATGAAGGGCTATCATCCATTTATAATCAAGCATGCCTGATGAATGCCTTCCATATGTGAGCATTTCGCCTTCCGCTCCTCGACTATACACTCCATATCCATCTCCTCTTTTTACACTCCATCCAAACCATCAAACCCTTCATCATTTCACTATACCTCGTCTATGACACACAAACACTCCCTCCTGTCATTTCCGATCGCGAAGATAAAAAGCTCATTCTATTTGTTATGCAACCATTTGGTGTTGTTCGACGGCTCGTGTGAATCGGAGTTCCTCTCGGTGTCTTTGAAACGGCTACATACCTGACTGCTGGTTACAACGACGCATGCTATGACTACACTCATATCCAGCCGATGGTGGCAGAAAATCGGCAACGACGGTAATAAATGGAACGAAGATGGTCACCTGATGAACTCGCGGAAGTTGACGGGGAAGCACGCAGATCACACCGACAATCACATGTTTCAGTGGAAGACATTCAGGTGTTTAAAAAGGATGTGTAGAATGTAGATGATCAGTTGCTTCTTCTTCAAAGTCAAAAGGTTTTGCTTGAAGCTCACAAGATCTTTCTTAATGACAGGCTAGCTCAGCTGAATTCCAAGCTCGATTCTATCTCTTCAGAATCCTTGGATGTTGCTTCTGGGAGTAGACCCGAATGAGGTATGTTACCTGCTTTTAGTGGCTCAAAGGGGGGAGAAAGTAGTATTTGTAGTTCTTATATTTGTATGCTGCTACTTGACTGCTGCTTGAAGTTGGATGGTGCTGATGTTATGTTGTATTCTGCTGCTTGATATTGGATGTTGGATGGTACTGATGTGGGGTATTTTTTTGCTGCTGGCCTATTATATTGCTGGATCGTATAATTGACTGTATATGGGGGCTTCAATATTTATGATCATCACTCATCTACTATTTTTCGTCACTCTTCTGTCTCTTGAATGGTTAATTTATATTGTGCCACTAAATGCCAAAAGGGGAGATTGTTAGGTCATACGTTTGTGACTGTGTTGTCATTAGTGTCATCATGATACTGTTATGTCTGTTCTTAATTCTTGAAGAAGAGAGACTTCATCTCTAGGCCATGTTGAAAGAGATGTTGAACATTATGTTACAACATAACGTTCAACACGCTGTGTTGGGAAGCTGAAATATATATGTCAAGTACGGGATCTTTGTCGATGGAAGCTCTTGAACTCAGTTTAGTATCCTTAACATCTTTTAGTATATTCTGATGGTTGAATATTGTTGAAGATATATTTGAAAGTTGAAATCTCTCGGTTTTATTGTTGAGACGGTTAGAGAGATTCTGGCCCGCAATTCTGTATTCATCGAATCCTCGGAGATACACGGAACCACCTCCCGAAGTAGTTTCGAAAATTGTGGGCTGTCGATCCGCTTCTGATTTGATTGAACATCTTTCCCTATTGACCCGCAGATTGAGGGGGAGCAGGGTTTATTAGGGTTGCGGCGTTGATGGCTAAGGTTACAATTTTCGATGAAAAGTTTGTGAGAACTCTGGGAGGGAGGCCGACGACTACACACGTAGGATGAAGAGAGTTGATCTAGTCGGTTGTGCAAGGGGAGCTTGCGTGCAATGGAAGCTTGCCTAGAATACTCCATGGGTTGGTAGAGACCATCCATCACGGTTTGTATTGAGGGGAGGCTGTTCCTCCTAATAGAATCATGATATTAGTGATTGTACACATTGATTACTTTTAGTGGAGTATTCTGATTTTCTAGGCGTGGCCCCACAGATGTAGGTGTGCACACCAAACTGTGTTACCAAGTCTTGTGTGTCTTTGATTGGTTTGTGTTTATCCTTTGGCTTTATTGATTATTACGGTGTGCTGAATTTCAGTATTTATAGAAAAAGGTAAGGATTCAAGCATATCACAACATTATTTATTAAATCTGTATACATGATGTGGTACTGAATCTGAAAATCATGATAATAAGCAAATAAAGAGTTTGGTACGTTGAATCTTGTTCATAGTAAAAAACATAATGTTCGCTCATTAAATCCCAAAGACCTTGTTACACTGAATCTTTCTCGTTATAACTTTGAACAATATAATATTTATTCCCCTTGTCATCTGTGAATCATCTTCCATATTGTGTATTCATCTCATTTTCGCATTCATATATGAGTTATGTATCTGGTCATGGTTGGAAAGTTTTGGCTTCTAATTCTGTTAAATGACCTCAGTATGCTAAAATCAAAGGACACACCAATTTATCCAAACGTCTTGCTCCCATGTACACAAAAATATGTGACATTACAAGCTAACATTACCGGCATATGCTTATCAATCATGTTTTCAAAATCAAGTTTGGGTGAGTGTGTCGTCAAGGCTTTTACATCACATTTAAGATAAAGAATAACATATATATCATTTATATGTGAGCTCATATATGAATTCTCGATACTATCAAATGCATTGTGAACATCAAATTTTAGGCAAACACACGAGCTTATGATATTACTAAAATCCAAAAAGATTTCTTGTGGTAACAAAGACAAGTCTGGGATTATCCAACCCTTTAAGAAAGCTGATTGATTGTTGGAGATGAGCTCAAGTATGACATACTTATTTTCGGCGATTCTAGAAATGATCTTGTAGTTACAATTGCAACTCGAAATTGGTTAGTAGTCAGACAATGTAGTTACATATGAGGATTTTGGGACCAACATAATAAATGTATGTTTTAGCTCAATAAGAAGTTTTCCTGACTTTAAAAATGAGTACGCCGCCATAAGCAAATCCCCAACCAAGTGTTAGTTACATTGAAGGAATAAAGCATTGTAACCATCAGGACATATAGATTTATCATCTCCTAATGAAAATAAAGCAATTCTCATCTCAAAATTAGAAACTTTTCAATCTTTCCAGACTCTTGATTCAATAGTTAATGTCCCCTTGGAGGAGACTTGTAGGAAAATGATGTGTGCCACAATTACACATATTTTACACTCTTTTCATGCTCATTTCATATCATTTCATCAACCGTCTCATGCTATTTTCCTCGTTTTTGTTTCCTTTTACGCTTTTTGGTAGTTTTCATGTGTTGTAGTAGAAATCAGGGATTTTTGGGCTCAAACATGGAGAAAAGAGGAAGCAATGGTGTGAGGAGTGATTGAAAATCAAATTGTGGAGAAATTATCTCAATTGTGTCCCACGAGGCCATGTGGATCAACACACATGACAGCGTTGACCAGGACACATTAAGGAAGCCAAAATGGAAGCCACGCATTCGCGTGATCAGAGCCAAATGACCGTGTCGCCATGAGCTGGAGGAATATGATTCCGAAGCCACGCGGATGCGTCATCCATGCCAAATGGTCGCGTCATGACGAGTTGAAGGAAGAAGAATGTGCAACGACGTGGCTGCATCACTGGAGATCCACACGACCGCATCCTCCCAAGCTATGTTGACGCCAAACGACTGCTTCACGTTGCTATTTTAGATGAAATCTGGAGCAGAAAGCCCTCAGACGATGCGGTCATGTGGGATAGCCACGCGGTCGCGTCGCCTGTGGTATTTTAGGCATGTTTTACTCATCTCAGGCCAAACGACCGTGTCATTCTTGATTCATCCACGTCCTTCGAGTGTTTTGGGTCTGAGTGGGCACCGTCAAGGGGGAGTTTTGGGTATTTTTGAGTAGTATAAATACTTTTTGTATCCTCTCTGCGAGGATGATCCTTTCCGAACGCCTTTTTACATACTTTTCAGAGTTCTTCAGGTGTTAAATTCCTTTTTCTCTGCAACTTTAATTGTTCATTCTGTTTTATTTTGTCTTTTAGTTTAATCCTTGAATACTAAATTTCTCTATTGATTGCTCTTGTGATCGTGGCTTGTTTACTATTGAATCTCTGCTATTATCTGTGCAATGAATGACCTTTCAATGAAATCTATCATCTCTAATTGTATGGATCGTGAGCAGTGATTCATCTAAGGCAAATAGGCTGAACCCCATTGGATGAAATTGTGGATTGATGAATTGTTGATAAATTATTGAGCAGTTGAGGATGAGGGGTATGTTAGGATGATTATTATCAACATAGATCAAATTCCCCTTTTGTGGGTAATTAGATTAATTCACGATTGACGTCAGGTTTAATCTAGGGTTTTCGAAGGTATTGATTAATATTATCGATTGGTAGACGGAAGTCAGACATCGTATAGAGCCCTCCTAACATAGATCCTAATCCTAATCCACGGAAGTGGCATGTAGGAAGATTTGTGATATTCGTCGGATGTAATGCACCTAGCGTGTATCGATGCACGATTGAGTCGGTATCGATAAGGGCTAGGTAGTTCTATCTTGCACCACGGAAGTGGGGGATATGGTTAATATAAGGAGACTTGTCATCATGTTCATATGCTCCATTTATATAGCTGCAAAACATGTTAGGACATAGCATATAGTTTAATCATCATCAAAACTTACGTTAGGAATATCCAATATCCAACAACGAAATTATTCCAAATGTCATTTATTGATAATCATTTATTGGTACAACTTATTGTCATTTATTTCCATCAAGTTTGAATGATTTATGAGCTTATCATGGGTTCAATTTGCCAAGCAACTCCGACTTGCGACATTGAGGACACTTCTGAGTGCATTCTTTAACTGTTCGATAGCATGTTTTGGTCGGGTAACAATAAGTTGGCCCGAGCCAACAATCTTTATCGTTCTCATGGCAACATGGCTCCACAAATTTGCTTCCATTCTTTGATTTGAACCCAATTTCTTGACCTAGCAAAACAGATGTACCACTAAAATTCAATTTCATGAAGTGAAGAAAAAGATAAGAAAATAGTGATAAAAAGTTGCACGTAAATGATTGTTATTTGAACCTTAAGAATGTACCGTACTTCATTTATTTCTTAAGGAGAGATGAAAGAAGAAGAAGAAAAAGAAGAAATGCAGAAAGATAACATGCGGCAACGTTTATTGTCAAGTCAGTATTTTCTTAAATTCTTGAAAATATTTTTTCCTTCCTCTAAAAAAGAAAAGAAAATGAAATGTGATATCCATCAAAATAGCTTTAACACAAGCATGTTGAAAAACTTGTTTCTTTTCATAAAATTTGGTTTCATAGCTAATTTCTCTAATAAAACTATCAATCATTACGAAAAATAAAAATAAAGTTTGATTAAAAATAATCTACAATTTCTGATGATATTTTTGGACTAACTTTGAAATGATGTTAATACAATGAGATAGAAACTTTAAAATGATAGCTCGAAACTTACTCAAGCCAAAAGAACAAAGACCCACAATAACGAAGAAAAGGGTAGCAAGAATTTTCATCATGATGATAGAGTGCAGTTTCATTTGTATGCTCAGTTGTAAGGTTCTACAATGATTTTTAGTATTTATAGAAGAAGGTAAGGATTCAAGCATATCACAACATTATTTATTAAATCTGTATACATGATGTGGTACTGAATCTGAAAATCATGGTAATAAGCAAATAAAGAGTTTGGTACGTTGAATATTTTTCATAATAACAAACAAAATGTTCACTCATTTATTCACATAGATCTTGTTACACTGAATCTTTCTCATTATAACTTTGAACAGAATAATAGTTATCCACCTTGTCATTTGTGAATCATCTTCCATATTGTGCATTCATCTCATTTTCTCATTCATATATGAGTTAGGTATTTGGTCATGGTAGGAAAGTTTTGGCTTCTAATTCTGTTAAACGACCTCAGCATGCTAAAATCAAAGGACACACCAATTTATCCAAATGTCTTGCTCCCATGTACACAAAAAAATGTGGCATTACGAGCTACCAATACCGTCAAATGCTTCTCTAGCATGTTTTCAAAATCAAGTTTGGGTGAGTGTTTCGTCAAGGCTTTTGCATCACATTTATGACAAAGAATAACATATATATCATTTATATGTGAGCTCATATATGAATTCTCGATACTATCTAATACATTGTGAACATCAAATTTTAGGCAAACACATGAGCTCATGATATTACTAAAATCCGAAAAAGAGTTCTTGTAGTAACAAAGACGAGTCTGGGATTATCCAACCCTTTAAGAAAGCTGATTGATTGTTGGAGATGAGCTCAAGTATGGCATACTTATTTCCGGCGATAATTGGTTTGGAGTCAGACAATGTAGTTACATATGAGGAATTTCGGTCCAACATAATAAATGTATGGTTTAGCTCAGTGAGAAGTTTTCCTGGCTTTAAATATGAGTACACCACTTAAGCAAATCCCCCAACCATGTGTTAGTTACATTGAAGGAATAAAGCATTGTAACCATCATGACATAGAGTTTTATCATCTCCTAATGAAAATAAAGCAATTCTCATCTCAAAATTAGAAATTTTTCAATCTTTTCAGACTCTTAATTCAATAGTTAATGTCCACTTGGAGGAGACTTGTAGGAAAATGATGTGGGCCACAATTACACATATATTACACTCTTTCCATGCTCATTTCATATCATTTCATCAACCGTCTCACGCTATTTTCCTCGTTTTTGTTTCCTTTTACGCTTTTTGGTAGTTTTCATATGTTGTAGTAGAAATCAGGGATTTTTAGGCTCAAACGTGGAGAAAAGTGGAAGAAATGGTGTGAGGAGTGATTGAAAATCAAATTATGGAGAAATTATTTCAATTGTGTCCCATGAGGCCATGTGGATCAACCCACATGACCGCGTTGACTAGGACACATCAAGGAAGCCAAAATTGAAGCCATGCAGTCGCATGATCAGAGCCAAATGACCGTGTCACCATGAGATGGTGGAATATGATTCCAAAGCCACGCGGACGTGTCATCCATGCAAAATGGTCGCATCATGACGAGCTAAAGGAAGAAGAATGTGCAACGATGTGGCTGCGTCACTGGAGATCCATACGACCGCATCCTTCCAAGCTACGTTGAAGCCAAACGGCCGCTTCACGTTGTTAATTTAGATGAAATCTGGAGCAGAAAGCACTCAGACGATGCGGTCATATGGGATAGCCACACGGTCGCGTCTCATGTAGTATTTTAGGCATGTTTTCGCATCTCAGGCCAAATGACCGTGTCATCCTTGATTCATCCACGTCCTTCGAGTGTTTTGGGTCTGAGTGGGCACTGTCAAGGGGTAGTTTTGGGTATTTTTGAGTAGTATAAATACTTTTTGTATCCTCTCTGCGAGGATGATCCTTTCCGAGCGCCTTTTTACATACTTTTCAGAGTTCTTAAATTCCTTTTTCTCTGCAACATTTAATTTTTAATTCTGTTTTATTTTGTCTTTTAGTTTAATCCTTGAATACTAAATTTCTCCATTGATTGCTCTTGTGATCATGGCTTGTTTGATATTGAATCTCTGCTATTATCTATGCAATGAATTCCCTTTCAATGAAATCTATCATTTCTAATTGTATGGATCGTGAGTAGTGATCACTCCATATTTTACACCCTTTTTTTGCATGTTTGCATGCCACTTTGATCGCTCATATCGTGTTTTCACGATTATTCGACAATATTGCGATGCTTGTCATGATTTCTTGTTTTTGTCGTATTTCAGGAGATATAGAGCGATTCGGAGTGATTTTGAGATCAAGGAGATTTGCACCCACTCCGGAGTGTCACCCAAGGCTCTTTTGAGGGCTATTCGGCGATGGAAGAAGAGTGGAAGAGGAAGGAACTTCGTAGGAGCGACGAGGAAGCGAAATGATGAAGATTGGGCATCTACAGCATGTCACTCGGCCGAGCAAGAAGACCACTCGGCCGACCAGACCAGACACGCACCACAGAAGGAAATCAGCGTGCACTCGGCTGAGTGACGATAGTCCACTCGGCCAAGTATGAAGATCCCCTCGCCCGAGTGGCACGGGAAAATCCACCCATCAAAGGAGCCGACTTACTGGAATCCGTCAGTCGATTGAGGGTTCCGACTCGGCCGAGTATCGAATGCCCCTCGGCCGAGTGAGTAAAACCACTCGGGTGAGCCACTTCCGAAGACAGACCCCCGAAAATCCCCGACTTACTGTAAATGTACATGGTTTGTCACTCGGCCGAGTGACATTTGTCACTCGACCGAGTGAGCCGCTCCGCCTGCTGCGTAAAGTGCGATTTCTGGGCTGCGCATGGGCATTTTTGTCACGATTTTCTGGGCGATTTTGAGGGGTATTTAAACCCAGTTTTTGCCCTAGTTTAGGAGGACTTTTTGATACTTTTTGGCAGCCTTTTTGAGAGATTTTTAGATCATTAGATTTAGTCTTTTGGAGAGATTAGAAAGGCTACTTTTGTTGGATGCTATTGGATTTTCTTTGGTTTGTCTCTCTTCTTGTTAAAAACCCTATTTTTGTTGATAATTTCTCTATTGCAATAAATTGTGTTGATTTTGTAATTGATTTTCTTATGAATTGCATGACGATTAGTGAGTAGTTTTATCGTCTTAGGGCGTAGGGATGAACCCTATAGACCATATTTCTAAATTGTGATGAATTGGTGAAATTCTTGCTAGAATTGATTAGGGTTAGGTTAGGATTGATAAATTACGGATAGCTAGGGATTCATATCGATTGGGATTTGCAAGAGATTGGGTCCCAATTGATAGGAAGCCCTAGAAATTCTACTTAGATTTACGATTGGACTCCTTTAGGATTGGTTTGCAAGAGATTGGACCAAGGCTAGGGTTTTCAATCGTAATTCTATACCAATACCCGTTTGTAAGAGATTTGACGGGTAGGAACTATCTCAACCTAGGTCGTAGCTCGAGTTTGCACGAGAGTGGGCTCGAGATACGATTGAACGATGATGTTGTTCTTCACGCTAGCGGCTTATGTTGGGGTTTGCAAGAGATTGGGCCCTATCCTAGGTTCGCTATATACCGGCAATAGCGAGAGAGCGTGAGCTTGGTTCTACATTTAGTTGCGACTAGTTCACCTAAGATTCAAGTCTAGCAATGATGAAACCTACGAATCACAACGATGAGATACGGTCCGTAGCGGGGATTCCCTATCCCTAAGCGTTTTATTTTATTGATATTTCCATCGACATTTGAACGATTGTGACCATTTCACCCCAAATTATTCTCGACCATTTTGATAGCTAGGTTATTGGAAAGAGACACAATCATTGTTCCTCCTGAGTTCGATACCCGCTCGCCGCTACACCGTACGCTTGCGGTAAGACTACGAGTCACTTGTCCTGGGTGCGTGTGCATCCCGGGGCGCGATCAAGTTTTTGGCGCCGTTGCCGGGGAGGCGACAGTGTTTGATTCTACCTACTTAGCTATTTCTTTTTACTTTATTATTGTTTCTATTTTTTTACCTTTTTATCGTGCTAACAATTCCTTTGAAACTCTGTTTCTCTTTGCATGAACACGAGATCGACGGCGGATCCAGAGAATATTATATTTGATCCGGAGATCGAGCGTACCGAGAGGAGGATCAGAGCCGAGAGAAGGCACGCTAAGGAGGACAATTGTATGAACCGTGCGAAGACACCGGAGGAGCCAGCATCACGTATTGCGAGGATCATATCCATCAGAGATAGGCTTTGGCCTAAGACTTCTTCCACCACATCATCCATCGCCATGCCGGAATTGGGGGCGGACAAGAATTTTGAGCTAAATACGGGCTTGGTAGTATTGATGCAACAAGACCCATTTCATGGGAACTCCCATGAGAATCTGCATTATCACATCCAGCTTTTCTTGTCCAAATGCGCCACCTTCCAAATGCCGGGCGTTTCCGTTGATGCAATCCGACTGCGACTCTTCCCTTTTACACTCAAAGACAAAGCTTTATATTGGTTGAGGACACAGGCGGAAGGTATATTCACCACTTGGGATGAGTTGGCTAGCGCCTTCGTCGACAAATTCTACCTGCCATCCAAGACTATGAAAATACGGAGTGCTCTCATGTCCTTCAAGCATGGACCGTAGGAGACCCTCTATGAGGCATGGGAGCGCTTCAAGGATTTACAGCATCAATGCCCTCATCACAGTATAGAAGATTGGGAGCTTGTTCACAGTTTTTATAATGGACTCCAACCGGGCACGAAGCAAATTATAGACGCAACCGCCAACGGAGCCATATTATCAAAGACCCCAGATAAAGCTACGGCCTTGTTAGATGAGATGGACTCTAATAACTAACAATGGGGCGACAAGCGAGGACATTCTTCGTCCTCCTTGAAGCCCACTAGTATTTATGAGGCCAAGGCCGTAGCGGAGCTTTCGAACAAATTTGACTCTCTCCACAAGGTCGTGGAGAGGCTTGAGAAGTATATCACCGAGCCACATGGAGCACCCTCTACATCTACGCCGATAAGCAATATGAGTGATTGGCAAGACCAATCTCAAGTCATGTATGTAGGAGGGGAGCATGGAGAGGGGGCCTTGGAACAAGTGCAAAATGTTGTAGAGAACTCCGGATATTGGGCCAACCCGGCCGCTGAAACCATCCGGGCTTTTCATATGCAAACAATGATGGTGCTTTGAACCCCCCGCCACAACAACTTCCTCAAGCTCGACCTCCACCACCACAACCTCAGTACCAACCAAGGGGGCCACCGCAACAAAATTACCCGCCTAGGCAACAAGCGGGACCATATAGACCGCCTGGTTACAACCAAGGTTGGAGAGCTCCCAACCCACCTCAAGCTCAACCACGATCAGACCATGAAGCTTGGGTGGAGGAATTCATGGTGGAGCAAAGAAAGATCAATGCTAGATTGACGGCGGGACAAGATTCACTAAATACCGTCGTCGCTCAACTTGGAGAGCAACTTGCGTTGCTCAACAAGAACACCCAACAATTGCCGGCTCAACCCGAGCCCAATCCACGAAGCAATACCGGACACATCAATGCGGTGGTTGCGGTTACAACAAGGGGCGGGAAGGATACCACTCCCGCCATGACGCAAAACAAGCAACCCGTGGTGGATATTTTGGAAGAAAAAGAGCCGGTAATTGAGGAGGAGAGCCAAAAGGAGCCGATTGGAGGAGGAAATTCTGAAGTGGCAAAGCCAATTGATGAGCGCCGCTACATGCCGCTGGTGCCGTTTCCACAATGGCTAGCTAGAGCCAAGATAGAGAAAAGGCTCGCCAAGTTCCTTGAATATTTGAGGAGAGTAAGCCTCAATATTCCTTTCTTAGATGCAATAGTAGAGATCTCGTCTTACGCGAAGTTCTTGAAGGACTTGATATCGGGAAAGAAAAGGAAGGAGAAAATCATGCTTGCGGAACAAGGAACTTGGTTTACCCGGAAGGAGAAGGAGCCCGCAAAATTCAAGGATCCCGGGAGTTTCCGCATCCCTTGCACACTTGAAGGCGTCCTGTTGCAAAAAGCTTTAGTTGACTTGGGCGCGAGTGTGAGCCTTATGCCCCTTAGCATGTTCCAGAAATTGAACACGGGCACCGACTTGAAGCCGACCGATATGAGAATTCAACTTGCGGACGGTCGGATTACTAGGCCAGTAGGGATTGCGGACAACATTCCACTTCAAGTTCCAGGAGGAATATGCTTACCTTGCGATTTCGTTATAATGGACATCAAGGAAGAGGGCGACACTTCACTTATACTTGGACGCCCGTTCCTCACCACCGCCGATGTTATAGTCGACGTGCGGGAAGGAACCTTATCCTTGAATGTCGGGAACATCGAGGTAGAGCTTCACATATCCAAAGCCATGAAGCATATGCCCTATCACGAGGAGTTGGACTATTTGGACCTCCTCGATGAAGTGATTGAAGAAGCAATCCCCCACTCTATTGGCGCTCTCCTTGACGATGGCTTCGAAGAAGGCCAAGCTTCTAGCGATGAAGAGAAGTTGGAGAACCTTCTATATAGCTCCACGGACGATGATGAAGGCGACGCTGATGTTGCAAGAATACGAGAGCTTTGCAAGCTCTCAACGGCCAAGAAACCAAAGAAAGCTCCACCGAATAGGAGATCGGTGTCACTGGCCAAGAAGAAGATAAGAACTAGCTCTAGCTTGGGGGACTTATCCCCCAACATTACCCTTGATGAGGGGGCACCGAGGAAGACCGTGGATCATCACGACCCAAATCCAAGTGGCCTTCCCGGTAAATTTGACGGGCGTATCTCGTATGCGCCCAACATCACTAGCTAAACGAATATCTAAAGGGGTCGAGCTCATGACCTTAAACGAGCACTTGTCTGGAGGCAACCCGACGGTTCTTGCATTGTTTTCATTTGATTTTCATTTTTCGTTTAGACTTTTATTAGTGTTTAGAGTCTAGTGTCCATGAAAATCGTGACAACGGGTCCTAATTTTCATGACAGGAGAAGGAGAAAGGGAGATCACTCATATGGAGGATGACCGAGGCAAGGAAGAGTGCTCCTGGGACGCGCTTAGGCCTTAGGAGGAGGAAGAAACAGACTTGAGAAAGAAAAACAGAGACTGGACCGAAAACGGAGAGCCGATGCAGAAAACAGCACTTCACTCGGCCGAGTAGCTTATACCACTCGGCCGAGCAAAGACTCCACTCGGCCGAGTGGAGCACCAAACAGGGAAGTTTCTGCAGACCAACTCTCTGTCACTTTCTGTAACTTTTAGCCTTAATTGCCACTCGGCCGAGTACCTTATCACTCGGTCGAGTGAAACAGATACCCTCCTAGCTTAAGAATTACTGAGTGGCAGAGCCACTCGGCCGAGTGGAGTTTCTCCCTTTGGCCGAGTGAACCAAAGCCACTTGGCCGAGTCGTAAGTGGCGAGGAGAATTTGAAATTTTTTTAGTTTACGCCACTCGGCCGAGTGACATTGTCACTCGGCCGAGTCGTAACATTTCCTATATAAGCGGCGGCAGCAGGCGCGACTTACGATACTCAAAATTCCCCAATTCTTTCGCCCGAGCCCGCTGCCGATTCCACTTCCTCGCCCGTTGCGACTTCCCCTCGCCCGATTAGCCCACGCCTGAGCAGGCCCCCCCTTACCGACGACCGACACCCTGCCGACCGCCGACGACCGGCCACCCCCCCACCGTCGGCACCCGCCTCCGATCACCCCTATTTTGCCCCAAAAACCCCATTTCTCCCCATTTCTCTTGATTTGTACGCACATGAACCCCGAATTCAAATTAATTTCCATATCTATCTATTATCCCCTATCTCCCCCATATATATTGAATATTATTCGCTGATTTGATCGTTTGATTTGCAGACTAGCTTGGGTGAGCTTTGGGGAGTTTTTGGACGCGCTTTAAGCTTCGCGGCGGAGGCGTCTCTTCGCACACACTGTTGATTGCTCTCGCGGCATGTTCAGGAATACTCGTTCCATCATTTAGCACGTCGCATTACTTATTTGGTTGGGACACGTCTCGCGGCACACATGCCACCGCACACTAGGCCACGTACACGGGGAGCCGCTTCGAAGCGGAAGAGGACCGATGATTGTGGTCCCTCTTCCACTAGGGAGGACTCCCCTCCACCTAGCCCAGCACCACCACCTCCTACACAGCCAATCCCCGCTGATCTCATCCCTCCACCTGCTCCCGCCGTCGGGCCGATGGGGATTACGTTACGAAATGACGCATACCGCGCCAGATTCGAGCATATCTTCCATCGCTCGATAGTACCCTCTAGGTTTGCACACCTAGTCGATATAGACCACCTAGGGGTACCTGAGGGGCTTCTCATGTTGTACGATAACGTGGGATGGCGTGATTTTCTGTCGGTGTCGGCGGATATTTACATCCGTCCGACACTAGAGGTCCTCAGTTCCATTGACCGGACCCCTGGAGGATGCTCCTTCCTGTTGAGTATTGACTCCCCGGATTTGGTTTTGGATGATGAGCAAACATAAATATCGTACTAACTGTTTGTGAGCGCAGTTATGGAGATCGTCGACAAAAGAATACGTACATCTAAAGCGACGTCTCAAGACTTCTCAAACGCATGATCGTGTGCCTGAAGCTTCGTTGAAGCTCAAGGAGCAATATTGAAGTCAAGAAGAATGAAGATTGAAGCTTCGAAGACGGTTCGTCATGTATTATTTATTGTCTTCTAGCTTCATTAATTAGAATGTTAAGCCTTGAGTAGGACTTACTTTATTATCTTTATTTCGCTCATATCTTAGAGCTAGGATTATCTTCGAAGCCATTAGAAACTTTTCCGAAGCCTATCGCTTCTTCCCTCGGCTTCGAGTGCATGTTAGTTGGTTCAAGAAGAAGAACCAACCGACTAGATGACGATCTAGTCGGTCGACAATTCCTCTTGAACCGACTAGAATGCCTTGCTCATTTCAGCTCATTCCCTGTTGGTCAATTAGTCGGTCAAAGAAGAGTCACCGACCGACTAGATGACGATCTAGTCGGTTAGGAATCCTTCTTAGACCGACTAGTTGAGCTTGCCTATGAACAGCCTGAGTTACTGTTTCGAGTTAGTCGGTCAAAGAACGTTTGTCGACCGACTAGTTGAGGAACTAGTCGGTCAGCACTTGTTCTTAAACCGACTAAATCATCTTGAAGTCAGCCTACTATATTTCGACTGTTAGTCGGTCAAAGATCATTCACCGACTGACTAGTTGTGAAACTAGTCGGTCGGCAAGTCTTCTTAGACTGACTAGTTGTCATCTCTTGTACTTCGACCTTTTGGCTGTTCAACCGTTAGTCGGTCTACGTTGTACCACCGACCGACTAGTTGATGAACTAGTCGGTCAGTGATCCTTCTTTGACCGACTAGTCTGGTTCAGAATAGAGCCGTTGGGAACTTTTCCAACACGATTTTCCTTGCCTCTATATATACAAACCTGATTCGTTTGAGGCAAGGTGAGAGGTCCAATATACAAGTAATTTCAGACCTAAGAGAAGAGTTTTCTCAAGCTAATTCTAAGCTCTCTCTTCTCACCAAGAATCTCTCCCTTCACTCTTTGAGCAAATTCCTCAAGAGAGATTCTCTCCATTGTGAGCCTTTCAAGCCAATAGCTTGATTCTAGTCACCATACTCCACCCTAGGCTTCCATTGCTGGTCAACTTCTTGAAGCTAGGGTTTGGTGGCATCATCTTCCCCAAAATCCATCTTTGCCCAAATTTGGTAAGATTTACTCAAGGCATAGGATTTTGTGGTAAGTGTTTCTTTATTTCATTTCAATCGTTATTTGAATTGTTCGCTCGGTTGTGAGAGAAGTGTGTGATCCCGGGTTGTGGGAGTCACATTTGTATTTTGTATGATTTGGTCTTGTGAAGGTTTTCACAAGAAATTCATAGTGGAAATCTTGAGTTAGGGTTTCTAACTCAAGTATCCAGAGGGGATCCGGGTGGTTGGGACGTAGGATCACCGGGAACAAGTCGGGGAGACTTGGGTGGATCCGAACCCATTACATGTTTTGTTTGCGTTTGATAATTCTTGTTGATTGTTGTTTATTCCGCATTGTCGTTTGTTTCTTGCATAATAATTAGGAATAACTATCTTAATTATTTTAAGTACTATTCACCCCCCCTCTAGTACATATGTAGTAGCTTCACAGGGCACTTCAATTGGTATCAGAGCAAGGCTAAAGCTATGACAAACAACGACTACAACGTCTTCAAGGATCGTCACGGATCGTCTTCTGTTATGGAAGGGCAATCCTCTGCCAGGCCTCCTCATTTCAACGGTACCAACTATGGGTACTGGAAATGCCGGATGGAAACATTCCTCCGAAGCGCTTCACTTTGGAGAGCCACATTGACAGAGTATGTCGAGCCTGCCGAACAAGATTTCGCGAAGTGGACTACCGAGGAAGTCGCCGTGGAGGTAAGCAATGCCAAGGCAATGAATGCCTTGCAATGTGCATTGGAGCCCGAAGACTTCAATAAGATATGCACATGTAAGAGTGCATATCAAGTATGCAACCAACTCCTCATCTTGCACGAAGGAACGAGCACGGTAAAAGATTCTAAACTCGTTGTCGCTAATAAAGAATTTGAGTTGTTTCACATGGAACAGGGTGAAACTATGAAGGACTATTATGCTCGCTTCATGGACATTTCCAATGAATTGGAAGCTCTTGGGAAGGTCTACACCCAAAAGGAGAAAGTCGCGAAGATTATTGACGGACTTCCCTCTTGTTGGAAAAAGCGTACCTTCGCCATCGAGGAAGGTAACGATATGAATAAATATACCGTTGTTAAATTAATGGGTACCTTATTGTCTTACGAGGTACGCAAGGAGAGCAAGATAAAGATGAAGGAGAAGATGAAAGCGTACTTGAAGCAAGACGAGCCAAAGAAAAAGGCAATTGCATACAAGACCGCCCCATCTACCGATGATGAAGAATCGGAAGAAGAATTGGACATGGAAGCTTTGGCCGATTTGGCAAAGAAGTTCAACCGATTCTTCCGACAAGGTAAGTTGAAAAGTAAATCAAAATTTATTTCGATTAATGTTTCCTCTCCCGTGTGTTATAAATGCAATAAGCCATGACATATCAAGCCGGATTGTCCTCTATACAAACACAAGGAGAAGTGGAAGGCATCCAAGCACGACAAGTCGAGAAGGCATAAGAAAGGACTTGTCGACACTTTCACCGACTCCGAAGAGGAATCCTCAAGTGGAGAGTCGGATGATGAACGTGTGCAGAAAGCACACACGTGCTTCATGGGAAAAGAGGATCGTGATCAAGACACCTCCTCCGATGAAAGCGAGGATGGAAGCGAGGATGAAGGCGAAGAGGTAACGAACGATGAACTTAAGATAGCCAACGAACAACTTTGGAATAAGTTTAATTCTAATTTGGCTACTAGATTTATTAAGACTAAAAATGAGCTAGATAGTCTTAAAAACTCGCCTAAGCCTATCATCGTCAACAACGACACCGTTGTTGAAGGGTTGAGAAATGAGAGTGTAAATCTCAAATCTCAACTTGAGCATGTTGATGTCGAGGATTCGGATGAACATGTGATAGCGGATTTGACGTCTCAAAACTCAACTTTGAGTATTGAGAATGAAAATCTCAAGTCACGTGTTTGTGCACTCGCATCGCAAGTATCCACATTGGATGCTTCTTTGCATCTCTCACCGAGAAGTATGAGTGCACATTAGGCCAAATTCATGAATTCAACAAAGGTAAGGGCTACTTGGATAATATCCTAAATGACTTACCTCCGGCCAATCATCACATTGGTTTGGGGTATAAGATGGGAGATTCATCCAAATTGTCTGGCACCTTTGTTAGGCCAATGTCCGACGCTTCTACTAGTGGAAGTAAATACGTCATGGGCAGTTCTTCTACCAATGGTGCTTCCGCTAGGAACACACGCCAATTTGGAAAGAAACCCACTTTGGGTGGACCTCCAAAGAAGGGTCCTGCTTTCATGTATACCATGCCACGTAGGAACACACATTCTACCCCACATGTTAACACATATGATGATTTCTATGCTCCGCGTCCACGAGCACGTGCACACCATGTGAGACACACTCATGCACGTGTTCCACCTCATTCGTATGCTCATCCTCATTCTCATATGGATAATTTGTAGGATCCTGTCAAAACAACGTTAGGATCGATAAATGAAGTTCAGACTTACGCTTGCGTACGCGGCACCGTAGTCTCGGAACTTCGCCCTCGGATTCGCCACAACGGTCGATACTTCGTCACGGAGGATCGAAGCAGAGTTTCACCGCCTAAATCTGTAACTAGAATAGGATTTTAATGGAAGGGAGAAGAAGAACATAAGGATGCCTTATGCAAACTTATGGTATGGAAAGTGTGAATGAATGCCTTACCCTTGGGTCCTATTTATAGGCTTTAGGGGTGGTTATTGTAGGAAATAACCAATTATAAGCTTATTAGCCTATATTAGCACATTCATTTATCTTCTTCTTTATCCACTTATCAAGTGCCATTTTGCACTTATAAAGTGGCTTTTTCCACTTATCGAGTGGCTTTTTCCACTTATTGAGTGGTCCTTTTCACACGAGAAAAGGTTCCCTTCGCGCATGCCTTCGTGCACGCGTCATCTGAGGTCCGTATACCCTCATACATCCCCTCATGGGTGTATTTATATCGTCCATATCCAACATCTCCCACTCACACTTGAGGGGATTGTAAGGAAACTTATTTTCCTCTAACTCTTCTGTTTATCATGACTACATAGACTACAATACAAGTCATGAGCGATAGCGAAGGCTCTCCCATTCCCACCGGGAGCCCCTCCCCTGGTCGCAAACAGGGCCGACCGGGAGGCGTGAGCGAGATGTCGATTTGGTCTGTCGTCCTCCTCATTATAGTCCTCCTAGAATCAAGAGCATTTCGTCGGAATACATCCTGTCTTTTCACCTTTGTAGTCCTATGCATAGTCAGTACTATAGCCCCAATCATGGCTACTAATAAAATCAGACTAGGAACCAAAAACCAGCCGAGAAATAGGCCGTGTGACCGTCATGCACATAGAGTCCGCTGTTATGCACTTGTTAGTGATACACAACACTCCTCGAGGTGCAAAGTTGAGTAGATCAACGCATGCTTTACCCTAGATTATTTCTTCACATTTCTTATACTTTATATTCAACAATTGAATCCCATCTGGATTGCAATTGGCTGGCCAGCTTTGAATCTTTAAAGTCCAAATGTGAATGCGAAATTAATCCTTCTCTTCTTGCTATCCTTTCGATCTTGACTTGACTTGCTTTTCTAACATGCCCCGCCGGACCGAATTAACCATAGTCCATAAGTAACATGCTAAGATAGCAATCACCCAGTCAAATCTTAAGGAACCAATTAGAGTCCATAAGGGTAACGAGTTAAGACCCATGTGGTCTTTGGGTTTCACATAATAGTAAACTTATTTACTATTCTAACCCAATGGTCAAAAATGCATACGTAGTATGAATACGTATTACAACATCGCTCCTTTCCCAGGGAGTGTATGTCTCAATGATGTTATAAGGATGATGATCAGACACCATAATGTCTGACTTTGAGTCCCTTTTTCTACTCAAATAATCATTTGGACTCACATCCCGCATTTAGACAGATATGATTTCAAAATCCTCTTAGATCTTCTGTAAGCATCCATATGATGCAGATCTTTCATGCGACCATTTTGTTTAAGTCATGACTCTAAATCATCCGTCTGATGATTTTGACTTCAAACAGGTCTCATCTCTATTCTATCCGTCTGATAGAATAAGGCGGTTGCTCATGTGAGAGAGCCAACCTCAATCTGTCCGACAGACTAGAAAGTATAGCTGAGATTTCAAAAAATGTACACAAACATTTCTCAAGAAATTCATATGCAATGTTTGAAAAAAGAACTTATTCTTTTATTAAATTTGATCATTTACAGACATGGGAATTTATATTGGTACAACTCAGCTCTTACGCAATCCTTGAGATGATAAGTGTTTGTAAAACACATCTCTGGGGATCGCCTTCGTAAGCGGATCCGCTATCATCTCATGCGTAGATATGTACCTTATGTCTACCTTCTTGGTCTTATCATAGTCTTTTGCAAGTCTGCAGTTCCTTTAAGATACCGCATTATCCTCTTAACCGCTTTACAGTGTTCTTGCCCTGGGTTGGATTGGTAACGACTTACCATTCCAACGGTAAAACAGATGTCCGGTCTTGTACATATCTTAGCGTATATAAGACTACCAACTGCACTGGAATATGGAACTTTTTCCATAATTTCCTTTTCCTTTTGGTTCTTTGGACATGATTTCAGACATAAATTATCGCACTTGCTTTATAGGAGTATCAATGGACTTGCAGTCATGCATATTAAAACATTCTAAAACCTTCTTTATATAAGTCTCCTGTGAAAGAGAAAGAAGTTTCTTCGAACGATTCCTTGAAATCTTAACTCCAAGGATATATGCGGCTTCTCCCATGTCTTTCATCTCAAAAACTGATGAAAGCCAAGCCTTGATATCCATCACAAAGCCCTTGTCATTTTCGGCTATTAAAATGTCATCTACATATAGAGACATAATAACGTACTTGCTCTTAATCCTCTTGATATATACGCAGTTATCTTCATCAAGCATGGAAAAAAGATTTGATAAGACAACTTCTTGAAATCGTATATACCATTGTCTCTAGGATTGTTTAAGACCATATATGGATTTATGAAGTTTACAAACCTTATGTTCGTTTCCTTCTTTTACAAACCCTGTTGGTTGTTCCATATAGATCTCCTCGTCCAATTCTCCATTGAGAAAGGCAGTCTTTACATCCATCTGATGTAATTCGAGGTCTAAGCAAGCTACCATTGCCAGAATTAGGCGAATCGAGGTAAAACGCACAACAAGTGAGAAGGTCTCTTCGTAGTCTATCGCTTCTTATTGCGTAAAACCTTTCGCGACAAGGCGAGCTTTATATCTGTCAATAGAGCCATCAGCCTTATGCTTGATCTTGAGAACCCATTTGTTCCCAATAGCTCTACGTCCTCTGGGTAAGTCAACTAAGTCCCAGACTTGGTTAACTTTCATGGATTCTAACTACTCTTGCATCGCTTCCACCCATTTGTCTTTTAGCAGGGCAAGATACGGCCTGTTTGAAAGTAGCAGGCTCGTCATCTTCTTGTAGTAAAGTCATAAAGGTTTGCGGAAATTCATCCTCAAATCTTAGAGGAGCAAACCATGTACGACTACTACGTCGTATTTGAGATTCTTTAAGTCCTTATTGACTCGAATTTAGATCAATTCTAATATCACTCCCACTTGGAATGTCGTTAGAATTTCTCCCACTTGGATCATTATTCCCGTATGGAATATGATAATCGTCATTCGTACAATCCATTGGTGAAGGTTGAAACGTATTTTCGTTTTCACCAAGAATTCTCCCACTCGAATGAGGTAATCCTTCTTGATCATAAATCTCAAATTGAGATAAGTCCTGACTTATCTCGCCCTGTCTTTGAAACTCGTTTTCCAAGAAAGTGACATCCCTCGACTCAAACTCAATTAGCCCACCATTGTCTTCCTGACTAACAAAAACATAACCTTTGGAGTTTTCTGCGTATCGTATAAAGATACATTTCCTTCCCCTTGGCCCAAGTTTGCCATACTTATGGGAGGAAATATGTGCGTAGGATGCACAACTCCAAGGTTTCAAAATGTTTAAGTCAGAAGACCTTTGGTTCCACAACTCATAAGGAGTGGAGCTAACTGATTTCGAGGGTACGCGGCTCAAAATGAAAGCTGCCGTCAATAATGCATCACCCCAAAAGGTGATTGGCAAGTTAGCTTGCGCCATCATTGAACGGACCATTTCCATTAAAGTCATATTTCTCCTTTCTGCAACACCATTTTGTTGAGGAGTATAAGGCATAGCTACCTGATGTACTATGCCTTTTTCATCACAAAGTTCCTTAAAACTTGTTGATTGATATTCACCGCCCCTATTGGTTCGCAATACCTTAATCTTGCGATCTAATTGATTCTCCACTAAACTCATATAGTTTTTAAAGCAAGCCAATGCTTCACTTTTGTGGGATATCAAATAGATATGTCCGAATCGGGTGAAATCATCAATAAAAGTGATGAAATAGGACTTCCCGCGTCTTGTCTTGACATTCATCGGACCACATATGTCCGAATGGATAAGCTGTAATGGAACCTCGGCCCTTGTGCCGGTTCCAAACGGCTTGCGACAAGATTTCCTCACAAGGCAATGTTTGCAGGTCGACATTTCGACCTTTGAAACATTGGATAGAAGGCCACGTTTGGCAAGTCTATCCATACGCGTTGGTCCAATATGACCAAGCCTTGTGTGCCAACAAATTATATTAGACTCATTAGTCAAAGAATTTGTCACAAGGAAATTTTCATTACATGAGGAATCATACATGTACTTATTACAATAAATCCTTTGAAAACATACCCTGTGCCAATTAAGGAATTATTACAAAATAGGTCCATATTACAATCATGAAGGAACCAACTATAACCAAGACCCATTAAATTGACCACAGATTTAATATTCCTTTGAATATATGGAATGAAGAGAACATCATGAAGTAGGAGAGTGCGGTCGTTGTCCAAGACTAGCTTGCGAGTCCCAACGCCTTTCACTTCAATACGTGTGTTGTTTCCTACATTGATCCACTTCATTCCTAGGGGTATCCGGTGATACTCCACGAAGGACCGTCTGTCCCTTGCTATGTGGTCGGTGGCACCTCGTCACCTCCACTCGTACACGAACGAGCATAGTGACCGAGCTTGTTGCACTTGAAGCACTTGATCCTCTTCAAGTCTTTCTTCTTGTGCCATTTCTTGTGCCCACCCTTATGTTTGGGTTTCTTGGTAGACTCAGGTTGCTTATTACGTTCATTAGTGAACTTTGAACGATCTTTCCGTTTCTTTCCCCCGTGTGAGGAACTAGCAACCATGTGCACTTCTGCACTTGGCTTGGCAGCCGTAAGCCGCTCTTCCTCTAATTCGAGGTGCTTAGAAACATCGCTGAAAGTCTTGATGCTCTCATTGTGAGTGAGATGCATCTTCATTTGGTCCCACCCATTTGGTAGGGAACGTATGACTGCTTGGATTTGTTGCTCATCAGTGAGCACATGACCTGCGTCCTTTAACTCCGAGATAAGATTCGCCATATGTCGCAGATGATTCCCCATGGAATGATCTGGACGTTTCTTATATGAATCGAATCTTATAGTTAAGGCGCGAAGTTTGGACACCGATGTGCCACCGAACTTCTCTTCTAGCTTAGACCATATGTCCATGGCTAGGTCATGTTCTCGGAAGATGCGTATCATGTCATCAGCCATACTGCTTAATAACGTAATGCATGCTATCTTGTTCTTCCGAGACCAAGCATCAAAAGCTTCATTGTCTCGTCTGTGTTAGGCCGTAGTGCCCAACTCGGGTTCAATCATTACATTCTTTAGAGTTTCGAGCACTTCTTGCTCCTCTAAAACGTATTGTATCTTGATGGACCAAAGTTTGTAATTATCACCGTTGAGTTTTTCACCTCTGTTTAACTCAGCGACGATATTCTTTGAAGCGGAAGACATTTTACTTTTAAATGCTGCAAAAGACACAAAACCGAAGGTTTGATCAAAACATTGCATAAAAATTCTTAAAATATAACTCCCACTTGAAATGATAATAGAATATCCCATTTGGATAGTTCTAAAAATTCAAATCCCACTTGGAATTATATTATATTTGATAAGTTACTTTCTAAAAATATTGAAGATGTTGTTCTAGAATCGAAAAGGTCTCTACGATTCCAATCACCATCTAGAACAACCTTCAATATTCCCCCATCACTTATCAAACAATAGTACTCTTATAGTACTAGCAGCGGAAAAACGAGTTTGAAAACGTATTTTTCAGATATAATTCCCACTTGAAATGATAATAGAATATCCCATTTGGATAGTTCTAAAATCAACTCCCACTTGGAATAATATTCATAATTTGATAAGTTACTTTCGAAAAATATTGAAGATGTTACTCTAGAATCGGAAAAGTCACTACGTTTCCAATCACCATCTAGAGCAACTTTCAATATTTCCCCGTCACTTTATCAAATAATCGTACTCTTATAGTACTTCGCAGCGGAAAATCGTTTTTGAAAACGTATTTTTCAAAACGTATGAAAACGTATTTTTCAAAAATATATTTCAAAATAGTACCCTTATGATACTAGTGAAATATTCGGCAATCCCTGGCCATTGCCGGGTTTAAGCCGTTGCCGTGCCAAGGTCAGATCCCCTTTTTGGGGATTTTTCTGCAAACTATCGTCGCCGGCTCCCGTATGGATCCAGGCGTTTTCCCCCTTATTGGAGAATTTTGCCGCAGACGACTGCCGTCGGCCCTGTATGGGCTAGGCTTGTAGGTTGCCGGGGCCGAAACCATTGTCAAGGCCTCTGGCTAAATTGGTCGACCAATAATCCCGAATTGGTCGAACAATACCGACCAATCAGTTATTTGGCACCCCCTTGGCCAGGGCCTGGCCCTGGCCTCTGCCAGGGCCAGCCACTCCTTGGCCTGAGGCCAGGGCGCCGGCCCTGGCCACTACCGGGGCCGGCCAGGCCGGCCCCTGGCCGTGGCCGAGGCCGGCCAGGGCCCCCTGGCCCTGGCCTGGTCTCGGCCAGGCCTGGCCTTGGCCACGGCCAGGGCCCCCTGGCCTGGCCGGGGCCGGGGCCGGCCGGCCATGGCCAGGGCCGGCCATGGCCAGGGCCGGCCAGGGCCGGCCGGCCATGGCCCGACCATGGCCTATTGGCCTAGGCCGGCCATGGCCCTTTGGCCATGGCCGGTCTCCCCCCTTGCATGGGGTGGCCGCATGCACTCCTCCCCCTCGACGGGGTGGTCGTGGTGGTTTTCGTCGTAGCCAACCCCCTCCGCATGGGAAGGGGGGTGCGTTGCCTTCATAGCCCATTTGGCCATGGTGATCATGCACCAAAAGTCATCTTCTCCGATGTAGATAACTACCATCATCTTCCTCGATGAAGCACCCGTTCGTCGAGAAAATAGTTATTCTCTAATGGCCGTGTGCCAAAAATGAAAAATAACACACTTTAAAGTTCGTAAACTACGCGCTCCACATGAAGAAAGTTCACATTCCCTATGAATGGAGACTCAGCATCCATGAAGAGAGCGAGCTTGACGATATGAACGGTCGGTTCTTCCTGTCACGGAGAGTTCCTACCATATCCGTAATGGTAGGAGACCCTAACTTGAAAAGAACAACCGCTGCGTTCTCTCCGTCACGAAGCATTCCTACCATAGCCGTAATGGTAGGATACCCATTCGTGAAAAAGACAACGCCTCGTTCATCGGTTCGACGGGGCGGCGGTTTGACCGGGGCGAACCCGTATGGCTCTGATACCAATGTAGGATCCTGTCAAAACAACGTTAGGATCGATAAATGAAGTTGAGACTTACGCTTACGCGGCACCGTAGTCTCGGAACTTCGCCCTCGGATTCGCCACAACGGTCGATACTTCGTCACGAAGGATCGAAGCAGAGTTTCACCGCCTAAATCTCTAACTAGAAGAGGATTTTAATGGAAGGGAGAAGAAGAACATAAGGATGCCTTATGTAAACTTATGGCATGGAAAGTGTGAATGAATGCCTTACCCTTGGGTCCTATTTATAGGCTTTAGGGGTGGTTATTGTAGGAAATAACCAATTATAAGCTTATTAGCCTATATTAGCACATTCATTTATCTTCTTCTTTATCCACTTATCAAGTGCCATTTTGCACTTATAAAGTGGCTTTTTTCACTTATCGAGTGGCTTTTTCCACTTATCGAGTGGTCCTTTTCACACGAGAAAAGGTTCCCTTCGTGCATGCCTTCGTGCACGCGACATCTGAGGTCCGTATACCCTCATACATCCCCTCATGGGTGTATTTATGTCGTCCATATCCAACATAATTATCTTCATGCACCATTGCATCATATGCCATATGCCTATCCACGACATGCATCACATAGAAATCAACAACGTATGCATGTTTCCAATAGGAATAGGGCTCCCAAAATTTTCACTATTTGGAGCCCGAAGGACACAAATATGAATGAAAAACATGTTTATATGAATTCATATTTTATGAATGTCGTGCATAATGATAACTATGTAGGGAAGTCTAAGTCCAATTGGACTTGGCTTCCAAAAGACTAATCTCTTAGGACCCAATGTCCTTGGGTACCATGGAATGATATTTTATCTTTAGGTACTCAAGGATGAGAGAAGGAGCATCAAATCAAATTTTAGCTCCATATTAAGTTTTCTAGGTTCAATCCACCGTGGGATATCAACCCTACCAACTCCTTGTTTTGCAAAGGATTTTCATTCAATTGGAGTTGATGGTGCTTAAGGGATGCACCAAAGTAGGGGGAGCTTAATATTGTAAGTATATTCATACTTTTGATGTACACTGGTATCCAGGTGTGTAGAATGCATCCATTGGTAGACTATATTACAATTGATGTCATTTTGTACTTGATTTGTGTATGCCAAAAGTGTTTATGAAGGTAATATCTATTTTTTGGCATAACACGTTTGCATGCTACATTTGGTATTATCATTGGATTTATGTCTCTGATGTTAACTTTCGTCACTCGACGATTATCTTGGTTAAATAGAATTCTTTCTATGATTTCATAGAATTGTTTTCCATGCACTCAATTAACCAAGAATGTTGATTTTGGAGAGTATGTTCCAAAACTCAATAAGTGAATTTGATTTGAGTTTTGATGATTTCGTATTTCGATTTTCGCCTATGGCTTGGTGATTTCGTTTTTCGATTTTCGCCTATGGTTTGATGATTTCGTTTTTCGATTTTCTCCTATGGTTTGATGATTTCGTATTTCGATTTTCGCCTATGGCGTGGTGATTTCGTTTTTCGGTTTTTAACTTTGGTCTCATTGGCACGCTGTGCTTTTATCCGATATTTTTCATTGGTGTCATTTGGCCCGAGGTCGTATTCTTCGACTCCCGTGTTTTATTGTTAGCCATTGTATTTGTCGTTGATCTCCTCCCGCTCTTTTTGCTAATGCCAAAGGGGGAGAGAACTAATAATGAAGATGTGCTAATTAATAATTCAAGCAATTTACCATGAATCTAATTTGATGTGTTAGATTCAGTGGGAGTGAAGATATAAAAATGGATTTAGATCCTATATGTCAATAATTGGTTCATATTTTATATTTCCCTCGTCTGCTTGATGTGTATGAATTTTATTGAATACGGAACTAACGTGTCATCAATGCAGGGGGAGTAAGTAAATTTCTATTGAATCATTATTATTGTTTATTATTTATGTTGGTTTGTCATTACCAAAAAGGGGGAGAATGTTGAGTATTGATTCCCCTAATTTGGTTTTGGATGATGAGCAAACATAAATATCGTACTAACTGTTTGTGAGCGCAGTTATGGAGATCGTCGCCAAAAGAATACGTACATCTAAAGCGACGTCTCAAGCCTTCTCAATACGCATGATCGTGTGCCTGAAGCTTAGTTGAAGCTCAAGGAGCAATATTGAATTCAAGAAGAATGAAGATTGAAGCTTCGAAGACGGTTCGTCATGTATTATTTATTGTCTTCTAGCTTCATTAATTAGAATGTTAAGCCTTGAGTAGGACTTACTTTATTATCTTCATTTCGCTCATATCTTAGAGCTAGGATTATCTTAGAAGCCATTAGAAACTTTTCCGAAGCCTATCGCTTCTTCCCTCGGCTTCGAGTGCATGTTAGTTGGTTCAAGAAGAAGAACCAACTGGCTAGATGACGATCTAGTCGGTCGGCAATTTCTCTTGAACTGACTAGAATGCCTTGCTCATTTCAGCTCATTCCCTGTTGGTCAATTAGTTGGTCAAAGAACAGTCACCGACTGACTAGATGACGATCTAGTCGGTTAGGAATCCTTCTTAGACCGACTAGTTGAGCTTGCCTCTGAACAGCCTGAGTTACTGTTTTGAGTTAGTCGGTCAAAGAACGTTTGTCGACCTATTAGTTGAGAAACTAGTCGGTCAGCACTTGTTCTTAAACCGACTAAATCATCTTGAAGTCAGCCTACTATATTTCGACTGTTAGTCGGTCAAAGATCATTCACCGACCGACTAGTTGTGAAACTAGTCGGTCGGCAAGTCTTCTTAGACCGACTAGTTGTCATCTCCTGTACTTCGACCTTTTGGCTGTTCAACCGTTAGTCGGTCTACGTTGTACCACCGACCGACTAGTTGATGAACTAGTCGGTCAGTGATCCTTCTTTGACCGATTAGTCTGGTTTAGAATAGAGCCGTTGGGCACTTTTCCAACACGATTTTCCTTGCCTCTATATATACAAACCTGATTCGTTTGAGGCAAGGTGAGAGGTCCAATATACAAGTAATTTCAGACCTAAGAGAAGAGTTTTCTCAAGCTAATTCTAAGCTCTCTCTTCTCACCAAGAATCTCTCCCTTCACTCTTTGAGCAAATTCATCAAGAGAGATTATCTCCATTGTGAGCCTTTCAAGCCAAGAGCTTGATTCTAGTCACCATACTCCACCCTAGGCTTCCATTGCTGGTCAACGTCTTGAAGCTTGGGTTTGGTGGCATCATCTTCCCCAAAATCCATCTTTGCCCAAATTTGGTAAGATTTACTCAAGGCATAGGATTTTGTGGTAAGTGTTTCTTTATTTCATTTCAATCGTTATTTGAATTGTTCTCTCGGTTGTGAGAGAAGTGTGTGATCCCGGGTTGTGGGAGTCACATTTGTATTTTGTATGATTTGGTCTTGTGAAGGTTTTCACAAGAATTTCATAGTGGAAATCTTGAGTTAGGGTTTCTAACTCAAGTATATGGAGGAGATCCGAGTGGTTGGGACGTAGGATCACCGGGAACAAGTCGGGGAGACTTGGGTGGATCCGAACCCGTTACATGTTTTGTTTGTGTTTGATAATTCTTGTTGATTGTTGTTTATTCCGCATTGTCGTTTGTTTCTTGCACAATAATTAGGAATAACTATCTTAATTATTTTAAGTACTATTCACCCCCCTCTAGTACATGTGCAGTAGCTTCACAGGGTACTTCACTTCCGTCTGATGGATCGAGAGTGCACGATCACTCTCGACATGCTTATAGTATTTTTCCAGTGGCCCACCGTCCCTGACCCTGACCGCGCCTACACTCCCACGCACATCCCACCCCCCGTCGTTCGACACCCACACCTTCTGGACACGGATCACGGGATCCCCACTCGGCTTTGACCCTAGTAGGGCCAAGGCATCTGCTATCCTCCATCCCTGCCTCCGCATTGCACATCGCCTTATGAAGACTACTTTCCTCGCGAGGTACGAGCCCAAGACTATGTCTATGCCAGAGCTCTACATGCTCTATGCGATGACTCGCCCTAGGGTTCTAGATAGGGGTAGTGACGATTTGGTCCCCGCCGTCGAGATCGACATTGCCAGTTGGTTTTTAGACCGCATTATCATTTCGGTGAGCGCTCGCTCACCTATCTGTTGCGACGGTCTAATCACCCTTTTGGCCCTTATGACCGGCGTCGACCTTACTGACGACTTGCATCGAGATCCAGGCCCCACTACGCTTTCAATAGATGTTATGGCCCGGATGAAGATGCTTCGTCCCTACGGTCGTCAGCACTGGGTGTGGTTGCACGGTCCCTTCAGTGCTGATTACATGGTTCTCCCGATCCCAGCTCGGACACACATTGGACCAGCTCATGGGGACTGGATTCCATCGATGGATCTTCTTATCCCGTCGCCTACGTGCTTGAGCCCGAGGGTGCTGAGCAGGCACCCCCCCTGCACCACCTGTCGACCCCGTGATCCCTCAGCCTATGCCTGCATTGTCTGCACCTCCCGACACCTCTGTACACACGTCTGTTAGTGTCAGGAGCACTTTAGCTGAGTTGTCCACCACCACCACCACTGCACCTATTTCCATCGAGCCCATTGCTACACTGAGCCCCGAGCGTCCACCCACCATTCTTGAGAGCGACGAGTCTTCCTTTATCGCTGCCGTGGAGAACCTCTCCCGATTACTGTCCACAACTCCTGGGGAGTCATCTTTTGTGCCCTTCACAGCCTCCCCAGTCGTCGACCTTTCGGTCTCCACCGCTCCTGTCTTTACAGAGAGCGTCGTGACTTCTGTCCCCACGCCTGCGTCATTGACCTCTCCCGTCGCCTCGTCACCCATTTTGACTTCCACTTCTACTGCTGCTGCTTTCGCTTCGACACAGTCTGCGTCCCAGCCTCACACCGAGGCTGGGCATCATGTAGTGAGCACAGCACCACTACCCCACTACCCTGCTAGACTCATCCTCTACACTGCCCGCGTGAGACAGCCCCGCACTTCACCTGTTAGACCTATGCGTCCCTCTGCTCCACCACCCCCCAACACTCTAGTTCAGAGCATTCGTGCTCTTGAGGGGGCTGTTAGTGGACTTAGAGGGGACTTTAGGGCTCTCTCCACCACAGTCAGTTCTCTGCAGACCCGCGTCGCCATGCTTCCCGATATTCAGGCTTGCCTGAATCAGATTCTGGCGCGTCTGCCGCCACCACCGACACCCACCCAGCAGCTACCATGCCCACCGCATCCACCACCACATCCGCCACAGGACGGTGCTGGTGCAGCGCCACCACCAGCTTAGGCACACTCTTGATGCCTCTGATATTTGTGTCGTTTTGCTGCCCGTTTGTTCTTGTGCCTGGTGATTTTTGCCCCCCTTCTCCACGTACTACTTTGGTGCCTTCCTGATCATATCTTTTTATCTCTTTTTGGGAGTGAGGGAGAGACTTTTTGGGGACACTTATATCTGCACCATACTGATCTTTGCATGCATCACATTCATTCACATCTTATTTCCTTTTTTGTTTTTCTTTCTTTTTCATCATGCATGCATCCTCACCCACCCCGCCCTCTTCGCGTCTCTCGGTGTGCTACACTTCGCACATTGAGGACACCGTGCACTTCAGCTTGGGGGAGTGAGTTCTCACACTTTTTATTTTTTTTCGCCATTTATTTTAGATTCCTCACATTTTCTTCCCACTTTTGCATTTATTTTCACCACTTTTTCGTTTTTTTATCATGCATCACGTTTTCTTATCTTTTTTGAGTATGCTGCATTGTACAAATAGTTCTATTTTCTTTTATCTTTGTTTCTTTCATCTTTTACTAGAGATGACTTTTCTGTGATGATGATGACGTGGTATTAGCTTATCTCTATGTGCATGCTATTTTGTCATGTCCTGGCTTTTGTTTCAGATATCATATGCTATGTTCTGCTTTGCATTTGAAATAGTAACCCACTCTTTTTCTGTTTGAATATGGATGAGATTCTGTTATTAGCTGATGTCTGATGATTCATATGTATGCTTTTCATAGAAAACACACCAAGCTTCACGCATTGATTTCTTATATCTGGAGTACTGATTTCCTTTATCGTATCACTTCTTATTGCATGAATTGTAGGCTTCACCTTCAGGTTGATTGAATGTTTGCTAGGATGATATATCTGGACTAGTTTACTTTTTGAGATTAAACTGAGTAGATTATATTACTCTGCTGAAAGTTGTCATGCACGTCCTATAGAGTGAACCGAGCGATACATTTATTTCTTTCTCCACATATCTTGAGCATTATTTATCTATTTGAAATTCATTGGTGAGTCCCCCCTTAACAAGTCTATTATCGGCATTTCCCCGCTATTATATCCCATGCTCCAATTCCCCAAAATAAAAAAAAGAAAAATTATATATATATATATATACATGTACATCCTTCTCTCTTTTGATTTGGGATCGCTTATTCGCTTATGTATATATGTTTATCCAAAAAAAGAGAAAAATTGAGAAAAAGAAAAGAAAAGAGGAAAGAAGTTTATAAACTCTTTTTCTCTTCCACATCTCATACTCTCTCTCTTTCTTCCCTCTTTTTTTTATTTTTATTTTTATTTTTTTGGAGCTTCAAAAGAAATGGGGAATGTACATATTGATTTGGTTATGCCACCACGCTTATGGATGAGCTTGGGGGAGAGGATCCAATGGTGTGTGAGAGAGTGACTACTTGACAGTGCACGACAACCTAGGCTAAGTAATCTTCTGTACTCGGCGAGATTGCTAAATTTTCACGAAATCCAGAAATCGACACTTAGCATTCATTTCATGAAAACCATACTTTTCTATTCTTACTATTTCATATTGAGTGATATCTCTTATACTCCTTATAGAAAGCATTCAATTGAAAAGTTTGTGATCTATGATTATACATACCGCTTTAGATGCTTCAGATGATGTTAATCCTAGAATGATTCCATATTTCATGCTATTTTGATATTTTGGGGTTTTCTATTTAGAATGCATCATTATACTATGATATCGGGATAAAAGCCTGTGAAATGTGTTTTATATTCGATGTATGCTATATGAGTAAGCAAAACCCACGTCCTGAGAAAAATAATCTAGCACCCCCTTCTACGCTTTCTATTCTATTTTTATTTTTATTTTCCTTCTTTTCCATTATTTTGCCCGTCGGGTTCGCTTTTTACTCATCTTCCTCGAGGACGAGTAAGAGGTAAGCTTGGGGGATTTTGATCACTCCATATTTTACACCCTTTTTCTGCATGTTTGCATGCCACTTTGATCGCTCATATCACGTTTTTCACGATTATTCGACAATATTGCGATGCTTTTCACGATTTCTTGTTTTTGTCGTATTTAAGGAGATATAGAGCGATTCGGAGTGATTTTGAGATCAAGAGGATTTGCACCCACTCCGGAGTGTCATCCAAGGCTCTTTTGAGGGCTATTCAGTGATGGAAGACGAGTGGAAGAGAAAGGAACTTCGTAGGAGCGACGAGGAAGAGAAATGATGAAGATTGGGCATCTACAGCATGTCACTCGGCCGAGTGACGCACTCACTCGGCCGAGCAAGAAGACCACTCGACCGACCAGACCGAACACGCACCACAGAAGGAAATCAGCATGCACTCGTCCGAGTGACGCTAGTCCACTCGGCCGAGTATGAAGATCCCCTCGCCCGAGTGGCACGGGAAAATCCACCCATCAAAGGAGCCGACTTGCTGGAATCCGTTAGTCGATTGAGGGTTCCGACTCGGCCGAGTACCGAATGCCCCTCGGCCGAGTGAGTAAAATAACTCGGCCGAGTCACTTCCGAAGACAGACCCCCGAAAATCCCCGACTTACTGTAAATGTACAGGGTTTGTCACTCAGCCGAGTGACATTTGTCACTCGGCCGAGTGAGCCGCTCCGCTTACTGCGTAAAGTGCGATTTTTGGGCTGCGCAGGGGCATTTTTGTCACGATTTTCTGGGCGATTTTGAGGGGTATTTACACCCAGTTTTTGCCCTAGTTTAGGAGGACTTTTCGAGAGCTTTTTAGATCATTAGATTTAGTCTTTTTGGAGAGATTAGAAAGGCTACTTTTGTTGGATGCTATTGGATTCTCATTGGTTTGTCTCTCTTCTTGTTAAAACCCCTATTTTTGTTGATAATTTCTCTATTGCAATGAATTGTGTTGATTTTGTTATTGATTTTCTTATGAATTGCATGACGATTAATGAGTAGTTTTATCGTCTTAGGGCGTAGAGATGATCCCTATAGACCCTATTTCTAAATTGTGATGAATTGGTGAAATTCTTGCTAGAATTGATTAGGGTTAGGTTGGGATTGATAAATTACAGATAGCTAGGGATTCATATCGATTGGGATTTGTAAAAGATTAGGTCCCAATTGATAGGAAGCCCTAGAAATTCGACTTAGATTTACGATTGGACTCCTCTAGGATTGGTTTGCAAGAGATTGGACCAAGGCTAGGGTTTTCAATCGTAATTCTATACCAATACCCGTTTGCAAGAGATTTGACGGGTATGAACTATCTCAACCTAGGTCGTAGCTCGAGTTTGCACGAGAGTGGGCTCGAGATACGATTGAACGATGATGTTGTCCTTCATGCTAGCGGCTTATGTTTGGGTTTGCAAGAAATTGGGCTCGATCCTAGGTTCGCTATAGACCGGCAATAGCGCGAGAGCGTGAGCTTGGTTCTACATTTAGTTGCGACTAGTTCACCTAAGATTCAAGTCTAGCAATGATGAAACCTACGAATCACAACGATGAGATACGGTCCGTAGACGGGATTCCCTATCCCTAGGCGTTTTATTTTATTGATATTTCCATCGACATTTGAACGATTGTGACCATTTCACACCGAATTATTCTCGACCATTTTGCTAGCTAGGTTATTGGAAAGAGACACTGTCATTGTTCCTACCGGGTGCGTGTGCATCCCGGGGCGCGATCAAGTAGTGATTATCTAAGGCTAATGGGTTAAACCCCATTGGTTGAAATTGTGGATTGATGAATTGTTGATAAATTATTGAGTAGTTGAGGATGAGGGGTATGTTAGGAAGATTATTATCAACATAGATCGAATTCCCCTTTCGTGGGTAATTAGATTAATTCACGATTGACGTCAGGTTTAATCTACGGTTTTCGAAGGTATTGATTAATATTATCGATTGATAGAAGGAAGTCAGGCATCGAATAGAGCCCTCCTAACATAGATCCTAATCCTAATCCACAGAAGTGACGTGTAGGAAGATTGGGGATATTCGTCGGATGTAATGCACCTAGCGTGTATCGATCCACACGACGTGGCTGCATCACTGGAGATCCACACGACCGCATCCTCCCAAGCTACGTTGACGCCAAACGACTGCTTCACGTTGCTATTTTAGATGAAATCTGGAGCAGAAAGCCCTCAGACGATGCGGTCATGTGGGATAGCCACGCGGTCGCGTCGCCTGTAGTATTTTAGGCATGTTTTACTCATCTCAGGCCAAACGACCGTGTCATTCTTGATTCATCCACGTCCTTCGAGTGTTTTGGGTCTGAGTGGGCACCGTCAAGGGGGAGTTTTGGGTATTTTTGAGTAGTATAAATACTTTTTGTATCCTCTCTGCGAGGATGATACTTTCCGAACGCCTTTTTACATACTTTTCAGAGTTCTTCAGGTGTTAAATTCCTTTTTCTCTGCAACTTTAATTATTCATTCTGTTTTATTTTGTCTTTTAGTTTAATCCTTGAATACTAAATTTCTCCATTGATTGCTCTTGTGATCGTGGCTTGTTTGCTATTGAATCTCTGCTATTATCTGTGCAATGAATGACCTTTCAATGAAATCTATCATCTCTAATTGTATGGATCGTGAGCAGTGATTCATCTAAGGCAAATAGGCTGAACCCCATTGGATGAAATTGTGGATTGATGAATTGTTGCTAAATTATTGAGCAGTTGAGGATGAGGGGTATGTTAGGATGATTATTATCAACATAGATTGAATTCCCCTTTCGTGGGTAATTAGATTAATTCACGATTGACGTCAGGTTTAATCTAGGGTTTTCGAAGGTATTGATTAATATTATCGATTGGTAGACGGAAGTCAGACATCGTATAGAGCCCTCCTAACATAGATCCTAATCCTAATCCACGGAAGTGACATGTAGGAAGATTTGTGATATTCGTCGGATGTAATGCACCTAGCGTGTATCGATGCACGATTGAGTCGGTATCGATAAGGGCTAGGTAGTTCTATCTTGCACCACGGAAGTGTGGGATATGGTTAATATAAGGAGACTTGTCATCATGTTCATATGCTCCATTTATATAGCTGCAAAACATGTTAGGACATAGCATATAGTTTAATCATCATCAAAACTTACGTTAGGAATATCCAATATCCAACAACGAAATTATTCCAAATGTCATTTATTGATAATCATTTATTGGTACAACTTATTGTCATTTATTTCCATCAAGTTTGAATGATTTATGAGCTTATCATGGGTTCAATTGGCCAAGCAACTCCGACTTGCGACATTGAGGACACTTCTGAGTGCATTCTTTAACTGTTCGATAGCATGTTTTGGTCGGGTAACAATAACTTGGCCCGAGCCAACAATCTTTATCGTTCTCATGGCAACATGGCTCCACAAATTTGCTTCCATTCTTTGATTTGAACCCAATTTCTTGACCTAGCAAAAAAGATGTACCAATAAAATTCAATTTCATGAAGTGAATAAAAAGATAAGAAAATAGTGATAAAAAGTTGCTCATAAATGATTGTTATTTGAACCTTAAGAATGTACCTTACTTCATTTATTTCTTCAGGAGAGATGAAAGAAGAAGAAGAAGAAGAAATGCAGAAAGATAACATGCGGCAACGTTTATTGTCAAGTCAATATTTTCAGAAAATATTTTTTTTCCTTCCTCTAAAAAAGAAAAGAAAATGAAATGTGATATCTATCAAAATAGCTTTAACACAAGCATGTTGGAAAACTTGTTTCTTTTCATAAAATTTGGTTTCATAGCTAATTTCTTTAATAAAACTATCAATCATTACGAAAAATAAAAATAAAGTTTGATTAAAAAATAATCTACAATTTCTTATGATATTTTTTGGACTAACTTTGAAATGATGTTAATACAATGAGATAGAAACTTTAAAATGATAGCTCGAAACTTACTCAAGCCAAAAGAACAAAGGCCCACAATAACGAAGAAAAGGGTAGCAAGAATTTTCATCATGATGATAGAATGCAGTTTCATTTGTATGCTCAATAAGGTTCTACAATGCTTTTTAGTATTTATAGAAAAAGGTAAGGATTCAAGCATATCACAACATTATTTATTAAATCTGTATACATGAAGTGGTACTGAATCTAAAAATCATGGTAATAATCAAATAAAGAGTTTGGTACGTTGAATCTTTTTCATAATAACAAACAAAATGTTCACTCTTTTATTCCCATAGATCTTGTTACACTGAATCTTTCTCATTATAACTTTGAACAGAATAATAGTTATTCCCCTTGTCATTTGTGAATCATCTTCCATATTGTGTATTCATCTCATTTTCGCATTCATATATGAGTTATGTATTTGGTCATGGTAGGAAAGTTTTGGCTTCTAATTCTGTTAAACGACCTCAACATGCTAAAATCAAAGGACACACCAATTTATCCAAATGTCTTGCTCCCATGTACACAAACAAATGTGACGTTACAAGCTAACAATACCGTCAAATTCTTCTCTAGCATGTTTTCAAAATCAAGTTTGGGTGAGTGTGTCGTCTCGTCAAGGCTTTTACATCACATTTAAGACAAATAATAACATATATATCATTTATATGTGAACTCTTATATGAATTCTCGATACTATCTAATGCATTGTGAACATTAAATTTTAGGCAAACACAGGAGCTCATGATATTACTAAAATCCAAAAAGATTTCTTGTGGTAACAAAGACGAGTCTGGGATAATCCATCCCTTTAAGAAAGCTGATTGATTATTGGAGATGAGCATAATTTGGCATACTTATTTCCGGCGATTCTAGAAATGATCTTGTAGATAACATTGCAACTCGAAATTGGTTTGTAGTCAGAGTAGTTACATATGAGGAATTTCGGTCAAATATAATAAATGTATGGTTTAGATCAGTGAGAAGTTTTACTGGCTTTAAAAATGAGTACACCGCCTTAAGTAAACCCCCCAACCATGTGTTAGGTACATTGAAGGAATAGAGCATTGTAACCATCATGACATAGAACTTTATCATCTCCTAATGAAAATAAAGCAATTCTCATCTCAAAATTAGAAACTTTTCAATCTTTTCAGACTCTTGATTCAATAGTTAAGGTCCCCTTGGAGGAGACTTCTAGGAAAATGATGTGGGCCACAATTACACATATTTTACACTCTTTCCGTGCTCATTTCTTATCATTTCATCCACCATCTCATGCTATTTTCCTCGTTTTGTTTCCTTTTACGCTTTTTGGTAGTTCTCATGTGTTGTAGTAGAAATCAGGGATTTTTGGGCTTAAACGCGGAGAAAAGAGGGAGAAATGGAGTGAGGGGTGATTGGAGATCAAATTGTGGAGAAATGAGCTCAATTGTGTCCCACGAGGCTGCATGGATCAATCCATGCAGCCACGTCGACCACGACACCTCAAGGAAGCCAAAATGGAAGCCATGCAGTTACATGATTAACCATGACACCTTATAGACCGCCCGGTTATAACCAAGGTTGGAGATCTCCCAACCCACCTCAAGCTCAACCATGATCAGACCATGAAGCTAGGGTGGAGGAGTTCATGGTGGAGCAAAGAAAGATCAATGCTAGGTTGACGGCGGGACAAGATTCACTAAATACCGTCGTCGCTCAACTTGGTGAGCAACTTGTGTTGCTAAACAAGAACACCTAACAATTACCGGCTCAACCCGAGCCCAATCCACGAAGCAACACCGGCCGCATCAATGCGGTGGTGGCGGTTACAACAAAGGGCGGGAAGGATACCACTCCCGTTATGACCCAAAACAAGCAACCCGTGGTGGAAATTTTGGAAAAAAAAGAGCCGGCAATTGAGGAGGAGAGCCAAAAGGAGCCACAAGGAGGAGGAAATTCTAAAGTGGTGGATCCAATTGACGAGCGCCGCTTCATGCCATCGGTGCCATTCCCACAACGGTTAGCTAGAGCCAAGATAGAGAAAAGGCTCGCTAAGTTCCTTGAATATTTGAGGGGAGTGAGCCTCAATATTTCTTTCTTAGATGCAATAGTGGAGATCCCGTCTTACGCGAAGTTCTTGAAGGACTTGATATCAGGAAAGAAAAGGAAGGAGAAAATCATGCTTGCTGAACAAGGAACTTGGTTTACCCGGAAGGAAAAGGAGCCCGCGAAATTCAAGGATCCCGGGAGTTTCCGCATCCTTTGCACACTAGGAGGCGTCACATTGCAAAAAGCTTTAGTTGACTTGGGCGCGAGTGTGAGCCTTATGCCCCTTAGCATGTTCCGAAAATTGAACACAGGCACCGACTTGAAGCCGACCAACATGAGAATTCAACTTGCGGACGGTCGGATTACTAGGCCGGTAGGAATCGCAGAGAACATTCCACTTCAAGTTTCGGGGGGATATGCTTACCTTGTGATTTTTTTATCATGGACATCAAGGAAGAGGGCGACACTTCACTCATACTCGGACGCTCGTTCCTCGCCACCGCCGGTGTTATCGTTGACGTGCGGGAAGAAAATCTATCCTTGAATGTCGGGAACATCGAAGTCGAGCTCCACATACCCAAATCCATGAAGCATATGCCCTATCACGAGGAGTTGGACTATGTTGATCTCCTCGACGAGGTGATTGAAGAAGCTATCTCCCACTCAATTGGCGCTCTCCATGATGATGGCTTCGAAGAAGGCCAAGCTTCAGGCGAAGAAGAGAAGTTGGAGGACCCTCCAGATAGCTCCACAGCTGATGATGAAGGCGACGTTGATGTCGCAAGGATACGGGAGCTTTGCAAGCTCTCCACAGCCACAAATCCAAAGAAAGCTCTACCGAATCGAAGATCGGTGTCACCGACCAAGAAGAAGATCGGAACTAGCTCAAGCTTGGGGGACTCATCCTCCAACATTGCCCATGATGAGGGGGCGCCAGGAAACACCACGAACCATCACGACTCAAATCCAAGTGGCCTTCCCGGCAAATTTGACGGGCGTATCTCGTATGCCCCCAACATCACAAGCTAAACGAATATCTAAAGGGGTCGAGCTCATGACCTTAAACGAGCGCTTGTCGAGAGGCAACTCGACGGTTTTTGCATTATTCTTATTTGATTTTTATTTTTGGTTTAGACTTTTATTAGTGTTTTGAGTCTAGTGTCTATGAAAATCGTGACAACGGGTCCTAATTTTCATGACAGGAGAAGGAGAAAGGAAGATCGTTCATATGGAGGATGACCGAGGCAAGAGAGAGCGCTCCTGGAATGCGCTCAGGCCTTAGGGAAAGGAAGAAACCGACTGGAGGAAGAAAAACAGAGACTGGAGCGAAAACGGAGAGTCGATGCAGAAAAAAGCACCTTACTCGACCGAGCCGCTTATGCCACTCGGCCGAGCAAAGACTCCACTCGACTGAGTGGAGCACCAATCAGGGAAGTTTCTGCAGACCAACTCTCTGTCACTTTCTGTAAATTTTAGTCTTAATTTCCACTCGGCCGAAAACCTTATCACTCGACCGAGTGAAACAGATACCCTCCTAGCTCAAGAATTGCTGAGTGGCAGAGCCACTCGGCCAGTGGAGTTTCTCCATTCAGCCGAGTGAAGCAAAGTCACTCGGCCGAGTCGTAAGTGGCAAGGAGAATTTGAAATTTTTTTAGTTTACGCCACTCGGCCGAGTGACATTGTCATTCGGCCGAGTCGTAACATTTTCTATATAAGCGCAGCGGCAGCGACGCGATTTTCGAAACTTGAAATCCCCAAAATTTTCCCCCGAGCTGCTGCCTTTTAGTCTCCCTCGCCCGCTGCGACTTCCCCCTCGCCCGAATCGAAGCCGCCTCCGACGACCGATCGCCACCGCCGACGACCGATCGTCGCCGACGATCGTCGCCGCCCCCTAGTCGCCGCACATCGCCGGCACAGCCCCTCCTCGCCGCCGATCACCCCTCTTTTGCCCAAAAACCCCATTTCTCTTAATTTGTACGCCCGTTGAGCCCCAAATTCAAATTAATTTCCATATCTATCTATTATCCCCTATCTCCCCCATATATATTGAATATTATTTGCTGATTTCATCGTTTGATTTGCAGGCTAGCATGGGGGAGCTTTGGGGAGTTTTTGGACGCGCTTTGAGCTTCGCGGAGGCGGCGTCTCTTCACACACACTGCTGATTGCTCTCGCGGCGTGCTCAGGTATACTCGTTCTATTATTTAGCGCGTCGCATTCTATTTAGTTGGGTGAACACGTCTCGCGGTACACATGCCGCCACGCACTAGGCCACGTACACGGGGAGCCGCTTGATCACTCCATATTTTGCACCTTTTTTCTGCATGTTTGCATGCCATTTTGATCGCCCATATCGCGTTTTTCACGATTATTCGACAATATTGCGATGCTTTTCACGATTTCTTGTTTTTGTCGTATTTTAGGAGATTTGGAGCGATTTGGAGTGATTCTGAGATGCACCCACTCCGGAGCGTCACCCATGACTCTTTCGAGGGGTATTCTGCAATTGAAGAGGAGTGAAAGAAGAAAGAACGTCGTAGGAGCGACGAGGGAGTGAAAAGACGAAGTTTGGGCATTTTCAGCATGCCACTCGGCCGAGTGAAGGAGTCACTCGGCCGACCATCGACAGCCCGCTCGGCCGGCCAGATCGGACACGCAACAGACTACGTATTAGCGTGCACTCGGCCGAGCATCGACATCCCACTCGGCCGAGCACGGAGACATCCCTCGCCCGAGTGGCACACGAACGACGGCAGAAGAAAAGACGAACTTACTGTAATCCGTCAGTATACTCTGAGGTCCGACTCGGCCGAGTGAAGAAATCCGCCTCGGCCGAGTGACGAAGATCGTCCGGCCGAGTGACCCCCGAGGAGCCGACCCCCAAAAGTCCAGACTCTCTGGAATTCGTCAGTGTCCGTCACTCGACCGAGTGACATTTGTCACTCGGCCGAGTGAGCCGCGCTGCCTTTAGCGTAAAGTGCGATTTTCAAGCTGCGCAGGGGCATTTTTGTCACAGTTTTTTGGGCAATTTTGAGGGGTATTTAACCCCAATTTCTAACCTAGTTTAGGAGAGCTTTTTCATACTTTTAGCAGCCCTTTTTGATTACTTTTTAGATCAATTAGAGAGAGAACTTTGGAGAGATTATAAAGTGCTATTTTGTTGTATGCTCTTGGATATTGATTGGTTTGTCTCTCTCTTCATCAAAAATCTCATTTTTATTGATATATTGTATATTGCAATGAATTCTCTTGTTTTTGGTATTGAATTTCTAATGATTTGCATTATGAATTGTGAGTAGTTATATCGTCTTAGGGCATAGGGATGAACCCTACGAACCCTATTTCTAATTCGTGATGAATTGGTGAATTTCTTGCTAGAATTGATTAGGGTTAGTTTGGAATTGATTTAATACGAATATCTAGGGATTCATACCAATTGGGATTTACAAGAGATTGGGTCCCGATTGATAGGAAGCCCTAGATATTCGATTTAGGGTTACAATTGGATTTCCCTAGAATTGGTTTGCAAGAGATTGGGACAATTCTAGTATTTCCGATTATAATTCTATACCAATACACGTTTGCAAGAGATTGGACGGGTAGGAACTATCCCAACCTAGGTCGTAGCTCGAGTTTGCACGAGAGTGGGCTCGAGATACGATTGAACGATGATGTCTTTCTTAACGCTAGCTGGTTTAGGTTTGGGATTGCAAGAGATTGGACCCTACCCTATGCTCGCTATAGACCAGCAATAGCGCGGGAGCGTGAGCTTGGTTCTACATTTAGTTGTGCCTAGTTCACCTAAAATTCTAGTCTAGCAATTATGAAACCTACGAATCACGATGAGGAGATACGGTCCGTAGCGGGGATTCCATATCCCTAGGCGTTTTTATTAAATTGATATTTCCTTTATAATATTGAACGATTGTGACATCTTTATTGCGAACATTTCTCGACTGTTCTTATAGCCAGGTGAATTGAAGAAGACATTGTCATTTGCCCTCCTCGTATTCGATACCCGCTCACCGCTACACCGTGCACTTGCGGTAAGACTAGCGAGTCTCGTCCCGGGTGTGTATCCGGGGCGTGATCAAGTTTTTGGCGTCGTTTCCGGGGAGGCGATAGTGTTTGATTCTACCTACGTAGCTATTTATTTTTCGTTTTATTTTTATTTTTTATTTACCCTTCCATTGTGCTAATCATTTCTTTGAAACTCTGTTTTCCCTTGCATGTACACGAGATCCACAGCGGACCCCGAAGATATATTGTTTGATCCGGAGATTGAACGTACATTACGGAGGATCAGAGCAGAGAGGAGACTTGATATGGAAGAAAATTTTATGACCACCCCGGAGACACCTGAACAATTGGCGGCACGCATGGCGAGAATCATTTCCATTAGAAATAGGCTTCGGCCTAAGACTTCCTTCACGACCTCGTCCATATCTATGCTGTAGTTGGCGGCCGAAAAAAATTTCGAGTTGAAGACTGGATTATAGTTCTGATGCAGCAAGACCCTTTTCATGGGAACTCCAATGAAAATCCTCATTACCAAATCCAGCTCTTTTTATCAAAATGTGCCACCTTCCAAATGCCGGGCGTCTCCATAGATGCTATCAGACTGCAACTCTTCCCCTTCACACTCAAGGACAAGGCCTTATATTGGTTGAGGACGCAAGCTGAAGGAATCTTCACCACTTGGGATGAATTGGCGAGTGCCTTCGTCGACAAATTTTACCCGCCCTTTAAGACGGTGAAGATAAGAAGTGCTCTCATGTCCTTCAAACAAGGACCGCAGGAGACCCTCTACGAGGCGTGGGAGCGCTTCAAGGACTTGCAGCATCAATGCCCCCATCATAGCATAGAGGATTGGGAGCTTGTGCATAGTTTCTACAATGGACTCCAACCGGGCACAAAACAGATTATTGATGCCACCGCCAATGGAGCCATTTTGTCAAAGACCCCCCGATGAAGCCACGGCCATGCTAGAGGAGATGGCCTCCAACAACCAACAGTGGGGCGATGAGCGAGGACATTCTTCGTCCTCCTTGAAGCCGACAAGTATTTATGAGGCCAAGGCCGTCGTAGAGCTAGCTAGCAAATTTGATTCTCTCCACAATGTAGTGGAGAGATTGGAAAATTACATGACTGAGCTGCATGGAGCTCCTTCTACATCTACGCCGACAAATCATATGAGTGATTGGCAAGACCAATCCAAAGCCATGTATGTAGGAGGAGAGCATGGAGAAGGAGCGTTGGAACAAATACAGTATGTTGCGGGAAATTTCGGATATTGGGCCAACCCGACCGCTAGAAACCATCCGTGTTTTTCTTATGCTAATAATGATGGTGCCTTGAACCCCCTACCACAACAACCTCCTCAAGCTCGAGCTCCACCACCACAACCGAATTATAAAACCAAGGGGACCACCGCAACAAAACTTCCCACCGAGGCAACAAGTGGGACCTTATAGGCCACCCGGGTATAATCAAGGTTGGAGAAATCCCAACCCTCCGCAAGCTCAACCACGTTCAGATTTTGAAGCTAAGGTGGAGGAATTTATGGTGGAGCAGAGGAAGATCAATGCTACGTTGAAGGCGGGACAAGATTCTCTTACCACCGTCGTCGCTCAAATTGGGGAGCAACTAGCGTTGCTTAATAGGAACAATCAACAATTGCCGGCTCAACTCGAGCCAAATCCACGGAGCAACACCGAGCATATCAACGCGGTGGTTGCGGTTACGACAAGAGGTGGGAAGGATACTACTCCCGTTATGACCCAAGTCAAGGAACCCGTGGTGGAAATTCTAGAAGAGAGCGAGCCGATAATTGAGGTGGAAAAGGAAAAGGAGCCGCAAGGAGAAGCAAATCCTAGAGTGGAGGAGCCTATTGATGAGCGCCGATTCATGCCACTGGTGCCCTTCCCACAGCGGCTAGCAAGAGCCAAAATCGAGAAACGGCTTGCCATGTTCCTCGAATACTTGAGGGGGGGTGAGCCTCAATATCCCTTTCCTTGATGCCACAGTGGAAATCCAGTCCTATGCGAAGTTCCTCAAGGACTTGATTACGGGAAGGAAAAGAAAGGAAAAGATCATGCTAGCCGAGCAAGGGACTTGGTTCACTAGGAGGGAAAAGGAGCCCACTAAATTTAAAGATCCTGGGAGCTTTCGGATTCCTTGCACTCTAGGCGGCATCCCATTACAAAAGGCAATGGTTGATTTGGGCGCTAGTGTAAGACTTATGCCCATCACTATGTTTCGGAAGTTGAACACCTGTATTGACTTAAAGCCGACCGACATGAGGATTCAACTCACGGACGGTCGGATCACTAGGCCGGTTGGGATCGCGGAGAACATCCCACTCCAAGTTCCGGGAGGTATATGCTTGCCTTGTGATTTTGTGATAATGGATATCAAGGAAGAGGGTGACACATCGCTCATACTTGGACGCCCATTCCTCGCCACCGTCGGTGTCATCGTCGATGTGCGGGAAGGGACTCTTTCCTTGAATGTCGGCAACATAGAAGTCGAGCTCCACATACCAAAGGCTATGAAGCATATGCCTTATCACGAAGAGCTAGATTATGTGGACCTCCTTGACGAGGTTATAGAAGAGGATATCCCCTACTCCATCGGTGCACTCCACGATGATGGCTTTGAAGAAGGCCAAGATTTGGTCGAAGGAGAGAAGATGGAGGACTCTCCGATTAGCTCCACGGCGAATGATGACGGTGACGCTGATGTCGTGAGAATACGAGAGCTTTGCAAGCTCTCAACATTGAAGAATCCGAAGAAAGCTCCATCGATTCGAAGATCGGTGTCACCTACGAAGTCGAAGACCGGAACAAGCTCAAGCTTGGGGGAGCAATCCCCCAACATTGCTCGTGATGAAGGAGCACTGAGGAAGGCCACACACAACCACGATCCAAATCCAAGCGTTCTTCCCGACAAGTTTGACGGGTGCATCTCATATGCGCCCAACATCAAGCGTTAATTGAAAATCTAAAGGGGTCGAGCTCAAGACCTTAAACGAGCGCTTGTCAGGAGGCAACCCAACGGTTATTGCATTATTTTTACTTTGGTTTTCATTTTTGTTTTAGACTTTTATTAGTGTTTTGAGTCAATTGCCTATAAAAATCTTGACAACGGGTCTTAATTGTTATGACCGGAGGAGGAGAAAAGGAGATCTATTATATGGAGGATGACCGAGGCAAGGAAGAGCGCTCCAGGATAGCACTCAAGGCTTAGGAGGAGGAAGAAACCAACTGGAGGAAGAAAAACAGAGAGTAGAGCGAAAACAGAGCACCGAAGCAAAAAACAGCACGTCACTCGGCCGAGTATCATATGCCACTCAGCCGAGCAAAGGACTCCACTCAGCCGAGCGGAGCACCAACCAGGGAAGTTTGCAGAACCCAACTCTCTGTTATTTTTTGAATTTCAGTATTGACTGCCACTCGGCCGAGTACATTTAGCCCCTCGGCCGAGTGAAACTGATACCCTCGTAGGGCGAGAATTGCCGAGTAGCTTGTGCCACTCGGCCGAGTGGATTTTATCCGTTCGGCCGAGTCAAGCAAAGCCACTCGGCCGAGTCGTAAGTGACGGGAAGGAATTTAAATTTTTTTTCGTTTACGTCACTCGGCCGAGTGGTATTGTCACTCGGCCAAGTCGTAAGGTTCCCTATATAAGCGGCAGCGGGCTCGGTGCAATTTTCAAAGCGTTTTATTCCCAATTTTCGCCCGAGCTTCGCCTGTTCGACTTCACCTTGCCCGCTGCTGATACTCCCTTGCCCGAATCGAGCTCTCTGACGGCCCAATCGACGTCACGTCGTCGGTGACGACTGCCTATCGACTTGCCGACCTCCGGCGAACCCCCTCACCGCCGGCCGGCCGCCGGTCGACCGCCGGCGATCCCTATTTTGCCCCAAAGCCCTTTTTCTCCCCATTTTTCTTGATCCGTACGCCATTTGAGCCCCAAACTCAAATTAAATTCTTTATCTATCTATTTTTCCCTATATCCCCCATGTATTTTGAATATTATCTGCTAATATCATTGTTTGATTTGCAGGCTATCTTGGGGGAGCTTAGGGGAGCTTCTGGACGCGCTTTTAGCTTCACGGAGGCGGCGATCTTTGCACTCACTTTCTGATTTGTTCTCACGGCGTGTTCAGGTACACTCGTTCCATTATTTAGTGCGCTGCATTTTATTTTTCATTGGGTGAGCGTTCGCGGCACACATGCTGCCCCGCACTAGGCCACGCACTCGGGGAGCCTCTTCCAAGAGGAAGAGGACCGATGATCCCGGTCTCTCTGCCCCTAGGGAGGAGTCCCCTCTACCTACACCACCTCACCCCACACAGCCGCTTCCAGCCGATCCCATCCATCCACAGCCATCACCAGCTCCCGCCGTCGGGCCGCTGGGGATCACGTTCAGAAACGACGTACACCGCGTCCAATTTGAGCGTATCGCCCAGCACTCGATCGTGCCCTCTAGGTTCGCACACTTAGCATACCTTGACTGCCTAGGGGTACTAGAGGGGATGCTCACGTTGTATGACAACATGGGATGTCACGATTTTTTGTCAGTGTCAGCGGACACCTACGTCCGTCTGACACTTGAGGTCCTTAGCTCGATTGCCCGGACCGATGAGGGATGCTCCTTTTGACTTATGGATCGAGAGTGTCAGGTCAATCTCGACATGCTTCGAGCATTCTTTCAGTGGCCCGCAGTCCCTGAGCCTGACCGCGCTTACGCACCTACGCATATCCCACCGCCGTCGTTCGACTCCGACGCCTTTTGGACCCGGATCACGGATTCACCACTTGCCTTTGACCCTAGTAGGGCCAAGTCCTCAGCTATAGTCCACCCCTGCCTCTGCATAGCACATCGCCTTATGGCGACCACCTTTCTTGCGAGGTATGAGCCTGGGACGATGTCTACGCCAGAGCTCTACCTGCTCTTTGCGATGACTCGCCCCAGATTTTAGGATAGGGGTAGTGACGCGATGGTCCCTGTCGTAGAGATTGATATTGCTAGTTGGTTTTTGGACCGCATCATAGTATCGGTGGGCGCTCGCTCGCCAATCTGTTGCGGCGGTCTGATGACTCTTCTAGCCCTGATGACCGGCGTAGACCTACCGGACGACTTGCGTCGACCTTCGGACCCCACTTCACTCTCGATATATGTTATGGCCCGGATGAAGATGCTTCGTCCCCACAGCCGGCACCACTGGGTATGGTTGCACGGTCCCTATAGTGCCGATTACATGATCCTCCCGAACCCCGCTCGGACACATATAGGACCGACACACAGGGACTTGCTTCCAGTGATGGTTCTACTGATCCCCGCCCCCTACGTGCTAGAGGCCGAGGTAGCTGAGCAGGCACCCCCTGCACCCGTCGACCCCGTGATCCCTCAGCCTGATCCTGCACTTTCTGCACCTCCCGACACCACTGTCCACACTTCTGTCAGTGTCGGGAGTACCCTTGCTGAGTCGTCCACTCCCACCACCACCGATGTGCCTATCTCGGTTGAGCCTATTTCCTCACTTCTTCCCGAGCGTCCACCCACCATTTTAGAGAGCGGCGAGCCTTCCTTCACGTCTTCCGTGGAGACCCTTACTAGTTTGCTGTCCGCTGGGGTGTCACCTTTTGGACCTTACACCGCCGCCCTAGTGGTCGACCCTTCTGTCTCCACAGCTGTTGTCTTTTCGGAGAGTGTCATGACATCTGTCCCCACGTCTACGTCACCGACCTCTCCCGCTGCCTCGTCCCCTATTTTGTTGTCCATCACTGCTGTTGCTTCCACTTCGTACCAACCTGTGTCCCAGCCTCACACTGAGGCTGGGCATCCACTAGTGAGCACAGCACCCTTCCCGCACTTTCCTGTTGGCCCCATCCACTACACCGACTGTGTCCGACAGCCCCGTCCTTCACAGACCAGACCAGTGCGTCCCTCCGCTCCGCCTCCCCCCGACACTATACTTCAGAGCATTCGTGCTCTTGAGGGGGCGGTGAGTGGACTCAGAGGCAACTTTCGGACCCTCTCCGCCACAGTCTCTGCCGTGCAGTCTCTCCTTGAGCTACTTCCCAGTATTCAAGTCTGCCTGACTCAGATACTGGCGCGACTGCCTGCACCTACACCACCCACCCAGCAGCCACCACCACCACCCCACCACCTCTGCCACAGGACGGTGCTGGTGCAGCACCACCAGCTTAGGCACACTCTGGATGCCTCCGATATTTTTATTGTTTTGCTTCCCATTTTCTGCTAGTCCTGGAGATTTTTTGCCCCCTCCTCCACACTATTTTGGTACCCATTTTGACATATCACTTTATATCTTTTTGGGAGTGAGGGAGAGTCTTTTTTTGGTGACACATTATCTGCATCACTCTGATCTTTGCATGCATCATTCATACCCGCATCATATTTTCCTTTTATTTTTCTTTCTTTTTCATCATGCATGCATCCTCACCCACCCCACCCATTTCACGTCTCTCGGTGTGCCACACTTCGCACATTGAGGACACTGTGCACTTTAGCTTGAGGGAGTGAGTTCTCACATTTTTATTTCTTTTTGCCACACTTTATTTTTGTTTTTCCACACTCTTTTCGCTTTTGCACTTTTTTCACCACTGTTTAATTTTTTTACCATGCATCACGTTCTTCTTATTTTCTTCGTGTGCTGCATCATATTTAGTTTTATTTTTATTTTATCTTTATTTCTTTCATCTTTTGCTAGAGATGATTTTTCTGTGATGATGATGACGTGGAGTTAGCTTTTCTCTATACGCATGCTATTTTTGTCATGTCATAGCTTTCGTTTCTGATATCATATGTTATGTTCTGCTTTGCATTTAGAAATAGTAACCCACTCTTTTTCCGTATGAAAATGGATGAAATTCTATTATTAGCTGATGTCTGATAATTCATATGTATGCTATCGTAGAAAACACACCAAGCTTCACGCATTGATTGCTTATATCTGGAGTACTGCTTTCTTCTCTCATATCACTTCTTATTGCATGATTTGTACGCTTCACTTCAGGTTGATTGAATGTTTGCTAGCAATGATAAATCTGGACTAGTTTGCTTTTCGAAATTAAACTGAGTAGATTAAATTACCCTGCTGAAGTTGTCATGCACGTCCTATAGAGTGAACCGAGAGATAAATTTATTTCTTTCTCCACATATCTTGACCGTTATTTCTCTATTTTAAATTCATTGGCGAATCTCCCCTTAGTAACTCTATTATTGGCATTTTCCCCGTTATTATATCCCATGCTCCAAATTCCCCAAAACCAAAAAGAAAAATACTTGAATATCCTTCTCTTTTGATTTGGGATCATTTGTGTATATATGATTACAAAAAAAAGAAGAAAAAGAAAAGAAAAAGAAAAAGATTTTGAGAAAAAGGAAAAGAAAAGAGAAAGGAAGTTCAATAACGATCCCATCTCATACCCTTCTTCTCTTTCTTCACTCTTTTTGTTTTTTTATTTTTATTTTTATTTACTTTTGGAGCTTCAAAAGAAATGGGGAATGTGAATATTGATTTGATTATGCCACCACGCTTATGGATAAGCTTGGGGGAGAGGATTCAATGATGTGTGAGAGAGTGACTACTTGATGGTGCATGACAACCTAGGCTAAGTAATATTCTATACTCGGTGAGATTGCTAAAGTTTCACGAAATACAGAAATGTACGCTTAGCATTCATTTCATGAAAACCACACTTTTCTATTCTTACTACTCTATTGTGTGATATCTTTTATACTCCTCTTAGAAAGCATTCAATGAAAAAGTGTGTCATCTACGATTTTGTATACCGCTTTAGATGCTTCAGACGATGTTAATCCTAGAATTATTCCATTTTTCATGCTATATTAATATTCTTGGGTTTTCTATTTCAAATGCACCATTATACTATGATATCGAGATAAAAGTCTTTGACATGTGTTTTATATTCGATGTATGCTATATGAGTAAGCAAAACCCACGTCCTGAGAAAAATGATCTAGCACTTCTCTCTTCGCCTTCCATCTCATTTTTCATTTTTCCGTATTTTCTTCGTTTCCATTATGTTTATCCACCAAGTTCGCCTTTTACTCATCTTCCTCGAGGACGAGTAAAAGGTAAGCTTGGGGGATTTTGATCACTCCATATTTTACACCTTTTTTCTGCATGTTTGCATGCCATTTTGATCGCCCATATCGCGTTTTTAACGATTATTCGACAATATTGCGATGCTTTTCACGATTTCTTATTTTTGTCGTATTTCAGGAGATTTGGAGTGATTTGGAATGATTCTGAGATGCACCCACTCCGGAGCCTCACCCATGACTCTTTCGAGGGATATTCTGCAATTGAAGAGGAGTGGAAGAAGAAAGAACGTCGTAGGAACGACGGGGGAGCGAAAAGATGAAGTTTGGGCATTTTCAGCATGCCACTCGGCCGAGAGAAGGAGTCACTCGGCCGACCATCGACAGCCCGCTCGGCCAGCCAGATCAGACACGCAACAGACTGAGTATCAGCGTGCACTCGGCCAAGCATTGACATCCCACTCGGTCGAGCACGGAGACATCCCTCGCCCGAGTGGCACACGAAAGACGGCAGAAGAAAAGACGAACTTACTGTAATCCGTCAGTATACTCCGAGGTCCGAAACGGCCGAGTGAAGAAATCCGCCTCGGCCGAGTGACGAAGATCGTCCGCCCGAGTGACCCCCGAGGAGCCGACCCCCAAAAGTCCAGACTCTCTGGAATCTGTCAGGGTCCGTCACTCGGCCGAGTGATATTTGTCACTCGGCCGAGTGAGCTGCGCTGCCTGTAGCGTAAAGCGCGATTTTCAAGCTGCGCAGGGGCATTTTTGTCACAGTTTTTTTGGGCGATTTTGAGGGGTATTTAACCCCAGTTTCTAACCTAGTTTAGGAGAGCTTTTTGATACTTTTAGCAGCCCTTTTTGATTACTTTTTAGATCAATTAGAGAGAGAACTTTGGAGAGATTATAAAGTGATATTTTGTTGGATGCTCTTGGATATTGATTGGTTTGTCTCTCTCTTCATCAAAAATCTCATTTTATTCATATATTGTCTATTGCAATGAATTCTCTTGTTTTTGTTATTGAATTTCTAATGATTTGCATTATGAATTATGAGTAGTTCTATCGTCTTAGGGGGTAGGGATGAACCCTACGAACCCTATTTCTAATTCGTGATGAATTGGTGAATTTCTTGCTAGAATTGATTAGGGTTAGTTTGGAATTGATTTAATACGAATAGCTAGGGATTCATACCAATTGGGATTTGCAAGAGATTGGGTCCCGATTGATAGGAAGCCCTAGATATTCGATTTAGGGTTACAATTGGATTTCCCTAGAATTGGTTTGCAAGAGATTGTGCCAATTCTAGTATTTCCGATTATAATTCTATACCAATACCCGTTTGCAAGAGATTGGACGGGTGGTAACTATCCCAACCTAGGTCGTAGCTCGAGTTTGCACGAGGGTGGGCTCGAGATACGATTGAACGATGATGTCGTCCTTAACGCTAGCTGGTATAGGTTTGGGTTTGCAAGAGATTGGACCCTACCCTATGCTCGCTATAGACCGGTAATAGCGCGAGAGCGTGAGCTTGGTTCTACATTTATTTGCGACTAGTTCACCTAAAATTCAAGTCTAGCAATTATGAAACCTACGAATCACGATGAGGAGATACGGTCCGTAGCGGGGATTTCCTATCCCTAGGCGTTTTTATTAAATTGATATTTCCTTTATAATATTGAACGATTGTGACATCTTTATTGCGAACATTTCTCGACTGTTCTTATAGCCAGGTGAATTGAAGAAGACATTGTCATTTGCCCTCCTCGTGTTCGATACCCGCTCGCCGCTACACCGTGCGCTTGCGGTAAGACTAGCGAGTCTCGTCCCGGGTGTGTATCATGGGCGCGATCACCGCTGCCAAGCGGAAGAGACCGGATGATCCTGGTCTCTCTTTCGCTAGGGAGGAGTCCCCTCCACCTAGTCCACCCCTACCTATACAGCCGCTTCCCACCGATCCCGTCCCTACACAGCCACCGCCAGCTCCCGCCGTCGGGCCGTTGGGGATCACGTTCAGAGACGATGCACAGCACGTCAGATTTGAGCGTATCGCCCAGTGCTTGATAGTACCCTCTAGGTTTGCACACCTAGCTGACCTTCACTGCCTAGGCGTACTTTAGGGACTTCTCACGTTGTACGACAACGTGAGATGGCATGACTTTTTGTCAGTGTTGGCGGACACTTACATCCGCCCGACACTTGAGGTCCTTAGCTCCATTGCACGGACCGCTGAGGGATGCTCCTTTCGACTGATGGATCGAGAGTGCGAGATCACTCTCGACATGCTTAGAGCATTCTTCCAGTGGCCCGTCGTCCCTGACCCAGACCACGCTTATGCTCCCACGCACATCCCACCCCCGTCATTCGACGCACACGCCTTCTGGACCTGGATCACGGGATCCCCACTCGCCTTTGACCCTAGTAGGGCCAAGGCCTCAGCTATCCTCCACCCCTGCCTCCGCATTGCACAGCGCCTTATGGCGACTACTTTTCTGGCGAGGTACGAGCCCAGGACGATGTCTACGCCAGAGCTCTACATGCTTTACGTGATGACTCGCCCTAGGATTCTCGATAAGGGTAGTGACGCCATGGTACCCGCCCTCGAGATCGACATTGCCAGCTGGTATTTGGACCACATCATTGTCTCGGTGAGGGCTCGCTCACCTATCTGTTGTGGCGGTCTGATCACTCTTTTAGCCCTTATGACCGGCATGGACTTACCTGACGACTTGCTGACGGGGCCCGGGTTTCGCACTCGTAGAGCGCGAGGGGACCGCGCGTGTGAAGGTTTAAATATTTGTAGTCCGCAAGCGCACGGTATTGTAGTGTGGCTTGGGGGTCGAACGCTGGGAGGCGTGCTTGTGAATGTTCAAGAAATGGAACCGGTTCACCCCGTGGGTGAGCTAGCCCGAATCGGATTGTGGGTTGTCACTGGAAAGAAATGCGATGTACAAACAAGAATAAAGGAAACCCGGGACTCCGGTTTTCGCCCTATCGTGTGATTCTCGCCTATTCGGCCTAAGGATAGGAAGACGATCGGAACCGGGATCTAGCGGTGAGACGTTGCCTCTAAGAGTGGTACCGGTGTCCCACGGGCCAGATATTCCGGTCGGTGCCCAGGATGATACGCCGGACTTCCCGGGTTTGGTCAGTGGGCATTCTCATGTCCATTAACATTGACCGACCCCAGGAGCACTAAGCTCACAACGATAACTCCCGACATCTCGTCCTGCCATTCCCACGCGCTAGGATTCGATGCCTACGCTAAGGGCATGAGCTATGGCTAGGGGTCAACCGCCAAGTTTATTCCACCTTGGCTCGATGGTCAAAGGCAGTCTTTTTCCCGCCAATGACAATGAAACGCCCCGCGTAACCTGTGGATCCCCAATCCCTATCGACTACCTAGTCCTATGGACGCATCGAGGAGAGCCCACGACGGGGTTTCCACCGGAATCCCAGATTTAGGATCTACTCACACATATTAACTAAAAAGCGATCTAAACTAAAATCGATAGTAGAAAACATGATCTGACAATAGGAAAGCAATTGTAATAGAGCAATTAAGATAATACTAAAGTTTGAGAAAGATCTGAAAACGTACAATAAACAAGTAATTACAGCCGTCACAAAATGGAGAAACAGTAAAAAACTAACAGCTCCTCGTTTCTAAATGACCTAGGGGTCCTATATATAGAAAAAGATATCACCCGATCGGTCAACCGATCGGGCGATCTGTTACAAATATTCAACAGAGAACAGCGGAGCTTCACCCGGTCAGATGAACCGGTCGGTTGACTTCTATAGGTGACCGGTTGGATCTTGGTACCATCAGGTGAGGAGGCCGGTTGGATCTCCGTGTCTTGGCTCCTCCGAATCAGCTACAGATGAACCGATCGGTTGAAATTCACCCGATCGGTTGGCTATCAGCTCTAAAAACAGAGAGTTCGGCCCCTTTGAACCTGCCTGTGAACCGGTCGGGTGACTTCTGAAGGCGACCGGTTGATGCACGCGTGCATCACCCGATCGGTTGTCTGTGTCCAACCGATCGGGTGAGGGGCTGAATCATGCTATCATCGTCGTTTGACCCCCTTGGATCACGTGTGACTCCTCCCGTTGCTCCGGGGACTTGTGATATCATCGTTATAAGTCCCCTACGTGGACAATCTCCTGTAAACACAGAGAAACAAAGAAAAGTGAAAGAAAACGAGAAAATACGAGAAACGGATACAAGACGGCGGAAAATAACGGAAAAACACAAAAGAAAACGTGCATGAACATATGGAATATAAACGCACGTCAAAATCCCCCTAGCTAAACCCTTCCTCGTCCTCGAGGAAGACGAGTGAGAGTAGGAGATCGGAGGGAGAAAACAGAGAGGAAGAAAGAAAAAGAAAGAACAAAAATCCTAAATCGCCCGTTAGAGCCAGCAAAATCAAAAGCCACACACCAAGCAAGCAAACGCAAAAAATCATATCACTAAACCAAGGTATACGAGTCCAGACAAGTGTCGTGGGCCCACGCGGTGAAGCGCGAGTGAGTGTGGTCGTGTGCTAGCAAATGGTGTCGCTTTCTACATTGTACTATAAGCTCATATACACAAATCCAGGAAATGACCCAAATATCGACTCGATTTGAAATAAGCGGTGAATATATATAGTTCAAGCATGCATGAGAGGAGTATAAGAATAGAAATGCATCATGCGCCTGGGACTCCACAGCTAGGGACTCGGACATCACCACACTATCGCCTAGATGAAAGCTAGAAATTCCCTATTCCAAGTGTTTTCGAAGGCGATGGGGGTTGAGATGATGTGGAGTAGAACACTCGGTGCAAATTCTCGCCTTCCCTTTATTCTCGGAAAGTGGGGGAAATATTCACACACACATTTTTTTGGGTTTTGGATATATACATATTGTTTTTGGCTTTTTGTCTATACAGCTCTCTTTTTTTTGTTTTTCTTTTCTTTTTCTCTTTTGTTTTTGGTTTTTTCTTTTCTTTATTTTTTTTTTGGGTTTTTGGCTATACACTTGTGTACTCTCCCAAGTGGGAGAACGGTACACGACGAGGGGATTTGCACCAAGTAAAACAAAAAAGAAGTCGGATTCTAGACACTTGGGCAAGGGAGATATTTTGCTAATCAGAGCATAGGCTAAGTGGGTTATCCTAGTCCTAACTGTGGAATCCCGACACATGCGAAATGAAGTATATCATGCATTCAGAAACAGACAAGACAGGCAAATACCGCATTATTTATATCGAAGCATGATAGTCTAGGGGTCATTCCTGAACAGGTATATAAAATAAAATCACAAGGCAGAAGCACACCAAATAGCTAGGCACGACGCACGACTCACAAAAAAGCTAAGTGGACCCACGATGCATGAAATGCAAGAGGACTTGACATCCTAGGGTTAGTGAGTGTGATTATCGGTGTCATGCTAGGTGTGTGTGAGATTCTGTGGCAGTTCATCATAGGGTTCATTTCTAGGATAAAGAGATGAAAAGGAGAAAAGAAAATTTTAAAACACGATGAAAAAGACGCAAAAAACGAAAAATAAAGACTCAAATGATGCACAAAGTGCGACTCCCCCAAGCTGAAGCTTGCATTGCCCTCAATGCAATAAGAGTGAGTACGGGAGGGCAATGAAAATGGGGGGGGGACGCACTGACACACGAAGAAATTGAAAAACAAGAAAGACACACTTACGAACTGAAAAATAAAGAAAAATTAAAATTACACCACACGACATTAAAAATAGAAAAAGGAAAAATAAGAAAAAGACACGTTACACAAAAATAAAACACACACACAGAAAACAAAGAAAACACGACACGACACGACACGACATGACAAAATTTACCTCCCCCAAGCTAGACGTGATAGTGCTAGCAATATAATGTGATTGTGAAAGTGCAGAGATGGGCAAGGGGGAGGCCAGAAAAAACAAAGTGTAATCAAAAAAGCAGAAGATGGCGAGTCCTCGCCTTCCTCGGAAGAGGGTGTGGATGTGGGGTCGGGAAAGACGGGGGGTGTGTGGAGGAGTGGGGAAAGAGGTGGAGGGGGAATGTGGATAATGGGGGTAGTGTAGGAAGCGGTGGGTGGTGGTGGAAGAACGGCAATCAAGGCGGAGGTAGAAGTGATAGGAATGGGTAGAGAAGACGTGGTGGATGGCGGTAGGAGCGATTGGGAGCGCACCTGCAATTTCTTGCGGCGCGCATATGGAGTGATGACGGAGGGACGAGTAGGAAGTGTGGGGGCGTTAGAAGTGGCCAGGATAGGAGATGTAGAGACGGGATGGTAATAGATGAGGGTGGGGGTGATGATCGCCTAGGTGTGGGTGAAGGAGGTGGGGATGTATGTGATGGTGGAGGTGATGATCGTCGATGGGGTGAAGGAGGTGGTGATGGTGATGGAGTAGGTGGTGGTGGACCCATAGTGCTAGTGAGAAGACGGAGGATGGCGGCCACGTTCCTCTCAAGTGCGAGGAAACATGGGTGGGTGAGGAAGGAGGATGGAGATGGGTCCGAGGGGGCAGAGGATGTGGCAAGAGCACGGAGAGAAGCGATCTCTGCCTCGAGAGCAATGCGAGCGGAAGTCTCGTGGCGACCATAAGAAGTGCCCTGACATGAAGCAGTGGTGGTGCCGGGATGTGAGGTGGAAGTAGTGCCGGTGGCAGTGGTCATGCCGGCACTGGAGAGAAGGCCAAAGGTAGCCTGAGAAAGGCTCGCTGAAAGTGTAGGGCCTGGAGCAGAAATAGGGTGACTCGGGCCAGAAGTAGAAGCAGGGCGACTCGGGCCTGCCCCGACGTCTCCCCGGGATGCAGGTATGTCCTGCACGTCTAAGTGGGCGGCATGGGAAGGTGGTCTGCGTGCGCCCTCGGGAAGGAAAGGAAGGTGCAACCCCGCTAGGAAGTCCTGATCGGGTGGAAAATTCCAATCTCCCACTAGAGCTATGGTCATGCGAGCGGGGTTGGGGAGAATGGTGTAAGGAGCTGGGGGTGGCCATAGTTAAAGTTAAAACGACCGTCGAGGCGGGGTTTAATCATATGAATATGCCGCAGGACATCAAGATCTAGATGTGTGGGTCCTGCGGCAGTGGGAAGATCACGGGGGATGGGAATATTAAATTGGGGGAAAGAAACAATAATAGTGATAATGCCCCCAGAACAAAACTTCCCCTTACCGGCCCGGCTAATCTCGAGAAGCTTGTAAACAAGCCAATCGTCGCCATAGATAGGGACAGTAGGGGCCCTAAAGCTAATCCCATCATCATCACGAATGAAAGGGAATGTCATGGCCCAGAGAATAAAAAGATCAGGGATAGTCACGGTGCCTGACTCGTCCCTGGGGAAAAATGCAGAGGATATGATCCTATGGGCCAGACGAAAAATGGGATGGATGATGGAGGATGCCTTGGCCTTACCTCGGGGATAGCGAGGGAGAAGGGTGAGGCGAAACCAAAATTGATCGACGTCAAATTCGGGCGTGTATCCGTGGTGTCGGATTTAGTCTTCCCCAAGAATGGGGAAACCAAATATATTGTTAATGGTGTTCAGGTCAGTGCTGATAGTTTTGTTACGCACGTGAAATTTGACGATCGACCCCGACTCACAAACGAGTGTGGAAATGAATTCAAGTGTGAGTGACGGGTAGGATACCGCAGAGGCATTTAGGAAAGGGATCCAACCTAGGTTCGCGAAAAGAGTCTCGACTTCGGTGAAGACACCGAGATCGATAAGCGATTGGGGATGGGCAAACTTGGTTGACAGATGCCCCCGAGCATCAAGCCTATGATAGAAGTCTTTGTGCTTTTGGTTCCTAAATAGGTACCCATGCGGGCCCAACACTGGGTCCACGGGTGGGATGATGGGTGGGGGAGGGGCTAGTGTCAGTTTGCGTGTATCGGTAGGGGGATGTGTTTGTTTACGTCTCTTTCGAGACGGTTCCTCCTCCCGCATAATACCCTTCCCCTTGTCTCTATCCCGAGCCATGTGTGAGTGTGTGAACGGGTAAGTGCAAAATGCAATGTATGCACACTAACACAAGTAAAAATGAGCAGGCTGAAATTATAGGGTAAAAATAGAAATTTGGGCGTAGGAGCGAGTTTACCCAAGCGAGATGAAGATGCTTGCTCGTAGACGTCCCAACGCTGTGCAACGGGAGAAGTATAGAGCTGCGGCGACCTTCTTCAGCGAAAATTTTGGAAATGGAGTGGGATTGGTGGAGTTAGGGCTAGAAATGCGAAATGGGGGAGAGAGGGAGAGAAAATGATGGAGAGATTGAAGGAGGAGGTGGAAAAAGAGAGTAATGGAGGAGTGGAGGACGTGGGGGAGAAAATTTCGGCCATTGGGGAGGAAGAGGAGAAGAAGCGACGACAGAAATCGCGATCGGGCGAGGAGAATACGAACGGTTGGGTCAGGGTATTTATAGGGTTTAAGTCGAACCGATCGGGTGACTTGTCACCCGATCGGTTGACTGTTAGGTCGAATATTCTTGCTGAAGAATTGCTACAGGCGAACCAGTCAGTTGACTTGTCAACCGATTGGTTGGCCGCTCCACAAAATTTCCCGAGAATTGGGAGTTTCTCACCCGGTCCCGCAACCGATCACGCTCATTGTCAACCGATCGGTTGATAATTTCCAAAACTTTCCCGAGAGTTCTCCCCAGGTCACCCGGTCTGCCACCCAGTCTCTTCTTTCTTCACCCGATCGGTTCATTTGGGGATAGACACGGCTTGTAACTGATACATCTCAACCGATCGATAGAGTTATCAACCAATCGGTTGGGGCCTTATTTCCTGCAAAAGCCCACAAATTGTCTAAGTCCCTCAACGAAAAGTTTCGCGGCTGTAATTATTTATTAAAAATAGATAAAATAAACTCAAAATAATACTAAGAAATGAAGGAAAAGTTTAGAGCATGGGTTGCCTCCCATGAAGCGCACTTGTTTAACGTCGTTGGCTCGACGCCCACAATTGATGTTCATGGTGGTTGATACGGGTGATGCCCGAAGTTCGGCATCTCTTCTTCCCCAGAGCTGGTGGCCTTCGGTGTAGTCGACGGCTGCAAGAAAATTCGCTCAACTACCCTCCCTTTGTTTACAGGATCCGGGGGCTTCTCCCTCAAATTGGCGTCCATCGCCATCTTTTTCAGGATCCGGACCTCATCTCCGGAGAGGTCCATGGGCTCTTTCCCCTTTCTCCTCGTAGGAGGAGACTTAGGGAACCCGGGAGGGGTCGTGCGTACTGCATCTGCTTTCCTTGCAGTATTATCGTTCTTAGGGCCGTCTTGGTCTTCTGAGCCCCACCAAGCCATCGGGGGGATTTCTTAAGAGAATCTCCCAGGAGCTTTCTTCAGTAGCTCTTTCTTCTTCTAATTCCAGCACATTACACCGAGGATTATCCAGGGGATCGGGGTACTTCATAAACAACCCCAGATCGAATTCAACTTTTTCTCCGTCGACGTTAAGTGAAAGTTTTCTATTCTTCACATCGATCAAAACGCCAGCAGTGGCCATGAAAGGCCGTCCCAGGATGATGGGTGTGTGTGCATCTTCAGGCATGTCCATGACAACGAAGTCCATTGGCACATGCACCCCTTTTACATTGACGGAGAGGTCATCTACAATCCCCACCGGATATTTGACCGACCGGTCAGCAAGTTGTAGGGTCATACCGGTGGGCTCCAAATCGCCCATCCCTATCCTCTTATACAACAACAAGGGCATCAAACTGACACTCGCCCCAAGATCGACGAGTGCACGATGGATCTTTACCTCCCCGATCGCGTAAGGGATAGAGAAACTCCCCGGGTCCTTGAGCTTTGGCGGATTGGCCCTCTGAATGAGAGCGCTACATTCCGCCGTCAACACTACTTTCTCTTTTCTTAACCCTCTCATCACCAAATCCTTCAGAAATTTTGCATAGGAGGGGATAGTCTCGATGGCTTCAAGGAAGGGAATTTGCAAGCTCAGATCCTTGACCATGGCAAAGAACTTGCCATACTTCTCATCGATCTTGGCCTGGGCTAACTGTTGTGGAAAAGGTACAACAGGTTTGAACACTTTCAGGCTCCCTTCCTTGTTCTTCTTCTTCTCCTCTTCAGAGACTCCCTCCGGAGTCGTTGGTTTTGACGACGAATCACCGTCATCATTTAATTTTTCAATTGGTCACTCCACGACCAACGGTGCTTCCGGTTCCTTCGGGGGCTCTCTAGTGGGGATTTGCGTTCCTCTCCTCAACACGATAGCAGAAACATTCGCATGCTGGTGCTCTTGTGCGAGTGCCAATGTCAGATTTACCCCCTAGGGTTCACCTCCGGTTGTGGCGGCAATAGGTGTTGCGACCTTGAAAGGATCGCCACTTGTACCCCTAGCTGGGTTACTTGGTCCGTGAGAGCCCGCTGACCCATTTCCAGCTTTTGATTTATCTTCTCCTGGTTGCTTATGTATTGAGTCAATATGGACTCAACCGGAGAGATGGCCCTCTGTTGACCAAACTGCTGCTGCTGCTGGATTTGCTGCTGATTCCTTGGGGGAAACTGCTGATACTGCTGATATTTCTGTGGGGACTGCTGCGGCTGAAATTGTTGTTATTGATACTGCTGCTGCTGAAATTGCTGCTGCTGAGGCAGTGGTGGCTGATATGGTGCCCGGTAGCCAAAGTTAGGGTGGTTCCAGTTGTTTGGAGAGTAGGCCGGGTTGGAGTTTGTCCGTGGAGGGTACGTCGCATTTCCCATAGGATTGTAGAATAGTGCGCTCGCCTCGTCCAATGGTGGTGAGATGTCACCACCGTCGAAGTCTCCAGAGACTTCAGCTTCCATCGCAGCGATATGTTGTGTACCGGCACCACCGGCTCCTACCATCAGTGCGAAGATCTGGGTCGAAATCAAGTCGAACTTGCTTGAAAGTTTGTCGACGTCCTCGACCCTGTGTATACCCCCAGATCTAGGTGTGGCTCTCTCGTCACACAACCGCTCGTTGTTGGATGCCATATTTTCCAGAATATGTCCGGCATCTTCTTCGCTCCTTGACATGAAGGAACCCCCAGCCGCGGTGTCCATAGAAGACTTTAAGTCATCCCTCAATCCTTTGTAGAACAGATTAATTATCTGCCATTTTGGAAGCTTATGGTGAGGGCATCTTCTCTGCATCTCCTTGTATCTCGTCCAAGCTTCGTGCAAGGACTCGTGGTTGGCCTGGGAGAAGGAGGAGATCTCACTCCTCAACTTCATGGTCTTTCCCGGAGGAAAGAACTTCGTCAGAAAAGCATTAGAGAGCTTCTCCCAGGTGTTGAAAGTGTTGGGGTCCCTCCCTCTAAGCCATAGCTTGGCTTTGTCTCGCAACGAGAAGGGGAACAGCTTCAGACGGATCGCCTCAGTTGTGACACCATTTATGCGGAAGGTGACACATTTCTCCAAGAAGGAGTCCAAATTTTCTATGGGGCTCTCCCTGGGTGCCCCTGAGAATTGATCCTGCTGGATCCACGTCACCAAGGACGGCTTAAGCTCGAAGCTCTGTGCCGTAATAGCAGGAGGACGGATGGCGGAGGTGGACTCGATGAACGACATCGAGTACTCCAGCAGGGACGTGTATGGTGGGGTATTCTCCCCCATGGCTGCAAGCTCTTCTCTTCTCCGCTTCTCTGTGGCCAGACGCCTTAGGGTGGCATTAATTTCTGAGTCAAGGGGAATCAAGTCGTCGAGACTCCTCAAAGACCTGCGCATCAAAAGCAAAGCACACCCGTGAAGCAATAAATGGGAAACAGATAAAGATAGAAAGAATTAAATCGATAAAAAATAAAAATGAAAAATAAGAAAAATAAAAAGAAAAGGAAGAATACGAAAATTATCGTAAGGTAGAGACGTGAGCTAGACTCTAGGGTTCGAAAGCTCCAAAAAATGAACAAACACGTTGCCTGCCCGGCAACAGCGCTATAAAGCTTGACGCGGCCTGGGTTTCGCGCTCGTAGAGCGCGAGGGGGCTGCGCGTGTGAAGGTTTAAATATTTGTAGTCCACAAGCGCACGATGTTGTAGTGTGGCTTGGGGGTCGAAAGCTAGGAGGCGTGGTTGTGAATGTTCAAGAAATGGAACCGGTTCACCCCGTGGGTGAGCTAGCCCAAATCGGATTGTGGGTTGTTGATTCGGGTTGAATATTGCGTATTTAACCCCCTAATTTCCATATGATGTGCCTATATAATGCTAAATTGCTCTCTAATATGTGTGTATTTTGTACATCATTATTTATTAGAGAATTCACCTTGTTTGAGCACAAAATAGAAATTAATGGAGTATTTCTGCATATTTTATATTTTTCCTAGCATCGTCTCGTTCTCACGATTCCAACGACTATTTATTTGTATTTTTCTGAGATCTGTGCTAATTACTATGAATTTTTGAATGCAGAATACAATTTAAAGAAGAAATAAAAAAAGAAAATAAGCACACGAATCTTGGCGCATGACGCGGCACGAATCCAACGATATCCCGCCTCATCCAACGATCCTCAGCGCTTGGGCGACGCGTCTCATTTTCAGCCGTCCGATCCCGATCCAACGGACTGTGTCGAGGCTACGAACGAAGCGGAGCGAAGGATTTTGCGGGTGACGTGGACGTTCCTGGAGCGTTGGATTTCGATCCAACGGATCGTATTCTCCCCGCCCGAAGCGAAATAAGCGGCGACGTGGCGTGTTTTCGAGCGCACAATTTCGATCGGACGGCCAGGATCGACTCTGATTCGAATTCGAATTCGAATTCGCTGCGGCAACGTGGCACATTGTGAGGCGTGCGATCCAGATCGAAAGGTGGAGATTAAACCCCAAGTTGAACTCGAAATCGAAGGCGGATCGGGCTTGCGCGAATGTTGAAGCACACGTGGCTCGCCCACGTTCGATCCCGCATGAAATCAACGGCCGAGATCGATGGCAGCTGGCGGGTGCGGGTTTAATTGATATTGGGTGCGAATTTGAACCCGATAAGCTATTAAACCCGCAATGAGTTATATTTAAGCGTATTTTAGGGTTTTTGGGGGTATTCTGGCGTATTTTGGGACTTTTGGAGCGGCTACTGTGCGTATTTCTCCAGGGAAAAATTCTGAAAAATTCCAGAGGCTATTCTTCCTATTCTAAAGGAGTTTTGGGTTCTAAAGTGGAGATTTGGTGATAAATTCTTGAACTTATACCCCGTATTTGGTGTATTTTATCGTATTTTGGCTATTATAACGATGTATTTGGCTATGAAATCTGATTTTCTTTGCACCATGCGTGGCTAATCTCCTTGTGCTATGGTTGTGATGTAATTAGGAGTATTTATTTGATGAATTTCATGTCTTTAGCCCTATTTTCATGTCAAAATCACTCGTAACATTGATTTCTACAACGTATTTGTTGGGTATTTGCTTATTGTCGTTATTATTTACATCCCGTATGGCTAGGCCCTGACAAGGCTAGCCAATTCATGTTCACTAATCTGAACTTATTAGTGCATTTATCGTTTAATGAAATCAATGTTGCTAGTGATACGTATACGGCTATTTTGACTAGTTTTCATCGTTTCATCTTCCGACGTCTTCGTGCCCTGACCGGACAAAGCGTTGAGATATATAAAAGACGTGATATTTCAGCGATTATTATCTCCTAATGAAATCACAACCGTAGCACATCTACTTCATATATGTTGGTGTTGACGTAGTTAGGGTGTCGTAATTATTGATGCTTATATCTTTTCGCCCTATTTGCACTTGATTAATTCTTTGGCACGTTTTCATACGCTTGATCGCCATACTTTCCGACGTTCTCGTGCCCTGACCGGACGAAACGTTGAGTTATAGAAGAGGTATTGATTATCATTGATTGCACACACCCTAACGAAATCAAACCCAACACATATTCCCCATATTTGTACCTCTCCAAGTCACCGTAAATACCGTAGGATTTTCATATGCTATTCCATACTCTTGATCCTATATCTTTGTGTTCGATAGGTGGTTGGCTAACATCGTATTATTACTCTTTTCAGATTGACGTTCGTAGTTTTACAGGTCAGTTGTCCCGTGGATTCGATACCTGGACTCACCAGGATATTACTTGCACGATCTCCTGCGCTTGGGAGTAGTTCTCACAACATTTGAGACGAGGCAAGTTTTTGGCGCCGTTGCCGGGGATAACAGTACTTGTAAGCTACGATTCCAGTTCGTTTGGAGGAACATTCGGTGAGATCCTTCCATCTTATAGTCTAGGATTTTTTTTATTTTATTTCTTGTTTTCTTTTTAAAAATGGAGTATATGGAATACATGAAATTCTATTGCACGAACAATTTGTATGATGCAGAATATTATAAGGCACACAAACATAGGATGGAGAAGCTCAAGATCGTTGGTTTTAATCAGACTGATTGTGAAACTTTTTTTCAGGCCTGGAGGATGTTCACAGACATAATATCGAGCTATCCGCATCATGGGTTTACGAAGAAAGAACTTATGGAGTCATTCCTAGGAGGACTACGACCACAGCTGCAGGAATTCTTGGGAGTCATGACGCCGACAGAGACATGGAATTATATGGAGTCTTTGCAAGAGGACGAAGAAATCATGAAAGAGACTTCAGAGTGCGATTCAACGGAGCCTTCAAGCCTTGATCCAGAGGAGCAAAGTGTGGACGTACCCTTGCACCACTTGAAAGAGGAAGTTCAATTGCTCATTCAGACACAGGAGGCCACATCCCATCAATTCCAAGAGAAATTCCTCGCTCGGAGTCGGCAGATTCAGCAATCTATTGAAAACCTTAAGCTGATCTCCGCTTGCGTAGAAGAAAATAATTCTTTTGAAATTCAATTTCCAGAATCTAATTTGAGTTCATCTTCTAGTGTAGGTATATCGAGCGAGCCATGTCACGATGAAGTCACGAATGAAAACATTGACATGGCAGGAAGTGTGTGCAAAGTAGAGGATGAGCGATCAATTTTGGATGAACAGGAGGAGGATACGACTAGGGACATTGGTTTAAAGAATATCGCTATGGAGCCGGAACCATTCCCTTCCCCAGTTTTTCCCCAAAATCATTTACCCCTCTCCACATTGACCGAGCATCATACCGAGCGTAGTGCACATTTTTCAGGGAGTTGTCATCACCATGCTCTATTTTACTTCACCTATTTTGATGACTATATTTGGAATATGTTTATGGCGAAGAATTTTAAAATAATTTGGACTGACATAACTCATCTCTTGCAGGACATTGGTAAACAGCTTATAGAGATGCTTGGAGTTGTGTTGCTGGAGTCCAAAGGAGGAAGATTACTCGCCGAGGAGCGCAAGGATCAAATTGAACAACTTCCTCCACCATTAAAGATTCAGGATCCGCTATTTGAACACGGTGTGTTCTTTCCAGTAGCGTAGAATTTTATTTGCTTTCTAGGATGCTTGCTTGAATAAACTCGTACCCCTTTCGACATTGAGGACAATGTCCATCTTTAGTTGGGGGGTGTGTATGAGACCTTAGGATTTTTTTTTCTTTCAAAAAAGCATGACGTAAGGAAAGAATGAACCACCAATCTCACATTTTTAAACTCCTTCATATACCTCAAATGCGGATGATTATGCATTAATTGAGTTCTAGCTAATTGTTTATGGCTTGAATTAATTTTTTCCTCCATGAATTACCGTTAATATGCTATTCATGAAAATTTTTCAATTGCCATGATTAATATCTCGAAATAGTTTGAATTTATTTCATGCATGCTGATGTGATGAAAAAGCTTGAATATACACGATTTTTTTTGAAAAGTCTTCAAGTTGAAGAGGAATTTGGCCTTGGTTATTAATGCTTTGTTTAAAAAAATGATGGGTATTGAGTTGCTTAAGAAAAGAAAAATGAATGACAAGAGAAAAATGAAAAATGAATGAATAAGTATGTCACTAATAAATAACTTGGTTGGCTCGAGTAGTACAGTCCGAGGGGTCCTTTTTGGCCTAATGCCCTATTATCGTCTGATTTGGGAGCCATTGACAGAAAACTCACTCATTTGATGGAGCGATCCAAGTTATACATTTTTCTGCGAATGTTACTTGATGCGCGTTACACGGAACGAATAAAAGAAAAGAAATGGTGAATATATATATTAAGCAACTTCATTACCTATATCTTGAATGATTGTTTTGATAAGGCCAATTCCTTGGAAACAAGAAAACTAGATAAAAACGACGTGTTATACTTTCACTTGTGCAAAACGATGCTTGTATGTTGTTTATTCATACTAAATTAGAGAAAATATCATGTGATTGATTTTGTTCATGGATGTGTATATTGATGGTGAAAATCATGTTGGAAAGTGTATTCTTGAGCCACGCCATAAGCGATTGATAGAAACATTTCAGATTGATCATCCGTATTTATCGCTCTTTTTGCTAGGGGCTAGCAAAACGCTAGTTGGGGGGTGTGATTCGGGTTGAATATTGCGTATTTAACCCCCTAATTAGCCATATGATGTGCCTATATAATGTTAAATTGCTCTCTAATATGTGCGTATTTTGTACATCATTATTTATTAGAGAATTCACCTTGTTTGAGCACAAAACAGAAATTAATGGAGTATTTCTGCATATTTTATATTTTTCCTAGCATCGTCTCGATCTCACGATTCCAACGACTATTTATTTGTATTTTTCTGAGATCTGTGCTAATTACTATGAATTTTTGAATGCAGAATACAATTTAAAGAAGAAATAAAAAAAGAAAATAAGCGCACGAATCTTGGCGCATGACGCGGCACGAATCCAACGATATCCCGCCTCATCCGACGATCCTCAGCGCTTGGGCGACGCGTCTCATTTTCAGCCGTCTGATCCCGATCCAACGGACTGTGTCGAGGCTACGAACGAAGCGGAGCGAAGGATTTTGCGGGCGACGTGGACGTTCCTGGAGCGTTGGATTTCGATCCAACGGATCGTATTCTCCCCGCCTGAAGCGAAATAAGCGGCGACGTGGCGTGTTTTCGAGCGCACGATTTCGATCGGACGGCCAGGATCGACTCTGATTCGAATTCGAATTCGAATTCGCTGCGACGACGTGGCACATTGTGAGGCGTGCGATCCAGATCGAAAGGTGGAGATTAAACCCCAAGCTGAACTCGAAATCGAAGGCGGATCGGGCTTGCGTGAATGTTGAAGCACACGTGGCTTGCCCACGTTCGATCCCGCATGAAATCAACGGCCGAGATCGATGGCGGCTGGCGGGTGCGGGTTTAATTGATATTGGGTGCGAATTTGAACCCGATAAGCTATTAAACCCGCTATGAGTTATATTTAAGCGTATTTTAGGGTTTTTGGGGGTATTCTGGCGTATTTTGGGACTTTTGGAGCGGCTACTGTGCGTATTTCTCCAGGGAAAAATTCTGAAAAATTCTAGAGGCTATTCTTCCTATTCTAAAGGAGTTTTGGGTTCTAAAGTGGAGATTTGGTGATAAATTCTTGAACTTATACCCCGTATTTGGTGTATTTTATCGTATTTTGGCTATTATAACGATGTATTTGGCTATGAAATCTGATTTTCTTTGCACCATGCGTGGCTAATCTCCTTGTGCTATGGTTGTGATGTAATTAGGAGTATTTATTTGATGAATTTCATGTCTTTAGCCCTATTTTCATGTCAAAATCACTCGTAACATTGATTTCTACAACGTATTTGTTGGGTATTTGCTTATTGTCGTTATTATTTACATCCCGTATGGCTAGGCCCTGACAAGGCTAGCCAATTCATGTTCACTAATCTGAACTTATTGTTGCATTTATCGTTTAATGAAATCAATGTTGCTAGTGATACGTATACGGCTATTTTGACTAGTTTTCATCGTTTCATCTTCCGACGTCTTCGTGCCCTGACCGGACGAAGCGTTGAGATATATAAAAGACGTGATATTTCAGCGATTATTATCTCCTAATGAAATCACAACCGTAGCACATCTACTTCATATGTGTTGGTGTTGACGTAGTTAGGGTGTCGTAATTATTGATGCTTATATCTTTTCGCCCTATTTGCACTTGATTAATTCTTTGGCACGTTTTCATACGCTTGATCGCCATACTTTCCGACGTTCTCGTGCCCTGATCGGAGGAAACGTTGAGTTATAGAAGGGGTATTGATTATCATTGATTGCACACACCCTAACGAAATCAAACCCAACACATATTCCCCATATTTGTACCTCTCCAAGTCACCGTAAATACCGTAGGATTTTCATATGCTATTCCATACTCTTGATCCTATATATTTGTGTTCGATAGGTGGTTGGCTAACATCGTATTATTACTCTTTTCAGATTGACGTTCGTAGTTTGCCGGTCAGTTGTCCCGTGGATTCGATACCTGGACTCACCAGGATATTACTTGCACGATCTCCTGCGCTTGGGAGTAGTTCTCACAACATTTGAGACGAGGCAGTTGTCACTGGAAAGAAATGCGATGTACAAACAAGAATAAAGGAAACCCGGGACTCCGGTTTCTGCCCTATCGTGTGATTCTCGCCTATTCGGCCTAAGGATAGGAAGACGATCAGAACCGGGATCTAGCGGTGAGACGTTGCCTCTGAGAGTGGTACCGGTGTCCCACGGGCCCGATATTCCGGTCGGTGCCCAGGATGATACGCCGGACTTCCCGGGTTCAGTCAGTGGGCATTCCCATGTCCATTAACATTGACCGACCCCGGGAGCACTAAGCTCACAACGATAACTCTCGACATCTCGTCATGTCGTTCCCACGCGCTAGGATTCGATGCCTACGCTAAGGGCGTGAGCTAAGGCTAGGGGGTCAACCGCCAAGTTTATTCCCCCTTGGCCCGACGGTCAAAGGCGGTCTTTTTCCCGCCAATGACAATGAAACACCCCGCGTAACCTATGGATCCCCGATCCCTATCGACTACCTAGTCCTATGGACGCATCGGGGAGAGCCCACGACGGGGTTTCCACCAGAATCCCAGATTTGGGATCTACTCACACATATTTACTAAAAAGCGATCTAAACTAAAATCGACGGTAGAAAACATGATCTGAAAATAGGAAAGCAATAGTAATAGAGCAATTAAGATAATACTAAAGTTTGAGAAAGATCTGAAAACTTACAATAAACAAGTAATTACAGCCGTCACAAAATGGAGAAATAGTAAAAAACTAACAGCTCCTCGTTTTTCAATGACCTAGGGGTCCTATATATAGAAAAAGATATCACCCGATCGGTTGACAAGTCAACCGATCGGGTGATCTGTTACAAATATTCAACAGAGAACAGCGGAGCTTCATCCGGTCAGATGAACCGGTCGGTTAACTTCTGTGGGTGACCGGTTGGATCTTGGTGCCATCAGGTTAGGAGGCCGGTTGGATCTCCGTGTCTTGACTCCTCCGAATCAGCTACAGATGAACCGATCGGGTGAAAGTCACCCGATCGGTTGGCAATCAGCTCCAAAAACAGAGAGTTTGGCCCCTTTGAACCGGCCTAAGAACCGGTTGGGTGACTTCTGAAGGCGATCGGTTGATGCACGTGTGCACACCCGATCGGTTGGCTGTGTCCAACCGATCGGGTGAGGGGCTGAATCATGCTATCATCGTCGTTTGACCCCCTGGGTCACGCGTGACTCCTCCCGTTGCTCTAGGGACTTGTGATATCATTGTTATAAGTCCCCTATGCGGACAATCTCTTGCAAACACATAGAAACAAAGAAAAGTGAAAGAGAAACGAGAAAATACGAGAAACGGATACAAGACTGCGAAAAATAAAGGAAAAAAACAAAAGAAAACGTGCGTGAACATATGGAATATAAACGCACGTCACTTGCGTCGACCTCCGGGCCCCACTACACTTTCTATATATGTTATGGCCCGGATGAAGATGCTTCGTCCCTACGGTCGTCAGCACTGGGTGTGGTTGCACGGTCCCTTCAGTACCGATTACATGATTCTCCGGAGCCCAGTTCGGACACATATTGGACCGGCACATGGGGACTGACTTCCGGTGATGGATCTCCTTATCCCCACCGCCTACGTGCTTGAGCCCGAGGATGCTGACCAGGCACCCCCTGCACCACCTGTCGACCCCGTGATCCCTCAGCTTGCACATGCACTATCTTCACCTCCCGACACCTCTGTCCACACGTCTGTTAGTGTAGGGAGCACCCTTGCTGAGCCGTCCACCACCACCACCGCTGCACCCATTTCGGTCGAGCCTCTTTCCACACTGAGCCCCGAGCGTCCACCCACGATTCTAGAGAGCAGTGAGTCTTCCTTTACCGTCGCCGTGGAGACCCTCTCCTGATTATTGTCCTCGACTCCTGGGGAGTCACCTTTTGTGCCCTTCACGGCCTCCCCAGTCGTCGACCTTTCGGTCTCCACCGCAGTAGTCTTTTCTGAGAGTGTCGTGACATCTGTCCCCACGTCTGCGTCACTGACCTCTCACACCGCCTTGTCGCCCATTTTGACTTCCACCTTTGCTGTTGTTGTTGCCGCTTCGACCCAGCCTGCGTCCCAGCATCACACCGAGGCTAGGCATCACTTAGTGAGCACATCACACCTTCCACACTTTCCTGCTGGTCCCATTCACTACACCGCCCATATGAGACAGCCCCGTCCTTCACCTACCAGACCTATGCATCCTTCTGCTCCACCTCCCCCGACACTCTAGTTCAGAGCATTCGTGCTCTTGAGGGGGCGGTTAGTGGACTCAGAGGGGACTTTAGGGCTCTTTCCGTCACGGTCAGTGCCGTGCAGACTCGCGTCTCCATACTCCCCAGTATTCAGGCCTGCCTGAATCAGATTCTAGCACAATTGCCTCCACCACCCACCCAGCAGCTGCCTCACCCACCACCTACCCAGCAGCTACCTCACCCACCACCCCCACCCCCACCTCCGCCACAGGACGGTGCTAGTGCAGCTCTACCACCAGCTTAGGCACACTCTTGATGCCTCTGATATTTTTGTCGTTTTGCTGCCCGTTTATTTTTGGGCCTGGTGATTTTTGCCCCCTCCTCCACACACTATTTTGGTACCTTTCTGATCATATCTTTTTATATCTTTTTGGGAGAGAGGGAGAGACTTTTTGGGGACACTTATATCTACATCATACTGATCTTTGCATGCATCACATTCATTCACATCTTATTTCCTTTTTGCTTTTCTTTCTTTTTCATCATACATGCATCCTCACCCACCCCACCCATTTCACGTCTCTCGGTGTGCTACACTTCGCACATTGAGGACACTGTGCACTTCAGCTTGGGAGAGTGAGTCCTCACACTTTTTACCTTTTTGCCACCCTTTATTTTTGTTTTCTCACACTTTTTCTGCTTTTGCACTTATTTTCACCACTTTTTCGTTTTTTACCATGCATCACGTTTTCTTATTTTCTTCGTTTGCTAAATTATATATATAGTTCTATTTTCTTTTATCTTTATTTCTTTCATCTTTTGCTAAAGATGACTTTTCTGTGATGATGATGACGTGGTGTTAGCTTATTCTATATGCATGCTATTTTGTCATGTCATAGCTGTTGTTTCAGATATCATATGCTATGTTCTGCGTTGCATATGAAATAGTAACCCACTCTTTTTCTGTATGAATATGGATGAAATTCTGTTATTAGCTGATGTCTGATGATTCATATGTATGCTTTTCATAGAAAACACACCAAGCTTCACGCATTGATTGCTTATATCTGGAGTACTGCTTTCCTTTCTCATATCACTTCTTATTGCATGAATTGTACGCTTCACTTCCAGGTTGATTGAATGTCTGCTAGGATGATATATCTGGACTAGTTTACTTGTTGAGATTAAACTGAGTAGATTATATTACTCTGCTGAAAGTTGTCGTGCACGTCCTACAGAGTGAACCGAGCGATACATTTATTTCTTCCTCCACATATCTTGAGCATTATTTCTCTATTTAAAATTCATTGGTGAATCCCCCCTAGCAACTCTATTATTGGCATTTCCCCTGCTATTAAATCCCATGCTCCAATTCCCCAAAATCAAAAAGAAAAAAAAATATACATGTATATCCTTCTCTCTTTTGATTTGGGATCGCTTATCTATATATGTTTATTCAAAAAAAAGAGAAAAATTGAGAAAAAGAAAAGAAAAGAGAAAAAGAAGCTTATAAACGATCCCATCTCATACTCTTTCTCTCTTTCTTCCCTCTTTTGTTTTTATTTTTATTTTTGGAGCTTCAAAAGAAATGGGGAATATACATATTGATTTGTTTATGCTATCACGCTTATGGATAAGCTTGGGGGAGAGAATCCAATGATGTGTGAGAGAGTGACTACCTGACAGTGCATGACAGCCTAGGCTAAGTAATCTTCTACACTCGGTGAGATTGCTAAAGTTTTAAGAAATCTAGAATTCGACGCTTAGCATTCATTTCATGAGAACCACACTTTTCTATTCTTACTACTACATATTGTGTGATATCACTTATACTCCTTATAGAAAGCATTCAATTGAAAAGTGTGTGATCTATGATTATGTATGCCGCTTTAGATGCTTCAGACGATGTTAATCCTAGAATGACTCCATATTTCATGCTATTTTGATATTTTGGGGTTTTCTATTTCGAATGCATCATTATACTATGATATCGAGATAAAAGTCTTTGGCATGTGTTTTATATTCGATGTATGCTATATGAGTAAGCAAAACCCACGGCCTGAGAAAAATGATCTAGCACCCCCATTTTCGCTTTCTATTCTATTTTTTTATTATTTCTTTTTTTCCATTATTTTTCCCGTTGGGTTCGCTTTTTACTCATCTTCCTCGAAGACGAGTAAGATGTAAGCTTGGGGGATTTTGATCACTCCATATTTTACACCCTTTTTCTGTATGTTTGCATACCACTTTGATCGCTCATATCGCGTTTTTCACGATTATTCGATAATATTGCGATGCTTTTCACGATTTCTTGTTTTTGTCGTATTTCAGGAGATATGGAGCGATTCGGAGTGATTTTGAGATCAAGAGGATTTGCACCCACTCCGGAGTGTCACCCACGGCTCTTTTGAGGGCTATTCGGCGATGGAAGACACGTGGAAAAAGAAGGAACTTCGTAGGAGCGACGATGAGGTGAAATGATGAAGATTGGGCATCTACAGCATGCCACTCGGCCGAGTGAAGTTCTCACTCGGCCGAGCAAGAAGACCACTCGACCGACCAGACCAGATACGCACCATAGAAGGAAATCAGTGTGCACTCGGCCGAGTGACGATAGCCCACTCGGCCGAGTATGGAGATCGACTCGCCCAAGTGGCACGGAAAATCCATCAAAGAAAAGAACCGACTTACTGGAATCCGTCAGTCGATATAGAGCTCCGACTCGGCCGAGTACATAATGCCCCTCGGCCGAGTGAGTAAAGTCACTCGGCCGAGTGACTTCTGAAGACAGACCCCCGAAAACTCCCGACTTACTGGAAATTTATAGGGTTTGTCACTCGGCAGAGTGAGCCGCTCCGCCTGGTGCGTAAAGAGCGATTTCTGGGCTGCGCAGGGGTATTTTTGTCACGAATTTCTGGGCGATTTTGAGGGGTATTTAAACCCAGTTTTTGCCCTAGTTAAGGGGGCTTTTTGGATACTTTTTGGGAGTCTTTTTGAGAGTTTTTTTAGATCTTTAGATTGAGTTCTTTTGGAGAGATAAAAAGTGTATTTTTGTTGTATGCTATTGGATTCTCATTGGTTTGTCTCTCTTCTCATCAAAAACCCTATTTTTATTGATAAATTCTCTATTACAATGAATTGTGTTGATTTTGTTATTGATTTTATTATGAATTGCTTGATGATTAGTGAGTAGTTCTATCATCTTAGGGCGTAGGGATGAATCCTATAGACCCTATTTCTAATTTGTGATGAATTGGTGAAATTCTTGCTAGAATTGATTGGGGTTGGTTTGGGATTGATTTACTACGAATAGCTAGGGATTCATATCGATTGGGATTTACAAGAGATTGGGTCCCAATTGATAGGAAGCCCTGGAAATTCGAATTAGATTGACAATTGGGTTTTCCTAGAATTGGTTTGCAAGAGATTGGACCAAAGCTAGGATTTTCGATTGTAATTCTATATCAATACCTATTTGCAAGAGATTGGACGGGTATGAACTATCCCAACCTAGGTCGTAGCTCAAGTTTGCATGAGAGTGGGCTCGAGATATGATTGAACGATGATGTCGTTCTTCACGCTAGCGGCTTAGGTTAGGGTTTGCAAGAGATTGGGCCCTACCCTATGTTTGCTATAGACCGGCAATAGCGCGAGAGCGTGAGCTTGGTTCGACATTTAGTTGCGACTAGTTCACCTAAAATTCAAGTCTAGCAATGATGAAACCCACGAATCACAATGTTGAGATACAGTCCGTAGTGGGGATTCCCTATCCCTAGACGTTTTATTAAATTGATATTTTCTCTCTATAATTGAACGATTGTGACTATTTTCTTGCAAACAATTCTCGACTATCTTGATAGCTAGGTGATTGGAAGGAGACACGGTCATTGGCCCTCCCTGAGTTCGATACCCGCTCGTCGCTACACCGTGCGCTTGCGGTAAGACTACGAGTCGCGTACTCTCCCTGGGTGTGTGCATCCGGGGCACGATCAGAGCCAAACGACCGTGTCACCATGAGCTGGAGGAATATGATTCTGAAGCCACGCAGACACGTCATCGACACTAAACCATCACGCCACGACGAGTTGAAGGAAGAAGATTGTACTGCGATGTGACTGCGTCACTGGAGAACCATACGACTGCATCCTCCCAAGCTACGTGGAAGCCAAACGACCGCTTCATACGGCTGTTTTAGACGAAATCTGGAGCAGAAAGCCCTCAGACAATGCGGTCACACCGCCTGTAGGATTTAGGCATGTTTTACGCATTTCAGGCCAAACGACCGTGTCATTCTTGATGCAGCCACGTCCTTCGATGGTTTTGGGCCCGAGTGGGCACCGTCAAGGGGTATTTTTGGGTATTTTTAGTAGTATAAATACTTTTTGTATCATCTCTACGAGGAGGATCTTTTCTGAATGCTTTTTTACAGAGTTTTCAGAGTTTTTCAGGCGTTAATTAAATTCGTTATTCTTTGCACCATTTAATTGTTCATTCTGTTTTATTTTGTCTTTTAGTTTAATCCTTGAATAGTGAATTTCTCCATTGATTGCTCTTGTAATTGTGGCTTGTTTACTATTGAATCTCTGCTATTATCTATGTAATGAATTCCCTTTCAATGAAATCTTTCATCTCTAATTGTATGGATCGTGAGTAGTGATTCATCTAGGGATAATGGGTTGAACCACATTGGATGAAATTGTGGATTGATGAATTGTTGATAAATTGTTGAGCAGTTGAGGATGAGGGGTATGTTAGGATGTTTATTATCAATATAGATCGAATTCCCATTTCGTGGGTAATTATATTAATTCACGATTGACGTCGGGTTTAATCTAGGGTTTTCGATGGTATTGATTGATACTATCGATTGATAGACGGAAGTCGGGCATCGAATAGAATCCTCCTAACATAGATCCTAATCCTAATCTACATAAGTGGAGTAGAGGAAGATTGTGGATATTCGTCGGATGTAATGCACCTGGCGTGTATCAATGCACGATTGACGTCGGTATCGATACGGGCTAGGTAGTCCTATCATGCACCACGGAAATGGGAGATATGGTTAATATAAGGAGATATCTTATCATGCACCATGAAAGTGGGAGATAAGAGAATACCCTTAGATTAGACGACCTCTCCCAAACCTCTGAACTCAACAATCGGTTAACGCCAATCAATCCCAGTTTAGTCCAATGGTGGAGATATCCAAGCCCTAGAGCTTCTATTTATTGACACTTCCTATTAGTTTTCATAATCCTTCACCTTATATTCGATAGTGTACCTATTAATTTAGTAAGAAATTGGTTACAACAGCTGTCTCCCAGAGGACGACCCGTATAGTGCTACAACAACACCGTGCTCTTACAACTATAAATATTGAAGCTCGCGACACTGCGAACAAGCTTTTGGCACCGTTGCAGGGGAGGCACCGCTTATTATTGGTTTCATACTTTGTTGATAGTTTACGTATATTTTTCCTTTTTTGTCCATTTGTTTTATTGATTTTTGGTGTTTTGACGCTTTTCTTTGGTGTAGCTCTTTTGTGTATGCACAGGAGATCGCAAGGTGCAGTAAATTTGCATCCATTGGATCCTGAAATCGAAGCAACTGCACGTAAGAGGAACACTGAGAGGAAAAGGAAGATAGCACTAGGGACCATGGCAGAGATAGAGAATCCTGAACCACAGCCGGCTAAGTCCCTCATGGACTTTTCTATGCCGTTCAACGGGTCTACATCGAGCATCACGAGGCCAGCTGTGGAAGCCTCTAATTTTGAACTGAATTCAGTGTTGATAATTTTTATACAGCATGACCAGTTTTCAGAAAAGCCCATGGAAACCCCTAACGAGCACTTGAACATCTTTCTTGAGAAGATGGATACGCTGAAAATGAATGGTGTCACCTATGACGCCATCAGGCTAAGACCTTTTCCATTTTATCGTATGGATAAAGCGAAGGATTGACTTAGAAGCCATAATCCTAACACTTTTACTTCATGGTATGCTCTTTCACCCGCATTTCTAACTAAATTCTTTCCTCCAGGTAAAACAGTGAAAATGCAAAACGAGATCACGTCGTGCACCCAGCTTGACCAGGAGTAATTGTATGAAGCTTGGGAAAGGTTCAATGACTTACAGCGCAACTACACACACCATGGTGTGCCCGACTTGCTATTAATCCACGCTTTCTACAATGTTTATCCCGTGAGGTGAAGATTGTTGGATCTAGATCTAAGCCTAGAGGGGGGAGGGTGAATAGGCTTATAAAAATTCTCGCGCAATCCACAAGAAATCACACACAGTTATAATCACAGGCAGGGTAAACAATAAGCAACCACAGAAGCACATTAGATTTACCCTGGTTCGGTCGCACCCACGACCTATGTTCAGCCCCGAAAGCAAATACTATATTAGAAATGTTATCTCGTACAACCTGTAGCTAGAGCACCCACTCTACACTCACCTGGCTCTCAGTACCTGCACTCACCAAAGTGCTCCACAAGACTAATCCTAGTATATGCTCTCTCTTGGCTAGTCTCAACTAGCCAAGTCCCTCTTGTCTAGCACCCACCAGACAAGACCCCAAAAGTATCACAAGTACGGTAAAGTTTCTCCTACAGAGATCGCTACACCAATACAAAGATAAATAAATAGAGTTTTAGAAATGCTCAGTAATGGGGTGTTATCTCTGTCGTTCATCGCATGGTCAGATCAATCTGACAAGTAGTAGTCTTTGATATCCCCTCAATACTTCGGCTCGCCTCTCGATGAAACTTGCGCCTTCCACAACAATTGAAACTTGCAGCTGTTAGGAGTTTGTGAGTCGGCCTCTCTTTAGAAGTTGTGGCAAAGGGCTTGTGCACCTCTTTGAGAATTGCGGCTTGCACTTTTGCTCTTGATTTCATTAATTATTCCAAATTCTATTCTAAGTCTTAAAATGTCTCTTCTCTTAAAGATTTAGTTAAAATATCAGCGATCTGATGTTCAGTTGCTATATATTTTAATATAATATCTCCTTTCTGAACATGATCATCTAGAAAGTGATGACATATATCTATTGATTCGGAGTGAAACATGTATATTTATACCCATAACTATCCCCATTTTGTGCTAAAGATTAGGCTTAAACTTGCTTCTTTTGGATTTATTTTCATTTCACGTCATTTTAGGAGCTTACTCTCATTCTTGGCACAAAATATAGATTTTATCGTCCTTATTGGCTTCCTGATATTTTTCATATGCTCCTGGTATTATTTTGATCATATTGTCAATTTTTGAGAATTATTTGAGCATGTGAATAATTTATATGGATTATTGGAGGTCAATAGTGTTTTTTAATAGCCATTATATTTATTTTATCATCATATGGTCTAATTTCTCCTTCCCCTATTTTTGGGTACTCCTGGGAGTCTTGGGATTTTTCAGAATTTTCTAGGATTTTTTTGAGATTTTTGGGTATTTTTGGTGAATTATTTGGAGGAAAAGGGGGTCTAAATAACAAGAAAATGAAATTTCGAGGGGGGAGAAAATTCGCCCGCTGCTCGAAAGAAGCGGGCTTTGGCCCGCTCGAAAACGAGCGGGCCGTTGTCGATATTAAAAAAAGTAATAAATTTTATAAAAAAGAGACGAAAGCGGGCTGGCCCATCGACCGGCCCGCTCCTCACGACTTAGCAGCAGGCGCGCACGTTTGTACAGGTCGGGTGGCCAGCGCCCGACCCGCAGGCCCGTTAATTTGGGTTTACTGGGCCTGTGCGCAAAAAAGGAGGGCAACTTCGTTTTTTGAGTTTTTTGTCGATTTTAGGGCTTTAGGAGCCCTTCTTCTTCTCCAAAGGCTAGGGAGGAGCTTTGAGGCCATGGGGATGATGGAGATGCTTGGAGGAGGTGCCCAAGTGAGAGGAAGCCTCATTTCTTGAGAGATTGGTGATCTCTTCCCTCTCTTCTTTTGTATTTTTGCATTTCTCTTGTTGTATTGAACTCTAGATGAATTTGTCTACAAATCTCATCTTATTTAGTATGATGGAGTAGTGTGATTGGTATGGGTTGTGATTAATTGTGGTTAGTTGTTAATTCTTGCTTTAATTTCCCCTTGCCCATTTTCATTGTTGATGTTGGATGTATTATTAGGGCACACTTTCCTTGGTAAAGACCCGAAAGGGCACAATTCGAGATGAATCCATGTTTCAAATTTGATTAGTTCCATGGTGATGCATCCCTCCTTTTAGAAAATTATCGTGTTTATGAAAGCTAAACTTTTCGATTAAGCTTGCCATAGCCGGAGGCCTAATTGAGTTATATGTGGTAATTAGAACTTGATTAACATCAATCTTAATGAACCCACAACCCTTGCTCTCTCGCCTTGTTATCCTAAATCCTCATTTGGCTCTCTAACCCTACCTACTTAGGTTAGGATTGTAGTTCCGCCACACGTTTTTCCCACACGTTTCCACAGTTAGAGAGGTGGTTGTAACACATTTTATTTTTCTTTATCGATCAATTTTGCGAGAGTAGAATGACTTGTTCCTGTGATCCGACCCGGTACTCACCGGGTATTTTTTATTGCTTTGACGCACCTACGCTTGGGAGTTGAAGGCGTGCACTTGCGCGTGCCTCCGGTTCAACCAATTGGCACCGTTGCCGGGGACAACGGTTTCTATTATTTGTATTTTTTGATTGATTTTGAAAGTTTAGTGTGACACTTCTATCTGTTAGTGTTGTGTCTTTTTGTTTATTTATTTTTCATTTATTGAGTCTTTTGGTTGTTTATTTTTATTTTCTTCGAATTTTTTTTAAAACATGGCATCATCTTCAGATTTTTTCGACGTTGATTTGGAGGATATCCCACTTCCGCCATACTTTCATGGCTCGGAGTGGGAGAACCCTCTTTCTTGGCTCGGAGCGGGAGAACCCTCATTTACATATTAAAAAATTTGAAGAATGGATGTATTCATGTATTGGTGGGAACATTTATGATGATTGCATATACTTTAGATTTTTTCCATCTTATTTACATGATGATGCTATTGAGTATTGGTGTTGCATACCAATCTTATTTTGATGATGATCACAACATTATGTTGTTGCTAATGATTCTCATGTTTTAGTCTCTTAGTTCTTTCCTAGAATATCTTTCTTGGAGACTAATCACTTGGTGCAAGGATGGACATCAAGTGGAGAAGAGCCAAAGCTTGGACTCATGGAGTGCCAAAGCTTGGAGATGATGGCGAGCAATCAAGGCATTAAGATTGAAGACATAGACTCCTTTGGAAAGCAATGTAATCCATGTAATATTTACTTAATTGCTTTCTCTCTTTTCAGTCTAGGTTATTGTAATGCCTTGTTAGATGGTTTGCTCATTCATGCATATGCATTTGAACATCTTAGTGAGCCTTACGATTATCTTAGAATCTAACCCAATAGGTTAACTTTGCCCAAAGACTCATTTGGAGTCTCTGGCTTTCCATCAGTCGCCTGATGAAGGAAACACAGTCGACTGGGTGATTTCCAGTCGCCTGTAGATCCTTCTATAGTCGACTGATCTGCACAGCTCAAGTCAACATTTCAATTGACTCAAACTTGAGCTTTACGCACAGTTGCCTGATGCTCTGTTCATAGTCGCCTGTAACCTTACAGTCGCCTGAGAATTGACCAACAGTCGCTTGTATAGCGAAAGTGCAAATCTCTGCGTCTCTTTGTTGATTCTCCATCTTTTATAGTAGTCGACTGATTAAGGTTTTACAGTCGCCTGGCTAATTGATAGTCGACTGTATTATTGACATCAGTCTCATGTGCGTAAACTGGAGAAAGAGTGCAGCTCTCTGTTTCGATCCATCCCCTACAGCAGTCGCCTGCTGAAGGAATAACAGGCGCGTGTCCTGTTTACAGTCGACTGTATCGACTTCATCAGTCGACTGTCCTGGATCAGAATATAGCCGTTGGGTATATTATATCCGTTGATCAGTAGACTATATTATGATCAATAGTCGACTGTACCTGTCGTTTTCAGCCATTTTCTAGCCGTTGCAGAATTCTCTCTTTGGCTGTTTCCTTGGGTTTTGGGGCTTGATATGTGTTTCCTATATATATGAGTTTGCTGCTTCACTTGATTTCTTCTTGACAACATTTGATATTTCTTGATTCAATAGAAAATTCAAGAGATCAATAAGTTACTCTCAAGCTTCCTCATTTCCCTCTATTGAGCTTCCATTCCATCTTCATGCATTGAAGTCCAGCTCAAGGGAAATCATCCAAGTGCTCTCAAGCATATCTCAACACTTGGAGATCCTCTTCCATGCCTTGCATCCATTCATGAGTAAGCATCTCAAGGCATAGGTAAGAGTATTTACTTTACTTGGTGTAATTGTAACACTAATTCTCTTTGTGGGAATTAATTGTTTTGTCTCTTTGTGGGAGTTTCTCTCTTTGTGGGAGGTTGTCTCTTTGTGGGACTAGGGAACTCTCTTTGTGGGAGTAACTCTCTTTGTGATAGTTTGAGTGTCCCAGTGTAGGGCTAACCCTAATTCTCTGAGTGGGAGTTAGTGATTCTCTAGGTGGGAGTCTTGATCCTCGTGTAGGATTGGTTGGGTCCTTGTGTAGGGCATAAATCCTCTTGGTGGGGTATCTCCTTGTGAGATTTGTATTCACTTCTCTTTATGGGAATATAGTGAATATTGGTGTGGATGGACGTTCCTAAGTTTGGGGAACCAGGGTAAAACTTTGTGTTTGCGTTTGCTTTGTTTGTGCCATTTTATTCCTCTTGCATTTATAATTCCGCATTTGCAAGTTTAATTTTAATTGGACAATTTTATTGCCATTACACTATTCACACCCCCCTCTAGTGTGTGTTGTTAGTATTGTAAGGGTAAGGCGATCCTTACAATTGGTATCAGAGCGAGGTTATAGCATACTACAACCATGGCATTCAACGCAACATCCGCGTCTCATGAAGAAGGTCATTCTACTGTCCGACCCCCGCTCTTCAACGGAACCAACTACCCGAGTTGGAAGATCAGAATGATGGTCTATTTGAAGGGTCACGACCTTTGGGACGTTATAGAGTCGCCTTTTGAGGAGCTTACTTCACCTGCAGCCTCAAGAACTAAAGCGGAGAAGGATTTGATCAGAACAAATGCTAGGGCTATGTGTGTACTCCATTGTGCCCTCACTCCGGATGAGTCCGAATGCATCTACATGTGCAAATCAGCCAACAGTATCTGGCATACATTGGAGATTTCCCATGAAGTACTGTTTCATCATAAGGAAGAGGTTCCGCAAACCAAGCCCGAGAAGAAAAAGGGCGTTGCTCTTCACGATGAGGAGTCTTTCAATTGGAAAAAGATGTTCCAACAAGATGCTCCGAGTGAAGATGAAGAAGATCTTTGCGACGATGAATACATCGAGCTTGCCAAGCAATTCAAGAATTTCAAGGCATTCCTTAAGGACAATCAAGGTATGTCTTCATCAAAGTTTGTCTCTCAGTCTAACAAATTGGTTTGTTTCAACTGCAGTGGAAAAGGTCATGTGGCTACCGTATGCCCTTCCAAACCCATCATAAATACCTTTAAGGGTAAAGGGAAGAAATATTGGAAAGGCAAGTCCGAAATCAAGAACCAAAAGAAGGGACTTATTGGTACGTTTGATGATTCCGATGTGGACACATCAAATGAAGAAGAAGAGGATGACGAGGAGCACGATCACAGGTGTTTCGTTGCTTTTGATGATTCTTCATCAAATTCATCTGATTCAATCGATGATGAGAGAATGTCGAAGCTTTACACCAAAGAAGAAAGTTGCTTCATGGCTACTGAGGAAGAGTCTTCATCAAGTTTAAGCGAGGAGGAAAGTGATGAGGAAATTGAGGAAGAAAAGCCATCTTATAAGGAGCTCGAATACCGCCTCAATGTGGCCTCCAACTTGGCAAGTAAGTGCATTGACTCATATGATAAAATGAAAGCTAAACTTGCTATTGCTATAAGTAGGGTGCATGATTTAGAATCTACTAGTGTAAAAGATAGTGATGCTATGCATGTTTATGACACTAGTGATAGAGAGACACTTCTCTCTCAAGTTAAGGAATTGAGCCTTACAAATGAAAAGCTTGTTGCTCATAACCTTAGCGTAGATACTCACATTCAACAACTTACGTTGAAATGTGAAGAGGAATCTCTTAAGCTCACACGCTTTGTGTATTCTAGGGATTCACTCCACGATTTGTTGGAAAAACAACATCCGGCAAATCATAGAGGAGGTTTGGGATATATTCAAAATGTGGTGCCCAAACCCACCTCTAATTCCTCTTACGGTGCAAATACAAGAAATATTGCTAAAGCACCTAAGAAGAATCACCATGCTTTCTTGTACAACAAGAACACCAACAAGAAGCATGTAAATCACGAGGTGGTGAGGAAAAATGAAAACCTTTCATTTTTTGCTAAGAAACAAAATCATCATCCTATGCATGCCAAGAAATTAGTTTCTACACCTGAGCATGCCACATCCATCCTCTTGCTAAGGCAAAACCCTTGCCTAGGAAATCCTTGAGATTATGGATTCCCACTAACGTTAGTGTGCAAGAGAGAGATAGTTATATCAACTCTCTAGTTAGGAATGTGATCACCTCGTGTGATTACGTTAGGAAATCAAACTCCTCTTGTGTTTGGTTACCTAATGTTTAGGTTCATCACACATATGCATATTGCATGTGTATTATGCTTCAATGTTTATTTTAAGCATACCTATTGATTGTGTGTGTTTCATGATTTTGAAAATATTTTCAAACTTATTTTGTTTCATGAAAATGGGGACCTTAGGGTTTATTGACATGCATGCAATCTTTGATCCATGTGTATGTCAATGGGGGAGTTAATATATTATATGTTTAAAATTATTTGAAAAACATATTTTAACTCTCATTTCGGAGGTTATTTGAGATCATTATTTACATTTGGTTATTTTGGGTCTCAAACCAAACCTCTTGGTTATTGCCAACATGTTCATGTTTATTTGTTTTGGCAATATCTTTGTGTATCTTTGAAGCGTGATTACATCCATATCTATTGCTTTGATACACTTTTTGGTACATGGCTCCATTATTGTTATATCAATTGACAAAGTGGGTTATTTTTCATAGATTCTTTTTCTACAATTGGTATTCTTCAATTGTTAGAGATTGTTTATCTTTACCTCTCAATTGGTATTAGACGTAGAAGTCAAAAGTTGACCATTTCTATGATCTAGGGGGAGCATGGGTTAGTGAATTGATACCCACTAAATTTTCATATTTGGCATCATACATCTTTTCTTTCTTGCATATTGTCACATCTTGGTTAAGATGACAAAGGGGGATATTTTTTGATGTCCACCTTTTTGACGATGTCAAGGGGGAGAGATATATGCATTATGTTATCTTATATCCTATAAGGGGAGAGATATATTCATATGCATATGGGGAGAGATATCTCTATGGGGAGAGACATATGGGGCTTAGATAAACCACTCTTGTTTGCATAATTTTATTCTTTGCAATTGGTTTATGTAATCCATGCCTATTATATGTCACCTTGATCTTATTTGGTAATATGAGTATTTACCTTTGTGTAGCTCATTGTATAAATGGTGCATATAAGTAGGGGGAGATCATTAGCATTGTGCTCTAATTCTTTATGATTTACATAATGTGTGTCATCATCAAAAAGGGGGAGATTGTTTAGTATTGGTGTTTCATACCAATCTTATTTTGATGATGATTACAACATTATGTTGTTGCTAATGATTCTCATGTTTTAGTCTCTCAGTTCTTTCCTAGAATATATTTCTTGGAGACTAATCACTTGGTGCAAGGATGGACATCAAGTGGAGAAGAGCCAAAGCTTGGACTCATGGAGTGCCAAAGCTTGGAAATGATGGAGAGCAATCAAGGCATCAAGATTGAAGACTTAGACTCCTTTGGAAAGAAATGTAATCCATGTAATATTTACTTTATTGCTTTCTCTCTTTTGAGTCTACGTTATTGTAATGCCTTGTTAGATGGTTTGCTCATTCATGCATATGCATTTGACCATCTTAGTGAGCCTTAGGATTATCTTAGAATCCAACCCAGTAGGTTTACTTTGCCCAAAGACTCATTTGGAGTCTCTGGCTTTCCATCAGTCGCCTGATGAAGGAAACACATTCGACTGGGTGATTTCCAGTCGCTTGTAGATCCTTCTACAGTCGACTGATCTGCACAGCTCAAGTCAACATTTCAATTGACTCAAACTTGAGCTTTACGCACAGTTGCCTGTAACCTTACAGTCGCCTGGGAATTGACCAACAGTCGCCTGTATAGCGTAAGTGCAAATCTCTGCGTCTCTTTGTTGATTCTCCATCTTTTATAGTAGTCGACTGATTAAGGTTTTACAGTCGCCTGGCTAATTGACAGTCGACTGTATTATTGACATCAGTCGACTGTGCGTAAACTGGAGAAAGAGTGCAGCTCTCTGTTTCGATCCATCCCCTGCTGCAGTCGCCTGTTGAAGGAATAACAGGCGCCTGTCCTGTTTACAATCGACTGTATCGACTTCATCAGTCGACTGTCCTGGCTCAGAATATAGCCGTTGGATATATTATAGCCATTGAGCAGTCGACTGTATTATGATCAAGAGTCGACTGTACCTGTCGTTTTCAGCCATTTTCTAGCCGTTGCAGAATTCTCTCCTTGGCTGTTTCCTTGGGTTTTGGGGCTTGATATGTGTTTCCTATATATATGAGTTTGCTTCTTCACTTGATTTCTTCTTGACAACATTTGATATTTCTTGATTCAATAGAAAATTCAAGAGATCAATAAGCTACTCTCAAGCTTCCTAATTTCCCTCTATTGAGCTTCCATTCCATCTTCATGCATTGAAGTCCAGCTCAAGAGAAATCATCCAAGTGCTCTCAAGCATATCTCAACACTTGGAGATCCTCTTCCATGCCTTGCATCCATTCATGAGTAAGCATCTCAAGGCATAGGTAAGAGTATTTACTTTACTTGGTGTAATTGTAACACTAATTCTCTTTGTGGGAATTAGTTGTTTTCTCTCTTTGTGGGAGTTTCTCTCTTTGTGGGAGGTTGTCTCTTTATGGGACTAGGGAACTCTCTTTGTAGGAGTAACTCTCTTTGTGGGAGTTTGAGTGTCCCAGTGTAGGGTTAACCCTAATTTTCTGAGTGGGAGTTAGTGATTCTCTAGGTGGGAGTCTTGATCCTCGTGTAGGATTGGTTGGGTCCTTGTATAGGGCATAAATCCTCTTGGTGGGGTATCTCCTTGTGAGATTTGTATTCACTTCTCTTTGTGGGAATATAGTGAATATTGGTGTGGCTGGACGTACCCAAGTTTGGGGAACCAGGGTAAAACTTTGTGTTTGCGTTTGCTTTGTTTGTGCCATTTTATTCCTCTTGCATTTATAATTCCGCATTTGCAAGTTTAATTTTAATTGGACAATTTTATTGCCATTACACTATCAACCACCTCTAGTGTGTGTTGTTAGTATTGCAAGGGTAAGGCGATCCTTACAGATGCTAGACTTTGGTTTGATTCATTTTCTCTCGACTCACATTTTACTTGGTTGTCATTACAGGCTGAATTTCTCCGAGTATTTTTGCCTACTTTCTTGGAGCAGGTACAAGGACGGCAGGCCATGTAGCAGTACATAGCGAGCTTTATCCAAGCCGATGGAGAGGCCTACCATCAGGCTTGGCAAAGGGTCACTGATTTGGTGCTTGTGTGCCCACACCAGAGCTTTCACGAGGATCATCTCCTGTAGATCTTCTATATTGGATTATCACCATCTGGGTGTGACTTCATGCAGATGAGCTGTGGTGGGGAGTTCTTTGATTATTTGACCAAGGATTCATGGTGTTACCTGAGGGACCTGGCAGAGTATGAGGAGATAGTCTAGCAGGTCCAGGACCGGCCTGAGGAGCCATCTGAGGGCTCATTCCATTATGGCCCTACGGAGGAACAAGAAGAACATGATGATGGGGCGTATTGGAGCCAAGTAGAGGAAGCTGAATGTCCATATTTTGAGGAGTCAGAGGAGATGGATGATGGAGTGCGTGTTGACCACGACAGTGACACGATGCATTTTCACTTTGAGGTTGAGGATGAAGCGGATGTGCATGATGGCCAATAGCAGATTGAGGACACCATGGAGCCTGAGCCACAATCCACTTCAGAGTTAGCTTCACAAGTCGAGGTGATTGAGTACTTAGGGAGGACACTGAGATGAACTATTTCTGGGATGACGAGGATGATGCGTGCTTGGATTTGCCCGAGACATGTCAACCTCCATGCTTAATGACATGCAATTTTTCGGTTTATCATTTTGGTATCAAATTCATAAATGTTTGATTGGCATGGTTTAATTCTTTTCCAATTTGGATTCATATGCGAATATGCCATGTATGGAACTACATTATACGTCGTGATATCTCTTTGAAATAATTTGGAAAAAGTTTGGTGTAAGTGATTGCATGAGTTGGGATGAATGGTGTAGTTTTTGATTGGATTGGGTGTGGCCATATGGTGCATATTTTGTTTTCCTCTTAAGGAGTGGGTGGATGAGTTGATAATTCATGTTTAGAATGAGAAAAAGAGTTATATAAGTGAATGTTTCTTTCTAATCAAATCGAGTAGCCGGTGCCCCACAAAACATTGGGGAGGACGCCAAAGAAAATATTTAGGGGATCATTCTATCCCTTTGCCTATATAGCATTATCACGTGACTGCAAAAGGGGACGGTGTTTGCATTTCATAGCGTTATCGCGTGAATGCAAAACATAAACAAAAAAAAGGAGGAAAAAGAAAAGAAAAGAAAAAATAAATGAATAAATGAAAGAATAAGAAACATGAGTGCAATTTCATCTCCCACAACTTAGAGGAATTTCTTTTGTTTTGGCCATTTCCATGAAAGTAGAAACTTTGTCATTTGTGATATATCCCAAAGAATACGATACAATGCTTATTACCTAACTTTTCTTTGAATTGGATTGAGTGGAGTGTCACTTCTTGTTTATTTTCATACATTGTGTATATTGACTTTGGAATCAATTGGAAATACCATTTTGTGTATGCCATGAGGATATCTTAAGTTGGTGCGTGTTTTTCACTTTAATCCGAATTTATCGCATATTTTGCTAGGGACTAGCAAAAAGCTAGTTGGGGGTGTGATTTGGAGTGAAACGTGTATATTTATACCCCCTAACTACCCCCATTTTGTGCTAAAGAGTATGCTTAATCTTGTCCTTTTGTGTGAATTTTCACTTTATGTTTCATTTTAGGGCTTACTCTCATTCTTGGCACAAAATATGGATTTCATCGTCTTTATTGGCTTCCTGATATTTTTCATGTGCTCCTGCTATTATTATGATCAAATGGTCAATTTTTGCGAATTATTTGAGCATTGGAATATTTAATATGAATTATTGGAGGTCGATATTAATTTATAATAGTCATTATATTAATTTTCTCATCATATGGACTAATTTCTCCTTCTCATATTTTTAGGTACTCCTGGGGGTCTTGAGGATTTTTCAGATTTTCCTGGGAATTTTCCGAGACTTTTGGGTATTTTTGTGAATTTTTGGAGGAGAATTGGAGATTTTTGGAGCTTAGAGTGAATTTCTGGAATTAATTAAAAGAAAAATTAAAAAATAAAAAAGCCCACCTATGCAGGCTGGCCCGCTTTACAATCCCGCTGGGCCACTGCTTTTATTAAATATATATAAATTTAAAAAAAATAAACCGATGGCGGGCCGGCCGCGCCCGCTTTACAATCCCGCTGGGCCGCTACTTTTATTAAAAATATATAAATTTTAAAAAAATACGCCCCACAAAAAGAAGCAGCCGGGGGAGGCACGTGCTCCGTGCGTGCCCCCCGCTGGGCTCGTGCGGCTCTCATTTGAGGGCGGGTCGGGCTCAAAAAACCGACCGCAAGTGACCCGCTAGCCCGATAGTATGATTAATGCGGCCTAGGGGGGGTTTTCCGAGCCCAGTTCAGTTTTTTTGAGGGTTTGAGAGTTTTTTGCCTTCCCCAAAGCTAGGGCTTGAGCTTGGAGGTCATGGATGGTGGAGAAGCTTGGTGGAGGATCAAATTGGTAGAGGGAAGGCTCATTTGGAGAGATCTTGTGTGAAATTTTTCCTCTTCCCCTTTGTATTTTGCACTTCTCATTTTGTAATGAACTTGTGATGAATTTGTTTATAAATCTCATCTTGTTTAGTATGATTGAGTAGTGTGATTGGTATGGGTTGTGACTCATTGAGATTGGTTGTGAATTTTAGTTCTAATTTCATCTTGCCTATTATCTTGCTAATGTTGGATGTGTTATTAGAGCACAATTTTATTGGCTAAGACCCAAGTGGGCACTCTTTGAGAAGAGACCATGCTTAACTTTGATTAGTGCTATGATGATGCATCCATGATTATTGCAAATTTTTGTGTTCATGCATGCTAAATATTCTGATTGAGTGTCTTTAGCCGGATAATCAATTGAGTTATGTGCGTGCAATTAGAACGTAATTAACACCAATCCTAGTGAACCCACAACCCATGCTTTCTCCCCTAGCTATCCTAAATCCTCAGTGGGTTCTCTAACCCTACCAATTTAGGTTAAGATTGTAGTTTCACCATACGTTCCCACACTTTTCCACCGTTAGCGAGGTGGTTGTTTCATGCTATTGCCTTTCTTTATCAATCAATTTTGTGAATATAGAACGACTTGTTCCTGTGATCCGACCCGGTACTCACCGATTATTATTTATTACATTTACACTCCTATGCTTAGGAGTGAAAGGCGTGCCCTTGCGCGTTTTCCCGTTCAACCATCTATGTATTTAGTGCGTGCATGATGAACCGAGTTTTAGATAAGTTAATAACACTAGTGTTATCACATATAATTGGACATGTGTTACACTCAATGTCATAATCTGAAATAGTTTGTTTCATCTATAAAATTTGTGCAAATGCTAGTCATGTGACAATATATTTTGTCTTAGTCGTTATAATGAAACAGAATTTTGTTTCTTGTTAAACGATAAAATTAAAAGAAGGAAAGAAGAAAAGAATTTTGCTTTGAGATGAAAGTTGCTGCTCAATTTTAAAGAAGGGAAGAAGTTGTTTACCTATGTTTCCAATAAGCAGTATGGTCAGAAGAAATACTATGTATTTGTGCAAAGTAAAGTGGAGCAATTTTTGATCAATTTCTGTAGGGTTATGTCGTACAAAGGATGTCTCAATACCTCTATGCATGGTTAATGAAGAGGATGTGACATTTGTCAAGAAGTTGAGAGGATTGAGAAAGGAACAAAGAGATGTGAAGGACATATGATTAGAGGTAAGCCTGCTCAAGACCAATCAGCAAGCCTAGATACTTAAATCTCCCTTTTCGGATTTTGAGGATATTATTGAAGTAGAGACCACTCAAATAAATTCATATATGGAGAAAGGGGTAATTATAATTTTTTGGCCTTTAGTTCCTTACAATTGCTTACAAACTGGCTTTTTCTTACTACCGATATGTTTAGGAGAAGGGCTTCTACAAGCTTGGTGGGTATGTCTATAAAGTTGCACACCCTACTTTAAGATATGTTGGTCTGCTTACAGCCAACAGTATAACAAAGTAGAGCCTCAATCACCCACTCTGAAAAGAGGTGTAATGCTTATACTTAGGGAAGTGCACTCCAGGTCACTTAGGATGATGATTTAACCCTGTTGTCACAAAACTAGATCCTTCCAAACAACAACAAATTAAACTACCAATTCTCCCAAATAATTGAGAAACTAACTCACAAACTCTAAAATAAAACTCCATCACAACCTCAACCATGTCCATATTTTTACAGATGCATACACTGTTGGACCTGGATCTAAGCCTGAAGGGGGTGAATAGGCTTATAAAAATTCTCGCGCAACCCACGAGAAATCACACGCTGTTAAAATCACAGGCAGGGTAAATAATAGACAATCACATATACACAGCAGATTTATCCTGGTTCGGTCGCACCCATGACCTACGTCCAGCCCCGAAAGCAAATACTATATTAGAAATGTTACCTAGTACAGCTTGTAGCTAAAGCACCCGCTCTACACTCACCTGACTCTCAGTACCTGCACTCACAGAGTGTTCAACAAATCTAATCCTAGCAAATTCTCTCTCTTGACTAGTCCCAACTAGTCAAGTCCCTCTTGTCTAGCACCCACGAGACAAGACCCCAAAAGTATCACAAATACTGGTAAATTTTCCCCTATAGAGATCGCTACACCAATACAAAGATAAATAAGTAGAGTTTTAGAAATGCTCAGTAATTGTGTGTCATATCTGTCGTTTAGCACGTGGTCGAATCAGTCTGACAAGTAGTAAACTCTGATCCCAGAATCCTCTCAGCAATAGTTACGCAAATCCAATTCTGAAGAGGTCTGTGTGTATAGCATATCTCTGCCTTTTGTATACAGCTGCTGGTTGTGTGCAAATAAGCTTTTCCCAATGTCTTGATAATCAAGCTAGCGATGCTTCCTTTGTTTGCCTCTTGCCTGCAAACCAAAACACACGGTTAAGTGAGGGGTAATTTTTCAAACCAAATCAAATTGCAAAACATGGATCATTAAGTCTCAAACAAACTAGTCCCTGTTGCTGGCATATGCATGTGTTAGGTTGCAAATCAATTCCATTGCTGATTGTTTTGAAGCTCGAAGACAGCAGACTCTTTTCCAAAAAAGTTTGTGCGGCTGACGCACCCGCAATCTACACCTAGGATCCACCTGGCGGTGTCACGATCGCCAGGCGTGATATGGCTCCTAGGCTACGACTTCGGGCTTAATCCGCAAGCGGACGGTGTCGAGTTATAGTATAAAAGATAGTCGAATTTCACAGGGATGGTGACAGTGTCTGTGGTAATCTCAGTCTATTTCTAAATTTAGAAGTAATGTAGCGGTCGAAAGGAAAGGTTTGGGTTAATAGTTGTTGTTGTGTAATATAATAAAAGGAACTAGGGCTTTATGGATCGCCGCTAGGATTATTGGGGGTTGATGTTGAATAGGTTCCTCACATCGCATGAGGGCTAGGGAATTAATCCCCCAATTCGTACCACTCTCGTGGGTTAGAATTGCGGGGTATTTCGGTGGCTCTCGTCGACGCAATGGCGATAGACATCGACGTAGCGATCTAGTTCGTCGATGGATCCCCTCAAGGCGCGAGCCGGGCATGGTCACGTGCCTTGATTGGATCCACCGATTTCCATATTCGAATCCCTAAATACCCCTTAAGCACATCAATTCCACAGACCGTGGGCATGATCTCAGTACGGGTTATCTACGGATTCGGTAGGATCTACCGAAATACAACCCCAAATCCCCAATTCGATGTAGGGATCCAGATCTATATTTCCCCCTAAAATCCTAGGGTTCACCCATCAGCCCTAGAATGGATCTACTCACTCATGCTGATAGGGACGCACAAAGATATCAATTTCGTGTAGGAAAACAGTTTTGCAATAAAGATATTAGGGCTAAAAATAACTTACAGCGAGAACAAACGAAGGACAAATCCCGAGAAGAATAAAAGGCACAAATCTTCAATTATCGATCCAGAAATTCACTATCAGAATTAATCCAAAAATCTGTACAAAAAAGATCGCTTGTCGCTCTCCAAAAATTCCTAAAAACAAAAGCTAGAATGGAACCCCCTTCTCCGCTGCTCGCAATCGCCCACTTGAGCTGCCCAAATTGCGCGCATCTCGCATTTCAAAATCATCCTGAAAATGCCCTGGGAAGTGCTGACCGAGTATGCGACTCGGCCCGAGTCGGAGCTACTCGGGCAGTGGTTCGACCCGCGTCGTATGCTGCTCGACTTTAGAGTGGACCTACCCGGGCCGAGTAGGGTCTGCTCGGCCCAAGTAGGATTGACTCGGTCGGCTGCTCGGGGTGTGCTCGGGGGCTTACTCGGGGCGTGCAATCTGCGGCTGCTCGGCCGAGTAGATGAGCTGCTCGGCCCAAGTCAAACCGTATCCGCTGCATATCTAACATGACACGGCTTGGCCCGAGCAGCACTGAATGCTGCAGCAGCTCTCTCTGTCTGCTCTCTTTCTCCTTCTTCTCTTCCTTCCCTCCTCCAACAGCTCCGAGAACACGGCGAACTCCTCCAGAGCCCTGCCAATAGGCTCATGAGCACGTCGGATGTGTCCATACCCAGGTATGGGTCCAAATCGCTCCAAAATCCCTGAAAACTCAAAATATACTACGAAACTCGAAATATCATCAGAAATTCTAAAATCACAGTAAAAAGTGGGATTTGGACGCGGAGATGATATGCAATGCGATGGAAATATGATATGAAAATGATGTAAAATATGGACACATCAGCGGCACTTCAGAAAAAAATGTTATGAAAAAGCCTTTCCTGCACACAACCAAAAAGTAGGCAATTAATCTTTAATTAAAAAAAACAAAAGAGCTTACCTTTTAATCACATGAAAACTTCTCCAAACAGAACATTGGCAAGTAGTTGTTCTCCTTGGGAACATGAAGTCAGTAACATTGCCTTTGAGATTTTTGTTGCACCAAGAAAAATAATTCGGCTGTCTTATAAAAAGGGGCAAACAAAAAATAATGGAACAAAAAAAACAAAGTGGCGCCCTGTGCTCTTTGGGGGTTTGCACAAAAACGATTTGTGCGGCGCCTTGAAAAATTGTGCATCTCTTCCTCAAATAATTGTCCCTGCTGCTCTTGGGAGATGAGAAAGCAAAAGTTTTTCTTTGGAGCTTACTTACATAAGAGCCCAAAAGCTGTGGCTTTTAAAAAGTTCGGCTGCCCTTCAAAGATTGGAAAAAAAAGGTTTGTGGTTATTTTTTTCTGAACTGAAGCAAAGGGTGCACCTCTCTCTCTAAGGGAAATTGAGGCTCTTGGGGGTTTTAAAAGGATGCGGCTCTCTCTATGGTATACAACATGCGTCCTGAGATTTTTTGTTGTTTGGAAATTTTGAAGAGGAGATCAACCAGGAGATTCTTAGCCGCACATCACCTTGTTTTGATTATTTACAAAAGTGCATGAGAAATAATGTTGCCTGGGAAAACAAAATTGAAGTGCAGCTCTCGAAATTTTTTTGATGATTGAATGCTTGAGGGTTTTCGGCCATATCACCTCTACTCCTTTTTGTATATATACACACGAGTGCAAGAGACTTGCGGCAATAGAAGAGTCCCTAGGTCTAGGGTTTGCGGTAAGGGATAGATCAATGGTTAGGATTAATTAGACTATAGGGAATCCTAGTTATAGGGTGATTGCAATGGAAATGGAGTTTGGACTTGATACGAAATAGGATTTGGGTTTTACCCCAATAGATATGAGTCAACTCAAACTAGGTTCTCTCACATTCTTCTTTGCACATTGACCAATCCGTCCGTGAGTTAATCGCACATTCGTCGTTCCTGAAACACTTAACACACACGTTAAAATGTTCACACACGTTTGTTATCATCATACACGAAGTTCATAGATCGTTAATGAAATTACGAACAACCTATGGAAATTTTGCCTAAAATAATGGACCTGGTTATATTTGAAATTTTGAGTTGTGGAAATCTATCGTTATAGCAATTTTCAGAGGTCTGGTGGGTTAATGGTAGCTCTGATATCAATTAGGCTCTATGATCCTTCCTTGCATCATTTTTAACTATTTTGGTTTGCGTTTATTCCCGTAATGAATCATGTATTTGAAAAAGCAATGCTCTTCCTCAACGTAGGTTCTGTGACTCCATGCCATTGTGGATGAACAAGGCATGCATGAAAATACTGAAATTAAAGCAACGCCGTATGTATTTTATATAGCTTAATAAAGCACGATTACAACCCAATATAACACGTTTACACTATTATTTTGGTTCCAACTGTCGGATTTTTGGTCAATATTTCTTCAATTCAAAGTGTGTTTTTAGTCCCACATTAGATGGGAGAACTCTCTTGTTAAAGTTTATTATTGACTTCTTGTTAATGGGCGATTGGACTTGGTATATGGGCTAGGAATGAGGGGATGCTCACGGGCGCATGAGCCCAAGCAGGGGGTCGAGCCCAAATCAGGTTGGGTCGAATGGAAAATGTGGGCGACGGATCCGGAAACCCTTAGCATGTGTGCGCTGACGTCGGGCCTACGCAGGGGGTTCACGGGTGCGCGCGCGTACTGGCGTCGTGCCTGCGTAGGGGGGTTCATGGGTGCACGCGAGGAGTGCCATATTTTCATTAAATCGTTGTTTAATTTCGCAACATCCATTTTCTCATTGATGGCTGAATTCCAACAGTCGCATTTTCATCTATATAAACTCAGCTTGTCAAAAGAATCTGCCATGCGAAAATTATTTTCATTCATCCACAAAATTGCTACCTTCGTTGATGTTGTTGTTCTGTCCTACTATTCGCTTCTCCTCCTACGACCAGCTGTTCCTCTTCATGTGCGATCGAAGAATTGTTGCTGCTCGCTGGAGCCTTGTACTGTGAGTGCACACTTACAAGGCCTTTGCCGTTGAATCCTGGAGGGTAGCCACTGGACATGCCTTGTACCGAGTATTCACTTTGAGGGGTGGAAATCTACTCTTATGGACAGTGCCTAGCACACTTCGACATACTGATAAGTCCATTCCTTTCTCTGATTTTTTATAGCACCATCCTCTTATCTCTGAAATTTTACAACACCAACTACTACTCAGTCTCTAAGAATATATTATAATCAGAATCCATATTATTAAATTTTTTGGAGACAATCCATCCTACTCTTATTACATATTACGTAGCACACATAAAAGTTCATACTAACGAGAGACATCACAGAAGAAAGCCCATAACAGAATCAAGGAAGTCGTTGCAACAGAGAGCCATCCACAGAATGCGAATGCTATGGACGTAGAAAACTGGCTGCATTCAGTGGGGATGTATGAACAATAGTACCCGTACCTCGAATAATGAAGCATCATTCAGTGTGAAGCAGCAACAATAGAGAGCACTAATATTGACACAAACATATCTCCAACTGTAAGCAATCTTAGAATAGCAAGACCTGTTTGACACCCACTACATAGCAGTGACATGTCATAGCAGAGAAATACTATGCCATATGCTGCTTCTATAAACATAACAGTACACAAATACCTTGACATAATAGAATAAAATCAGATTAATAATTACAAAGGATTAAAATAATTTGCATAATATATAGAATGAAGTTACTGTAAAAATGGTTAATAAAAATGGTTAAGATAAATGATATACCCTATAACTCTTCCGAGCAAAGAAATGGAAATAACAAAGTTGAGGGCGAGTCCGGAGAACACGCACTGCATGATCCTAAGCATCACGTTGCTTACTGAGTCATAAGTGTCGAGATACTTCATGCTTCCTAAGATTTTCAAATAGAAGTGAGTTTAAGTCTGAGGTAACTGCGGCATTTCCTGAATGCATTATCTTAACAAAATCGAAGAATTAAGGAGGTAGCCAAGGAAGCTCAATGTTAGACATAGAGAACTACAGCCTATATATGCAGATGGGGAGGAATGTTGTATGTATTCATAGGGAACGTTTTATATATGCAGGATGAATCCGAAAAAAGGTTAGCAGTCTCTTGCACAATAGGTACCACTGCAAATATATTATTACACTAATGCATCCGTGTGGTCAGGAATATACACACCAAAAATTCAAATTTTCTCTAGAAGTGAACTTAGCAAATTATATTTTTCTTTGAAGGAAGTGATAGAGAAAATCGAGCACTTAGAACTTGAATCAGAATTCAAGGAAAAGGTAATGCTCTGACATAATTTAATTGATGGGTATGCAATGTAATCTGTTGGTAAGAGTATAGAATTTGGAATCATCTTTTATAAACAAAAATTTGTTGAGCTTCAGGATTTCTACAATCCCCGAAAACTGTCGAATGCAGGGCTAATCGACAAAATCGAGAAGGCACAGGTAGGCACATAGTCGCTCATCTTTTTCTATCAACTGGCTAAATAAACCTTGCATGAAATTGAATCTATTTATTCGCTCTACAAATGAAGCTGGAGGACACTCAACATGGACTCTCTGATCTAGAACAAAGATACAGACATGTGAATTCCAGTATAAGGGAAAAATTTGACGATGATTTTGAATATTGGAAAACATTACCTGCCAGAAAACAACACAAGTAATCTCTCCACCGAGCAATACGGACCATTGTTTTATTAGACCAGAAAGGTAAGATCTATGACTGTAGGAAAAGAACGGGGAGTTAAAAGAGCAGAGAGCAAAACGAGAAATAAACTACGGGAGCAACGAGGAAAAACAGAGGAAGAAGGGAAAACCTATCCAGTGAAGATGAACTGCGCCGTGGCTGTGCCACTGCCTTAAAAACAACTATGGCCTGACCGTGGTGGTAATCAGATGATGCCGGTTTCTCCCCAAGGTTAACGCAGTCACGTCTGGACGCGTCCACTCGCGGCCAGAAGCGTGGAGTTTGCATAGATATCGATACCCAGGAGGAGGAGGAATGGAAGAGAAGAGGATTTTTGCTGTTTGAATTTTCGTAGTGTTGAAAAACTCTAGACAAATGATTTTATATAGAGGAAAAGATGACTGTTGGAATTCAGCCATGAATATCATTAACAACGTAGCCATTAACAGCCATTAAAAGAAAAATAGCTGTTGAGACATTAAACACCAATTTAATGAAAAATTGACTGTTGGAAAAAAGGAGATGGGCCTTTTGAATTCTTAAAACAAAATGGGCTAAAAAACAAGAGAGAAAACTCGGACACTCTGCGCGTGCACCCGTGAACCCCCTGAACATGCACGACGCCAGTGCACACATGCTAAGGGTTTCCTGATCCGTCGCCCACATTTTCCATTTGGCCCAACCGGATTTAGGCTCGGCCCCTTGCTTGAGCTCATGCACACGCGAGCTTCCCCTTATTCCTAGCGCATGTACAAGTCCAATAGCCCATAGGAAAGAAGCATCTTATATACCCACACAAGAGAGTGTGCCTATCCAATGTGGGACTAAAAAAGAGAGTGAGAGTAAACAAATGGCCAAAAGAGCCATTAATTCCAATATATTTCTGTTGATATTGAAAATGTTTATGGTTTTCGCTTGTTTGCACTGCATTATATAGCCTGAAATATAATATATAATATATAATATACGTATATTATAATATATGTTTATAATATAATATAATATAATACATAATATATTATATATTATATAATATATATTATTATATAATATAATATATTATAATGTAATATATAATATATAATATAATATAATATAATATAATATAATATAATATAATACATTTGACATCGATTTTTGAATCCTACGGCTGACTAGGACAAGATAAAGAATGGCTCAGATTTTGTCTTGAAAATCAATGGATGAGACATTTGGGGGGGGGACAACTTTGATTTTTGAGAGAAAAAATAGGTGGGGTCAGCTAGAAAGATAAAGGGTGAATATGTGTGTTTCGTTTGATTGGGTATAATTTGAACTTTGAATTCTCTTTTTGCCATCACCTCAACCCAAAAAACTGAGTTTTTTTGAGCAAAAATGATGTGGGGTTAGCTCGAAAGAGAAAGGTTCTATATGTGGGTTTTTGTTTGGTTGGGTATAATTAATCATTTCTCTTCCCAAATTTGCCAGCATCTCAACCCACCATCCCAACGCCCTCGATCTCCACGCTCATTACGACTCGCCTCCTCAGCACGCCTCGACTCCTCCCCACGTCGCCTCGACTCCTCCCCAAGGATCTCCACGCACAAAACCCCCAAATCCATGGGTTCAGTTTCATCCTCCATCCTCATCCTCGCAAGTATCCTCCATCTCCACGGATCATCCTCCATCCTTAGCCTCCAAATCCACAGTAGCATCCTCAGCCTCGTATGTAACCCTCCAGCCTCTCAATCATCCTCTCCCTGCAATCATCCTAAAGGTAACATTTTTTGTGACTGCTCATGTTTCCAAATCTATGAGTCTCTTTTATTTCAGATGGATCTTGCGTCCCTTCTTTTTTTGGTTTTTGGTTTGTTTTGTTGAGTGTTGTATTCTCAAATGCAGATGGAAGTGCTAACGCCTGTTAAAAGGGCGGATCTTGCGACTACTCACGTTTCTAAATGTAACATTTTTAATCTTGCTTCCCTTCTGTATTCAGTACTGATTTCAAATGGATCTTGGTTGATTTCTTTGAAATTATTGAGTCTCTTTTATTTCAGATAGATCTTGCTTCCCTTCTTTTTTTTGTTTTTGTTTTGTTTTGTTTTCATGAGGGTTGTATTCTCAAATGCAGATGGAAGGGCTGATAGTGGTGATGGTTGGCGACAGCATCAACGATTCGCCAGCTCTTATGTTATATTATATATCAACGACATCAACAGCATCAATAATACGTATAATATATATTATATTATATTATATGTTATGTTATATTATAATATGCACTTACATATATTATATATTATATTATATCACACCCATGTTATACCCAATTAGCCCCTAACGCTTAAGTTCTGTTAGTTTGGAAGAATTATTCTCTAAAATCTGACTTTATCAGTACTTCATCCTAGAACAAAACACATTGACATTAGACGTCATTTTATTAAAAATCACTGCACTAAAAATGACGTTGAGTTAAACTATATTCCTATTGAACATCATGTTGAAGATATTTTCTTTAAAGTACTAAGATTGACACTTTTATAAAATTTGAGAAGAGACAAAGGTATTGGTAATGAGAAAAAGATTTAATTGCTTAACATTGTATATTGAGTCACTTAATTTTATGAATTCCTATTATATGTCACCCTTTTTATAAGGTCAAAGGGAGAGATGTATCAATTATAGTGACATAAAATTTGACATGTTGACTTGCTTGTATACACTCACTTGTAAGACATGCTTTGAACTTGCTTATTTCTAACGTGCACTGATTGGGGAGCTTCAAAGTTATTATTTTATACTACACATCAATTGCATGGGGAGTAAGTATTTAAATTATGAAAATTTCATATTTTATGTTTAAATTGTTTGTCGTCATCAAAAAGGAGAGAATGTTAAAATATCGAATCACCCCTAGTAGATTTTAATGATGAGCAAACAATTAGTGTTACTATTAATATTTTTGATTAAAGATACATAAAATATAATATATTCAAGTCAAGATGAGGAGAGTCAACATGGTCAACAAGTCAAAGACATCATTCATGCTCACAATAATCGAAGAAATGAAGCTTAAGCTTGAAGATGAAGAGTCAAGAATTTGGAGTCTCAACTAAACATATAGAAGCCCATCCAAGATCATGAAGTGCAAGATTCAAAGACAAGTTGAAGACCCAAAGAATTGCATCAAGACTCTAAGATTATGTGAGTGATGTTTATTTTTATGTAACTTGTCTTAGATTGTTAAAGCCTTTAAATTGAAGCTTGCAAACACTTAGAAAAATATTTTAGATGTTTTCAAAACTCATTTTCTAAGATTTAAGGTCAAATCCTAGCTTAAACAGGTAGATTAGTCAACTAGATTTCCACCAAGTTGATTAGCTACAAAGCCTGAAAATTGGCTAACAACATGTCAAAAAATAAGTTGACTATAGTTGTTGAACACTGGTCGACTAGCTTGAACACTGGTTGACTAGGTCATGAACCATGGTTGACTAGTTTTTACATAGGCAATATGTCGTTTTTACAGAGGCAATATGTCTCTAATACATGCTTGGACTAGTCGACTAATGTATATCAACTAGTCAGCTAGCTGACAACTAGTCGACTAGTAAGTGTATAGTAGTCGACTAGTACTAGCTATTTTCCCTACAACGGTCGTGTTTTACTAGCCGTTGGATGGATTTTCGGGCAATCTGTTTTATACAGGGTGATGGGCTATATGCGTGGGTTTGATCTGAGGTTTTTAATAACAATTCTAATAGAAATTTTAAAGGATAAAAACAATCTTTTAAGCCCTAGTGTGCTCTAATTTCCTAATAGCAAAAACCTTTCTTTGGCCAAAACTCTCTAAATCTTTGAAGCAATTTCTCTTTGTTCTCTCCAGAGCTTTCACCTCTATCTTCTTGAGATCAAAAATCATCTCCTTAGCCACACTTTTCACAAACAAGTTTCAATTGAAAAGGCTATAGAAGCTTTGTACTTCATTTAACAAAAGTGTAAGTTGGAAATCCACACTTGTTGTGGTGGTACGTTGTATTAGAAAAATTCTTGGGTGTTGCGGTCTTCTTGGTGAAGAGTTGAGTTTGGAAAATCCCCACTTGGTGAGGTGGTTGTAAAAGTACTCTTGTAGGAGGCAAGGCAAAGTCATCGGGTTTGAGTCAAGTGTAATTTACTCCTTGGGAGTTTGATTTATGGACTCCAAGTGCGGCTTGGAACTAGATGTAGCCCAGGGTTTTGGGTGAACCAGTATAAACTTTGTGTCTTTGCATTGCTCACATTGTCTCTTATGCTCTATCTTCTACTTGCATATTATGTCTAATTTCTGTAGCTTATATCATTTTTGCAAGTTTGAGATTGTGTTGATTAAGAATCAAGTTTTTTAGCATTAATTGATCTCTTAGGTAGACTCCGAAGGGACTAAATTTATAGTTAGAATTTTATTTGATATACACTATTTACACACACACCTCCAGTGTCTATTTACCATCTACTTGAGATCCCATCAGTATGAAGAGCAATTTAACACCTCTAATCATTATCCATATCATGAAGAAGGCCACCAATGCTTGCTACAAGTTAGACATCACAAATAATTCTTTGGAAGTCCAGCAGTCAACCTCAAGCAACGACACTTCAGCGTTCGGTCCAACCTTTCTGCTACACCATTCGATTGTGGATCACCAGTCATAGTGTAGTGCCTCATAATACTATGTGATCTGCAGAAACTCTTGAATACTCTCGACATTTATTTACTACCAATATCTGACCTCAATATCTTGATGGTTGTTCTAGATTGCTTCTCAACAAAGGCTTTCTAAGCCTTAAACTTCTCAAAGACATGATTCTTTGAATTCATCAAGTAGATCCAAACTTTGCTCAAGTAGTCATCGTTGAAGGACACCAAATACTTCACTCCCTAACGGTAGATATAGATGTTTTCCCACATACATCTAGATGCACATAATCAAGTGGTCCCTTACTGTTATGTTCCGCGATCCCAAACTGTCTTCATCAGTTTGTCTCTACACACTTCTCGTAGAAATCTAATCTCTCTTCCCTTGCTTCAATCACATTTCTCTTACGAATCACATTTAGAGACTTCTCGCTTGGATGTCCAATGCAAAGATGACACAACTTGGCTTACTCTTCACCACTCGAGCCCTGAGAAATACTGGCTTCATCCTCCACGGTGTGTCCCTGTAGTGCATATAAATTCTGTACCCTTCTGACTTTCATCACGCTCAAAGACCCTTTTGACACCTTTAACAAATCACCTCCAATGAATGTGTCATGCATCCCAATCTAGCTAGAGTCCCAATGGAAATCTGAATTTTCTTCAAGTCTGGCACATGATGAACATCTGTCAGTATTTTGATAACTCCATCAAGCATCTTGATTCTCACTTCTCCAACTCTCACTGTTTTACAAGCCATGTGGTTCCCCATCAGCACATTTTCGCCTTCTCTAGGAGTATATGAACTAAACCAACTTCTATATATGCGGTTTCAATCATGTGGAAGGAGCATCCTGAATCTAAGAGCCATGAGATCCCATGATCGCCAGATGTTGCCATCAGAATTTCTCCGTCATCGATATCATCGCTACGGATCCCTACAAAAGCGGAACAAGAAGCTTCATCCTTTACATGCCCATTTCTCTTCAATTTAGGGGAGTCCCTTTTCCAGTGTCCAGTCTCTTTGCACAAATGACATCTATCCTTGTGTCCACGTGACTTTGATCTCGACTGACTTTTGTCCTTTCTTGAACCATGGCCATTCTTAGAATCCTGACGTCCTTTGATGAGAGGAGCATCTCCTTGATAACCGTTGTCCCGACCCGTTACCTTCACAAAAAAAACTTCAAAATGTATTGATGATTCAACTTCCTCCAAGGATAGCATATCCCACCCATACACCATGGACCGGACCAATGGGTCGAAGTCATCTGTCAGAGAACACAACAATATCTTCGCCAACTGTACATCCTCGATGTTCATCCCCATATTCTGCAAATTTGTCACAATATTTATGAACACATCCTTGTGAACCTCGACATCAGTGCCCTCCATTATCTTCAATACATACAGTTGTTGCATCAAATACAGCTGGCTCGTCTGCTTCTTCTTCGCATATAGTGCATCCAGCTTCTTCCATAGCTTGTCTGCAATCCTTTCTCAGACATCTTCCGGAGTACTTCATCAGACAATAATAACTGCAACGTACTCAGTGTCTTTCTCTCAATCTTTGATTTCCGAGCTTCTGTGGCCTCCTCGTCAATCTTACCTTTCTTAAAGACAATTTGATAACACATGTCTCTCATCAGAAATGCTCTCACTTCAGTCGCCACACACTGAAGTCATTTCTTCCGGTGAACTTATCCAACTTGAACGACTGGTAGAGGAAGATATCTTAACTTTTTACATTCTTCTCACCAATGGTCTGATACCACTTGTTGGGGATGGCGTGTGTCGATTAACGTGGAACACGTAATGTGCACGCAGTGAAATAAGTTAATGCACCTTCCAACTTTAATAAACAGAGTAAGATCTTGAAGAAATCATATAAAGCACAAAGATAAATCACCACGACCACAAATCAAGCAATCACACAGAGAGACACAAGATTTATACCGGTTCGTCCTAATGTGCATACATCCAGTTTTTCGTTGCTGCGGTTTCCACTAAATCAAAGATGTAGCACACAAACTACCAAGATCTCCACGAAAACACAATCGAACCTTCATGACGATGCAAATCTAGCACTCTAAGAATTACAAAAGTCTTATGCAAACTCAACAATAGATCTTGCTGCCAAGCGCCTTCTATTCTTGGTGTATTCCACGTGGTGTCAAACCATTCACGATTTGACACAACTTGTATAATGTACTCTACAAAGAAAATCTTTATGTTTCCAGTTGTTGGCTCTATTTATGGACATTTAGCGATCCTCTGGCAATTACCGTGCCATCCACATTATTCAATCATATATTGAAAGAGCAATGGTGGGGGGGGGGGGGGGGGGGGGGGGGGGGGGGATCTCGCACACGTGTTACACGACAAAATGCTCGAACGGTATTACTCAAGCTGTCTGGCCATATATATGCCCTGAGAAATTAAGCTAACTAAGTTTTGAGAAATAAGGGATTAGAACGATTTATAAAGTCAGTTTCCAGGAATCTTTCGTATGTGCATCTTCGCATAGGATTTGCATGAACCGCCAAGAGGCTAAGCCTAAACATAAGGGCCAATGAGAATTGTTTTGAATCATTCAAGCTTGGCATGGAGAAAGACTAAGCAAATTGTTGTAGATCCATCAAAGAAGCCTGCACGTAAGGAACTAGTTTAGGAGATCATGGTTCCATTGAAGCGGGTGCGGGTTTGGTATCAGCTGAAGAGAGACAAGGGGAAGAAAGCCAAGGATGATATCTTACTTTCCAGTTTAGTTTCTTACACCTACATAGATGAAAAGGTGATCCCATGAACAAGTTTGTGTACATTTCGGGGCTGAGAGATGCAAAGCACACGTCTACATCATTTGCTGCTTTTAGATGCGCTATTCCCTTAGCCCGAAGAAAAAAAGAAATGCGTATCTTACATTCATTATGCCATCGTCGTTGGAAGCATTATGTATGCTATATATACGTTGCACCTGTCTAGATATTTCACAGACGTATATGATTTACTTTTTGTTTCTCAGAGCAAATGTCGAACCCTATGGGGTGTTGATGGTGGCAGAGACATTTGTTTAATAGCTAGCTACTTGATGTTATCTGAATTAAGATTGAGAATCTATGATATATTAGCATCAATGAGAAAGAGTTGTGATGATAATAGACTTTAAATCCGCAATTCGTAAAAATTACTCTAGATATCTATCTTGTTTAAATATTACAAAAATTTAGTGATGATGTTTATAGTTATCAACAATGACACCACTTGTCTAAAAGTTAAATACAACAATCTTTTTTTGAAGGGTAATTGATTTCATAAATAAAGTCAAAAGATACAATCAGCTAGACAGAATTTGGAGTACAAGTGGACTGTGGGAACACTACTACAAAAGGGACCTTTAACAGCGCTTAAATAAGGCCTTTAATAGCGCTTATGCGCGCTGTCTATCTCGTCGCTGCTAAAGGGGGTATGGTTTTAATAGCGCTTTACAAGCGCTGTTAAAGGCCCCTCTTTAACAGCGCTTGCACTAGCAAGCGCTGTTAAAGGGGGGCCTTTAACAACGCTTGCACTAGCAAGCGCTGTGAAAGGCCCCCTTTAACAGCGCTTGCTAGTGCAAGCGCTGTTAAAGGGGGGCCTTTCACAGCGCTTGTACTAAAGAAGCGCTGTTAAAGGTAGACCTTTCACAGCGCTTGTACTAGCAAGCGCTGTTAAAGGGGGGCCTTTCACAGCGCTTGCACTAAGAAGCGCTGTTAAAGGGGGGTCTTTCACAGCGCTTGTACTAAAGAAGCGCTGTTAAAGGGGGACCTTTCACAGCGCTTGTACTAAACAAGCGCTGTCTATTGGGACCTTAGACAGCGCTTCTTCAGTACAAGCGCTGTTAAAGGTCCACCATAGACAGCGCTTGTACTAAACAAGCGCTGTTAAATATCAGATTGTTTCAATTCATTTTATTGTTTCTCCCTACGTTTTATATTTAAATAGATCCATTTAATGTTCAAAATGTTTAAATAAACCACCAATAACGTTAAATTAAAAGAAACAATCGTTACAAGAAACAATCAAATTTTTTATTCAACAATCACATAAATTAGATGATGTGGATATATTGGAAGATGATCCGTAATACAAATAAGAAACATTATCGCACTTGAGGTCTGCACTTGAGGTCTGTTGTATAGATAACACTGCACATCAAACCACCCGTATTCCCTGTTGAATCCCAATTACAGTCTTAAAAAGTATACAAAATTTCCTGCGTTTTTTGTCTCACGAAACATAACTAACGCTGGAACTAGCAGCATCTGGTTCCTTCAACTCAACCTGGGCTTCTGGAACTGCTTCGGTATTGATTTCAGACGACGCATTAGACGGGGCAACGGCCTCCACGGTAGAGGGGCCTGAAGCTTCAGCCAGAACCAAAGCCTCCACTTCACGTTTAGGTAGAACTAGAGCTTCCACGACGCTCGCAGGCCTGAACTTGCTGATGTAGAAACTGTGTGTAATTCAGAACATCTCGACTAGAAACATATGACGATTCTGCATTGCATTTTACCTTGATGATGGGTAGACGCAGGTTCCAGTACCTGACAGATAATATGTGTTCTGAGAATAAATCAAATAATCGTATGAGCACTTGTTTTTATTTTAAATCAAGGGAAAAGGAGGAGCAGCAGCTTGAATACCTTAATAGTGACATATCTGACAACATCTGAAGCCAATATGCAGACAGTTGTTTTGTTCCATTCATCCCAAAGCGCATCCCATGTTATGATGGTTGATTCCAAATTGGAACCACTCAAAGTTATGATGGGCTTGTCCTCTGGAACAACAACCTGCTCTCTGTAAAAATTTAGAAACACAAAGTGTGATAATAATCATTCAGCACCCTGAGGTGATGTTAATCATTCAGTTTCAATAGAAACTGTAAAAATTAGCGGATGACCACTCGGAATATAAATAGATCACATGATATAAGGAGTCAACAAAACGTTCTATAAACTGGTACTAAAACCATAACAAAATGAGCTCACAAGACAAAATGCTGCAAATGCCCACAAAATACACTTCACATGAAAAGAGATTGAACATCCGTACCTGTTCATAGCAAATCTTCACACTGTATTTGCAGCAAATTATTCCCATCAGCAACACCCTTCAGACCAAAGATTGTAAAAACAAGTGAATAGAAAACATGAGAGCAAATGATGAATGCAGGGATGCAGCCCGGATAACACCATATGCACGTTTTATGCATCATTGTGTTGGAGAAGTTAAAATGGTTAGGGTTACAAAAAAATTGAGTACCAAAATTCTGAGTTTATGTGCAATATTATATCAACAATGTTCTGAATTCTATACTTTACATAATAGTTTTAACATGAATCATAAAATTCTCAAACCATGAAGTAAACAAAAATTACTCCTAAAAACTAGAACCCAAAATTCTCAAACCATGATGCATTTTATCAAATGTGATTGCATCTGTTGTTGCTCATGACAAAGATAAGGAGCTGAAAGGAGCCTGCCCGGTTGAGAAACATTGCTGCCCAGAAAAAAACGTAAACAAACATTGTCTCGCTGGAGCTGTGCAGAGATTTGTCAGTTTCCCAACTAGCTCGCTTAACATGGTGTTCTGCTTCTCTTCCTGAATTCAGAAAACACATGAAAATCATGGCAATCTTTTTTTCACTACTAAGATCAGCTGAAAATAAACAAATTCATCTGAAATGGTTGTGCTTTGGACATCTCAGAATCTCATATTTTAATAGCTATGACCCCAGTAAAGAAAACAACATGTCAGCCAATGTTTGAAATTTTTTTACCAAATATATGATGCCTTTTGATGTAGTAAAAGTAGAAACTCACATTTCAACTCCTTAGCCGATGCGTATTCAAAGTTTAAAATCTACAGAACGAGGGATTGAGCCAATCTTATACACAGATCATGTCATACTAAAATCATATTCATGAAAATTAGGTACAGTTTCTATGTTCTTACTCCATTAACTTGTTTATCCTGGATGAACATAACATCAATCTTTGTGTGTTCTATTATGTAATCCATGGTTCCAGCCCCTACTCAATGAAAAGAAATATTAGACCAGAATAAGAAAGTCGTTTTGGTTCTGTATTTAGCAACAGAGCGATAATTTTGTATCAGATTTATATTAATTTTGTGAAGTTACATCTCAGATTTAATTTTGTTTCAGATTTAATTAATTTTGTTTCAGATTTAGCAACAGAGTGATATCTGAGGTGATGGAGCTTTTATTATTAGTTAGTGCATCTGACTAGATAACCGACGCTATGCCTTGTTATAGATAACACTAATTGTTATTACCATATAGCATCGCTATGTGAATTGGAAAAGCATGCAAGCAAAGTTACAGTACTAAAGGAAAAGGTGCAGTGCTACCGCAAAAGATATTGAGCAAGTTTGCATCCATAAGGATTGTATTACATGCAAGATAGAACGTAATGAAGATCGCATTATGTTATGAGAAATACAAGAAATACAAGATCACAATCAATTTTTACATGCATCCCTTTTGTTTCATAATGCACTTTGTTTATGTGATCTGGTGTGCTTCGGTTCACAAAAGAAATACAAGAAAAGGCACCCCAATCCATTTCTCGTTGTATAAACAAGATTGTTCAACTGAAATAAAGCCTTGTTTGTTTATGAGTAGGCCCTCATGTGTTAGCATTGCTTTTTGGGGTCAGCATGACATTGTGAAGTGGGTGGTGTGACCTCATTCCACGAGAAATTTGCATAAAATTAGAGAGCTTGCTATGAACTGAACAGTTGACACATTTAACATCTTATAACCACAGTCATTTTTATGTGATTAGTAAATAGAAGTAATGGCTTGTTGTGTGTTTGGTATTTTTATGTCATTAGTCTTATGCCCAAGCCGACCATAGACAATTAATGGTTAGGGTTAAAGCCACTAGCCGTCAAAATAATGAAGCATCGTTGTTCCCATCATATATTTTCTCTACAAGTTGTGGGACATAATGTCCTAATTATAATTAAATATAAAATTACTACAATACAAGTTGATTACAACGATTTATTGAATAATAGAGAGAGACAGAGTGTTCTCCGACCTGAATAACTTTCTCCGGAAATATAGAACTCATGGGGTCTGAACTGAGGAAACCTCGTGAACCAGTTTAGAAGGAAAACAAATGAATCGCTTTCATAAAAAAAGAACACCCATACAAAGAAATTAGCAAATCGAAATTAAAATGCAACGGTAACAATTATTCAAATGCAACTGAACATACCAATGGTATCATCACCAAGTTGATGCAAGACCGAGCTTGTATTTGTGTAAGAGCCCTACTCCGACTGGCACCTCAAGGAACAAGTTGGCCTCTGAACAATGAACGGTAGTTAGGATTCAAGACTAAGAAATGACCCTAAATTGTATATGCATAAATTTTTCTTGTCCATGTTGTGAATAATTTATCTTATAACTAAATTGTAAGTTATTTCTGTTGTCCATGTTATTAAAAATAACTCAATAAATTTTTCTTGTCCAAAATACCAGTGATATCAACGACAAATCATGAAACAGAAGGGCAACATCTCTTACAGGATCGATGCCTATCCATGTTATGAAATTAATAACCCGTAACCGCTGGCCGCATTATCCTAACAGCTTCATACTCAACCCCTCAGCTAAATGCACTTATAAGGAATAGAACCCAAACTCACTAGACATTAGACCCACATGTATACACTGAAATTTTTTAATCTATTTCCAGATGAGTTTATCACATGTTACATCCAGAATGTTAGAAACATTATAGTTTCCCCTGTCAAATCCAGAACGTTGGGACTTTGCATAGAGATTGGAAATCAAGTTTGATGTGCAATTAAGCCATAAGCAAATTGTTGATGTGTAAACTCTTACAGTATCTGAAGTCTTACCATGGTATCAAACTCAGAACCAAATGAAGTTAGCTTGTTGAAGCTTAGGTTCCTGCAAGAACATTCTACTTTTAAAGTATCTCTAAGGATGAAATTGCACAAAACATAGCAGTCATGGCAAAAATTTAAAAAGAATGGAAGTGGAATTTTTACAATATTTCCAATTTCTGTAGGCTGCCCAAGTTCATAATCCCTCCACCAAGGGATGTGTTGTGCAAATCCCTGCAAAATGGTGACAACCCAGAATGTCAAAAAATAAGTTTAACATTGTTTTAAAAAAAGAAAGATATTAGCAACGGACTTAACAGGATTTTGAGGTTAAGCAAATCTCCAAACGTAGGATTGATCACCCTCAACTCCATGTCGTGCATCTCCCTGAATCCATCAACCTCAAAATCACAGTCAAAATTGCCAGGAAAAAAATCATATCGTTCAACTTACATGACTTACAGTGATGTAACACGCTTCCCATCACAATCGACATGCTTCCATCGTGTAGGAAAACAGCACTAGCTGAAGGAAAAAAAAGCAGAAAGTAAAATCAAGCAGACCTGGCAACAAATTGTTAATAAAACTTAGATCGTATTCTGCTTTAATAGCTATATCAAAAAAGGAACTTTAAAACACAATAAAAACACCCGAATTTCATCAGATCCATCAATTTCAAACCAAACTAATAAAAGAACGGATCTGAAGCTAACGAAGCTGATACAGATCCAGCAAAGAAAACAGAGGAATCGCATCACTAAATGCTAACAAAAAGAGCAGAAAATATACTACAGCTAATAGATCGAACAAGAACCGATCAGATCTGTCAACTCCTCATGTGTATAAAATCCTTTCAAAATGTTTCAAAAATATAATTTTCCGCAGAATCAACAGATCTACTTCAAAAATCAGACATAATCTACAAAAAAACCCCTAGCTCTCTATCATCATCTCTCTAAACTAAGGCCTACAACAGCGAGATCTATTACAAAGACATCTAACATCCCGTCGCCAAAAGCTAAATTACAGCCAAACAATCACGAGAGAGATATTTTGCTAACCTTTTGTTTGGATCGAAGCCGAAACCCTAGCTCCGCTCTCTCGAATCAAAAAAACCCTAGCTCCTCCACCGTCGCCTGGGTCGGGGCGGTTGTTGAGGCGATGGTGGAGGAGCGGTCCGCGCGCTGTGAAAGAGGGTTTTTGTTTGCGGTGGTCTTAGGTTGCACGAAGAGGGAAGAGCACAGAAAGAGAGAAGATGGAAGAGGGTTTTTGTTTCGGGCTGAATTTTTTTCCGAAAAAGCGAAGCGCGCTGAGAGTGTTTTTTGTGTGAATGTTAATGTATAATACACCATCTTTAACAGCGCTTGTATTTAAAAAGCGCTGTCTGTTGCTACCTTTAACAGCGCTTGTACTAAAAAAATGCTGTCTATTGGTACGTTTAACAGTGCTTATACTAAACAAGTGTTGTTAAAGGTCCACCATAGACAGCGCTTGTTTAGAACAAGCGCTGTCTATGGTGGACCTTTAACAGCGCTTGTACTAAAGAAGCGCTGTATGTTATATGACCTTTAACAGCGCTTGTAGAAAGAAGCGTTGTCTATTATCTGACCTTTAACAGCGCTTGCAGAAAGAAGCGCTGTGTATTATATATGCCTCTAATAAATAGCGCTTGCAGAAAAAAGCGCTGTCTATTGTCTGACCTTTAACAGCGCTTGCAGAAAGAAGCGCTGTCTATTGTCTGACCTTTAATAGCGCTTGCAGAAAGAAGCGCTGTCTATTATCTGGGCCTCTAATTAACAGCGCTTATAATTGGCAAGCGCTGTTAAAGGTGTGCTATTAAAGGCCCTTTTTGTAGTAGTGGAAAAGAGTGATAGACACCCAAAAACCTAGGCTCCTAGCATACCAAAGCTAGCAAAATCCAAAATACGACCCATACATACCACCAGACCAACCAACCACTAGGACATAAGTGATAATCCCAGATCAGGTCGTGTACTCGACCCAGACTTGCCCCACCTTGACCCGTGAACTCCTGCGAGGAGGAAGTGACACATGGAACTTCTTCACAGAAGCAGTAACATGTTGCTCCCATTCGGGATTGTCGGTGACAAGGGAAAAGGGTGGCATGTTGTCTTCATTGTGGCAATCGTCATCGAGGAGCGATGGAGTAGAATGAGCAATCCCATGTGTCTCCAAAGGAGCTGGACGAGAGGGCGTCACCGTAGCAGCACGCAAATAGTCACCAGTAGTAGATGTCATCTCCCCAACATCATCCCCAATAAGGGGAGCCGAAGAACTAGCTTCCCCAGACGAGAGCTTAGGCCAGAGCTCGGCACACATATCTTCTGCCTCATCATCATCATATAGAAACTCAACCCCACAGTCAACACATTTACCTTTGTCTCTAGTCACCTCGGGGCCAATAGGCTTAGGATAAACCATACAAGTATCAGGTACAAGACCACCATCACCCTGCTCCTCCTACACTCCCCCATCCTCTGTAGCTTCCATCACATTTTTTTCCAAATCCATAGAGGGTCCAGGCCCATCCAATGACTCCAGCGGACACTAAGTGGCAGTATGACCAAATGACAAACACTTGGTGCACCTCGGAGGTTCACCCTCATACTCAACCTCAATGTATATGTGATGGTATTTTTATCTAATTTTGATCCATAGTGGCAAACAATTTTTTTATGAGTACGCATTTGGGAAAAAAAGTATGTTTGGTTAATAGTTTGGGATTAGTAGTGATGTCATGTTAACACATCCGTCTTTCAATTTCACTTTTCATTGTCATCAATTTATACGTAAGGAGATGTTTGATCTAGCTATGTATTATCAATTACACTTTAATATTCATGATGTTTATGATATTTGTGATGTTTCATGTTTTCTAATGCTATATATTTTATTTGATATCTTATTTATCATGTGTGCTTTTGATGAAAACAAAAGGGGAGAATAGGTTAATATGATCCCGAGGGGTTGGCTTAGTGGAAAGCGCGTTTCTATCCCCCCAAGTAGCGAGGGATCAAAGACTGATGTCTACCTCGCTTAATTCTCTCGACTAACATGGTATGCAGGGTGTGGGTCAGCCTTGCATACCCCCGGTTTGGTGCCTGATCGTCCCACTTGTGAGGCGGTGCGGGAGTCCGGGTGTCATGTCCCACAACCCATTATACGGGTGCGAGAACGAGACGAAGGTCCGCATGGGCCGGAGCTGTGAAGCTCGGACCCAATAAGTGTCTGTAGAGGTACTCCAATCAAAACACATGTTCTTGCATTATAAAGTTCAGAACAATAAGAGTGCTCAAAAGAAATAGCATTCATTCATTAAGATAAAGATGATCCGGCAGTACATAAGATAGTCTAATAAGGAAGCCTCAGCATGGCTGCAACAGAAAAGTGAAACTACTAGTGCTATGCACCCAACCTAGACAAGAAAGTAAAATGGTGCTATGCACCCAGCTAGAAAGCGGGAAACTCCACGTCAGCAACAAAAAGGGGACTCTAAGACTGGTCCTCATCCGGATCGTACTCTTGGACAGCGTCCTCCTGCTCCAAGTCCTCAGGTACAATCTGGTCGTCTGCGTACTCTGTCTCGGTACCTGATGTACAAACACCCAAGAGAAAAAGAGTTGTACGTCAGGCAGGGTCTCCAAATGCAAGGTGAGAAGACTCTACTGCAATGTGTAAAGGAAATTAAAGACAAATATTTCAATTTTGTTTACCTGGCAGCTTATATGATGCAACAAAATGGCAATTATATAGTTATGACAAGAAAAGTAAAGACATTGCAAGAATAGTAAACGTGGTATTGCAATAGCCGTAGCGTGCACTACTGGCTACAAGACAAGACTGTGTGTGTCATGAAGGGTTCACGTCTTACGGTTAGATAGTGGCCAAACCCTTTAAACTGTGGGACCGCTCAACCCTACCCCAACCCAAGTGCACAAGAGAAGTCCGTACAAGGGATCAATCACTCTGCTAGGTGAGTGCCCTATTACCCGCAGGTTATCCGTACAAGGGGTCACTCACTCTGCTAGGTGAGTGCCCTGTTACTCGCAGGTTATCCATACAAGGGGTCACTCACTCTGCTGGGTGAGTGCCGTATTCCCTATAGGTTATCAATACATGACAATTTAAGAATGGAGTTACATGACAAGAAAAATATGATGCATGACCATTTTAATGGAGGTATCAACATGGAAATTATAGTAAATGGTGTCGAGACTTCGTCGTCAAGTCTAGGCTTTCGTGAGGGTGTCCCAGACTTTATCATTTCACGTCTGGTTCTCTTGTTTGTACATTTACAATTTAAGAAAGTAATAGCCTAAATGTGCCCGTAACTATGCAAGTGAACACACTTGCCTGAAGTGGCGAGAAGTACGTACGTAAGAAGCATCTCGTCACGGGCAGTACATCGGTTATAGTTTGTCTGTAATAAGTTAAAGGGACGATGTCAAAACCAGTTTTAGAAATACTATTATGGTATGTTTCTAGATTCAGCGTGGCTATCCTAACGGTTCCAAATCACGATGTTCATACGATCAAATCTATTCGACGATTCTACCATAAGTGCATAGTCAATATTGTCCAATCGTCGATCTAGATTCCACAACAGTTTAAAAGAGCGTAAAAGTAAATTTAGTGATTAGTTGCCGATTTTTAGTTAGTTTTTCATTGATGTAACGTGTGGGTTGCTACGAGTAAGGGTCACCAACCTATTACGATGATCAAGTACGAGTCTGACGTCGGATCTGAAAATGTTAAAGGATCGTGTCACCTTCGCCCCGGTTCCTCGACTGCGGGTAGCGCAGTAAGGATGCTCGTCAGGGTCGTCTCGGTTGCAGGTAGCGCAGTGAAGCGGTGACGGCAGCAACAGAGAGGGGCAGCGACAACGGCATTGATGGCTTATGACAGCGAATGAGGGCAGCAGCGAAAGGACGGCGACATCGACAACCAGTGTGGTAGTTTGCGGCTAGGGTAGTGGCAGCGAAGGGGAACGGCGGCATCGAGCTAAGTGGGCGACTCGTAGCAGCGAAGAGGCACTACTACAAAAGGGACCTTTAATAGCGCTTAAATAATGTCTTTAATAGCGCTTCTCGTGATGTCTATCTCGCCGCTGCTAAAGGGGGGGGGGCTGGTTTTAATAGTGCTTTACAAGCGCTGTCTATTGGGACCTTTAACAGCGCTTCTTTAGTACAAGCACTGTTAAAGGTCCACTGTAGACAGCGCTTGTACCAAACAAGCTTTATCTATGGTGGACCTTTAACAACGCTTGTACTAAAGAAGCACTGTTAAAGGTCCGAATATATAGCGCTTTTTAGTACAAGTGCTGTTAAAGGTCCATCATAGACATCACTTGTACTAAAGAAGAGCTGTCTATGGTGGACATTTAATAGCGCTTGTTTAGTGCAAGCGATGTCTATGGTGGAACTTTAACAGCGCTTGTACTAAACAAGCACGGTTAAAGGTCCCAATAGACAACGCTTCTTTAGTACAAGCGCTGTCTATGGTGGACCTTTAACAGCGCTTGTACTAAAGAAGCGCTGTCTATTGGAAACTTAGACAGCGCTTGTTTCAATTCATTTTATTATTTCTCCCTACGTTTTATATTTAAATAAATCCATTTAATATTCAAAATGCTTCAATAAACCACCAATAACATTAAATTACTAGAAACAATCATTGCAAGAAACAATCAAATTAAATTGCTTTTAGTATTCAACAATCACATAAAAATTAGATACATGCCTCGATATACAGTCGAAACTGAAGATATGCCGACCAGTTCCGTTCCTATAATTATTCCCCCGATATCACTTTAACCATTGCCTCGATATACAACCACTACATCACAATTATTACATATATATGTCAATTATCTTCACGAACAGAGTTTAACAAGAGGGAAGACAAAAGTAGAAGCCATGCTTAATTAGTATGATTGTTACCAAAACACCAAATCCTTCCCCCATGACGAATCCATCCATGTTCTTGTCCCATGGCCAAGATGCTCTCTCTGGCTCGTCGTTCCTCTGCGAGAGCGCCCGACACAGAATGAGATTGCTAATGCCGGTCGGAACAATGGATGCCTCCATCCCCCGGCAACCATGATATCTGCGTCTCACCGCCTGATGTGGTTGGCTGCGATGTGCCCCCAAGTTTGTTGATGGGTTTCTTTTAGGCTTTGGGTGAAAGTGTGATGGTAGCTGAGGGCAGTGATTGATGCAGAGGCCGGCACTCCCAGGCTCCATCCTTTGTGCTGTTGTTGGCTACTCTGAAATACTTTGGAGCCTAAGCTTCTCCTCTTGACTCCCTCTCTTTTCTCAGCTTTCTTTCCCTTTCCTCAACCACTCCCTTGGCCTCCCTAGCCTTCTCCCACTCCATTCAGTATTGCTTGGCTCACCTCGCCCCATACCACTGTCGATTCTGTGGCCCACAGACCCTGTCCCCCCAAAAATATCATAAACAAAGAAAATAAAATTTTATAAATGACTATAAGCATGTGTGTGATCTACGAGAATTTAACACCACCTTGGGATCCTTCAGACTATGTCCATTTAGCTTTGTGATGCCATCTTTGGCATCATACATAACTGAAACTTCTCCACTCTAAACATCCTTCATTTCAACAGTTCTGCCACCAAATTATCAAGACACAATCAATGAAACCTTTAAGGCCAAAAAGGATCAAATTTTACCTAATGCAACCAAAAAAGGAAAGGAGAAGAAATGAACAGTGTACCTATCCCACTGGCCATCAATCTCATAGATTGTCTTCAACGTTCTTGAACGAAAGGTCTTGCCTTTGACAGACCTTGAGTTGCCACCAAATCCAAGGAACGAGTGGCTTTTATAGAAGCAGATGTCTTACAAAGATTGGACACCCATCAAAGTACAGGCCGGCCAGGGCGGCTTACCAAGATTGCAGCCACTAGTGCCTTCCTCGAGTCCCTGATGTGTGGGATGAGATGATGTATGCAATGCTACTGAGGGCCAAAGATCTATAATGTCCGGTATAGCTACTGCACAAGTACTGGAGGGGGGGGTGAATAGTACTTTAAAATAATCAAGAGTGTAATTCCTAATTATTTTGTAATTCACAAACAACAATGCGGAATAACTACAAACAACAAGAACCAATGCAAATGCAAACAAACGATATAACGGGTTCGGATCCACCCAAGTCTCCCCGACTTGTTCCCGGTGATCCTACGTCCCAAGCACCCGGATCCCCTCCGGCTACTTGAGTTAGAATCCTCTAACTCAAATTTGCACTATGAAATTCTTATAGAAAACCTTCACAAGATCAAACCATACACAAATGAAAATGTGACTCCCACAACCCGGGATCACGAACCTCTCTCACAACCGAGAGATAAACTTGCAATGAAATGTAAATGAAACAATAAACACTTACCAACAAAATCATATGCCTTGAGTAAACTTACTTGAATTTAGGTCAAGGATGATTTTGAGGAAGAAGAAGTCACCAAACCCTAGCTCCACCAAGATGGACAGCAATAGATGGCTAGGGATGAGTTGAAGACTTGGAATCAAGCTCCTAGCTTGAATGGCTCACAATGAAGAGAATCTCTCTTGAGGAATTAGGGCTCAAGGAGTTTAGAGAGATTCTTGTGAGAAAGAGAGAGCTTGGAATTAGCTTGGGAAAACTTTTCTCTTAGGTCTGAAATAACTTGGACAATGGACCTCTTCTCTTGCCTCAAACGAATCAGGTTTGTATTTATAGAGGCAAGAAAAATTGTGTTCAAAAGATTCCCAACGGTCATATTTCTAAAGCAGTTAGTCGGTCAAAGAAGGATCACTGATCGACTAGATCTCAATCTAGTCGGTCGGTGAATGAGCTTGGACCGACTAAGAGGTTGACAGCCAAGATAGAAAGTTCATGGTCGATAGAACTAGTCGATCTAAGAAGACTTGCCAACCGACTAGTTTGCCAACTAGTCGGTCGGTGAGTGTTCTTAGACCGACTAAGAGTTGAAACTCAATAGGCTGTAAACAAAGATAACTAGTCGGTCTAAGAACAAATTCCAACCGACTAGTTTCACAACTAGTCGGTCGATAAGTGTTCTTGGACCGACTAAGTGATAACAGTGGCTCAGGCTGAGAAATGAAATACATAACTAGTCGGTCTAAGAAGGATTCCAAACCGACTACTTTGACAACTAGTCGGTCGGTGAAGCTTCTTGGACCGACTAATGATAAACAGTGTCAGGCTGAAATTGAGCAAGGCATTCTAGTCGGTTCAAGAAGGATTGCTGACTGACTAGATCACAATCTAGTCGGTTGGTTCTTCTTCTTGAACCAACTAAGATGCACAAGAAGCCGCGATAAGAAGCGCGAAGCTTTGGGAATGTTTCTATGGGCTTCTAAGATTATTCTAGCTCTAAGATATGATCGTTATGAAGATTATAATGTAAGACCTACTCAAGGCTTAACATTCTACGAAATGAAGCTAGAAGACAATAAAATGAACATGACGAACCGTCTTCAAAGCTTTAATCCGAATCTCTTGACTTCAATAATGATCCTTGAGCTTCAATGAAGCTTCAGGTACACGATCACGTGCTTTGAGAAGTCTTGAGACGTCGCTTTTGATGTTCATAGAATTTTGGCGACGATCTCTATAACTGCGCTCACAACGAGTTAGTTCACGATATTTATGTTTGTTCATCTTAAAAACCAAATCCGGAGAATCAATACTCAATATTCTCCCCCTTTTTGTGATGAGTTTTATCTGATCCAAGGGCTCTCTTTCGACTAGTGCATTGTCCGTCCTTCGCCCTACTTGAGAGCGAAGGTTGGACAACCTTGCACAAAATTAACGCAGCGGAAGCAGAAAAATAAAGAGAAAAACTTTATATAAACATTTTATATAAACTAGCCATATCTGCATAAAACCCAAGCCAAGAAAATGCTACTATCCCGGGGTTGGGTCCAGACCAACCCCTGATGATACTACTATCTAATTAACTACTATAGCTACTGCAATAAAATAATGCACATTAATTAAAACTAAAGTTGAGAAAACTCAACATACCCGTAACTCTTGCCTTGCAGCAAAAGTGATACCGAAGGCAATCAATTGCCCTTCCCGCACGAACCGCTCCGATTCCAGCAACCACTTGCGCCGATCCAAGCAACTTCTCATCGCCGAGCCAACCACTTGCTCCAGAAAATTTCACGCGAGTGAAACCTCCGCCAAGATTTCGGATCTGAATCCGAACTCCTTTGCGGCTTTGCTAGAGCCCTCAGGAGTAAGGCAGAAATTTATAGGGAGGGGAGAAATATTAATTTAAGCTTATATCCGAGCGTGCTCAAACATTTTTTAGAGCCGCTCAGATCTAGAGCTTGGGACGAGTTTTGAGGAGGAGAGCAGACCCCTATTTATATAGGCGGTGGACTCTCCCCTTATCTCAAAATCCGATGTGGGACTATTAATTTGGGATTAATTAAATCAAGTTAGTTTGCCTTTCACAAAGGGCAAACTTTTCCGAATTTTAACTCCCTCACCGTTGAGCTTCAATGTTGGTACAACCTACCAAATCAAAGAGGGTTCAACGGTGAACGCGTAGGAAAAAACGGCTCGTCAATCCGAGTCCGTTTGACCCTTCAAACAATTGTCCAAAGTTAGCCAAAAGTCATGCTTCTCTTAGAAACGTAGCCGTCAAGAAAATCCCAGGTTTCAAAAAACCCTAACCAGAAAATTCGGGCTTGGTGGGCCTCCATTTTCGCTGGTTTCAGCCCAACAGTTTGGGCTGACTTGTTTTGGCTATAACTTGTGCATTTGGACTCCGTTTTGACGCGGTTTGAACCTGCGTTTAGAACGGGACGATCCCGTCATCTAGGTAACCTTTTCAACGCGTTTATTTAATTAAATATAGTCTTAAACAATTTAAGACACATTTAATCTCTTTTGCATCATATGCAAATTAGTCCCATTCTAGGCTTAAATTTTCATTTGCATCAAATACAAATGATCCGAGGGCATATTCCTCTACATCTCCCACTTGCACTCGGGATCATTTATCTCGAATGCAGGAGATGATTACAAACATCTTTTGCAATATTTTATCCCTTGCATCAAATGCAAATATTCTCCCTAACTAATTTCTACCTATTACTAGACGAAGATCGCACTCTGTGTGAGACCCTACAGCCTGACCCTACTACAGGTTTGGGTTCGAGACCCTAGACGGCAGAGACCACGAGCAGTAGTTGCCGTCCCTGTTTCGGCATCATAATTATGTGGTTTAACCCATTGACAAAATCGTCGGGACTACCAAGACTGTATCCGTGATGAATACCGCAGTTTTAATCCTTTCGTCAAGACTATGTTGTTTATTCAAGTTTAGGGTATGGTAACATGTCAACCCCACCAACTTGAAACCGGTCAGTTACATCGGTCTTTAGTTAAATACATGTTGAACTTCTTTCAACATACTTTGATCAAAGATTTTCACTAAAGCACCGAACCAACACATACAACACTAACTCTCCTTAATGAGAGAGACGAATCCTTTCTTAGACACAACTCCCCTCACATGCTTCAAATGCCACCCAACCAAAATCCTTTCGACAAGTAAAGTCTTGAAGCTAGGAAAATGATCTAAGTGACACCATTCACATGCAGGTTTGTTCAATGTCTTCAAGTCATAGGACCAGCTTGCCTATCATCACAAAAAGTTATCATTGACATTTTAAATTAAGTTTAACCAAATGATAATCTTTTATGAGTCGTTCAGTGAACTCATTCTCTAATGAGCACCTGCGTCTTGTTTCTGACTTCACCAAGTCAAACGATTACGAGTCCATCGTTACTAATCCATAGTGAATACAAAGACACAATGGTCTTATCGATGTGTCGATATCCTTTTCTCGACATATCAATGACCACGAACCAGTTTAAGACTTTAAGCTCCAATCGGTAAAAAACACTTTCTCATAATCGTGATCGGCATCAAGATAAGTGTATACCTTGCTATAATTCTAAGGAAATTATCTAAGTATATAAGATGACACGAATGCACAAAGATAATTTGATACCAATAAATTTATTTTTATTCATGAATAAGATGTTTTTCAGGACAATGTGCCTCATAGGCATACAACTCTCAAAACATCTACCACTCACTACAAGGCCCACTCTTTATGGTATTTCATACCGCTTTTACACATTAGTTTCTCCAAACGATCACGTGCAAGGGCCTTTGTAAATGGATCAGCTAAATTCTCTTCAGACGAGACTCTGAGGATTTCTATGTCTTTCCTCTTCTCAATATCACGTATCAAATGATATTTTCGAAGACTGTGTCTGGATCTCTTGTGGAATCTGGGTTCTTTGACCAAGCTCAATGTGGCATTGTTATCACAATACAACGGTATTGGATCTATAACAGTAGGCACCACTCCTAGCTGGCTCACAAATTTCCTAATCCAGACAGCTTCCTTTGCTGCATCATTGGCCGCTATATATTCGGCCTCCATAGTTGAATCAGCAACGGTGTCTTGCTTTGAACTCCTCCAGCTCACTGCACATCCGTTGAGAGTGAAAATGTATCCTGAAATTGACTTGCTGTCATCCACGTCACTCTGAAAGCTGGAATCCGTGAAGCCCTCAATTTTGAGTTCATCACTTCCATAAATCAAAACTAGATCTCTTGTTCTTCGCAAGTACTTGAGAATCGTCTTGACTGCTTTCCAGTGTTCTTCTCCATAGTTAGACTGATATCGACTTACTGCACCTAGTGCAAAAGCGACATTAGGTCTGGTACATATCATGGAATACATGATCGATCCAACTGCCGAAGCATATGGAATATTGCTCATGCGTTCTCTTTCCAAGTCAGTCTTTGGAGACATCTTCTTGGAAAGACTTATTCCGTGATTTGCGGGTATAAACCCACCTTTACTGTTTTTCATGTTAAACCGTTTTAACACGGTATCAATGTACCTAGATTGGGAGAGTCCTAGCATCCTTTTAGATCTATCTCTATAGATCTTCACACCTAGTATGTAGGATGCTTCTCCCAAATCTTTCATGGAGAAGTTAGTTGATAACCAATCCTTAACAGACTTCAACATCGGTATGTTGTTACCTATTAAGAGAATGTCATCAACATAAAGTACGAGGATGACTAAATTGTTTCCACTGGTTTTCTTATAAACGCATGGCTCATCTTCATTTTTAATAAAATCAAACTCTTTGACCGTATTATCAAATCGGATGTTCCAGCTCCTGGATGCCTGCTTCAATCCATAAATGGATCTATGCAGTCAACACGCTTTTCCTTTGCTCCCACTGACTTCGAAACCTTCCGGCTGAGACATGTAAATATGCTCTTCTAAATCACCATTTAGAAATGCAGTTTTTACATCCATCTGCCAGATTTTGTAGTTGTGATAGGCAGCAATAGCGAGTACAATCCGGATGGATTTGTGCATGGCTACGGGTGAGAAAGTTTCGTCATAATCTACACCTAGAATCTGACGATAACCTTTCGCAACAAGTCTAGCCTTGTATGTTTCTATTTTTCCATCTGCACCGATCTTCCTTTTGAAGATCCATTTGCAGCCAATAGGAACACTTCCCTTGGGCACATTCTCTAAAGTCCAAACTTTATTAATGTGCATGGAATCCATCTCAGATTTCATTGCATCCAGCCATTTCTTAGAGTCTCTACTCTGAATTGCTTCTTGGAAGCTAATAGGATCATCTTCAACTAAGATGCTATCCTCAACTCCTCCATCTACGAGAAATCCGTAGTATCTTTCTGGAGCTCGAGGAATCCTATTTGACTTCCTAATAATTGCTTCAGGAGCATTAGGCTCTGCCTCTCCCACTGGTTTCGCGATCTGTTCATGTGTTGATTCAGTCTCTAGACTTTCGTCCAGTTCTATTACCTCGCCGTTAGACTCCTTCACAAGGAATTCCTTTTCAAGAAAGGTGGCGTGTTTGGACACAACAATCTTTTGTTGTTCCTGGTGATAGAAAATGTGTCCCGTCGAGTGACTAGGATATCCTATGAATCTACACATAACAGACCTATCCTCCAGTTTATCTAGATTAAGCTTCTTGACATACGCAGGACAACCCCATACCTTAATATGCTTAAGGTTTGGTTTCTTCCCGTTCCATATCTCATATGGTGTCATTGGCACGGATCTAGATGGAACTCTATTAAGGATATGGGTGGCAGTTTCTAGGGCATAGCCCCAAAGGGAGATAGGTAACCCAGAGTCACTCATCATTGATCGAACCATGTCTAACAAGGTACGATTCCTTCTCTCTGACACACCATTATGTTGAGGTGTGTAAGGAGGAGTGATCTGAGAGAGAATCCCATTCTCTTTTAAATGCGCAAGGAATTCATGGCTCAAGTATTCTCCTCCTCGATCAGATCGAAGAATTTTAATACTTTTGCCCGTCTGTGTTTCAACTTCGTTACGATACTCTTTGAATCGCTCAAATGTATCAGATTTGTGCTTCATCAAGAACACATGTCCGAACCTAGAGTGATCATCAGTAAAAGTAACAAAGTATGAATATCCTCCTTTCGCTAAAGTAGACATTGGTCCACATACATCAGAATGTACTAGACCCAAGAGTTCACTAACTCTTTCCCCTTTACCCGTAAAGGGGGCTTTAGCCATTTTACCTTTGAGACAAGACTCGCAAGTGTCGTACGACTCATAATTCGAGAGGTCAAGAGACCCCTCTTTATGCAACTTGCTAAGTCTTTTCTCTCCGATATGGCCTAGTCTACAGTGCTAAAGGAAAGTTTCATTAAAACTAGATTCCTTACGTTTTCGTGTGTTAACACTTAACACAACGTCATTAGACAGAGTGTATACACCATCATTCATTGTTCCAAATCCCAGCAATTTATCATTAAAGAAAATGTTCATAACAGATTCATTAATGGTAAATTTATATCCGTCTTTGGCCAAAGCCGAAATGGAAATAACGTTGCATAGAAAATTTGGTATATAATAACATTGTTTCAAAAACAATGTGGCACCGTTTGCCAAGGTTTGCTTTAGGTCTCCTACGGCTTTAGCAGCTACATTGCTCCATTACCAACTTGAAGAACTATTTCGTCCTTTCTTAAGTTTCTAAATTTGCTCATACCTTGTAACGAATTACAAATGTGAGTACCCGCACCAGTATCCAATACCCATGCGTTAGAAGTTACAGAAAGGACTATACTCTGTATAACTAATACCTTAGAAGTCGAGACATCAATATGTCCTTTCTTCTCTACGTTAAGCCCAAAGTTTTCTAAGCAATCAATATTTAAACCAGTCAATTTATTATTCAGGATAAGATTCATATTCGTTTTCATGCTGCAAAAGACATAGAATGAATTTAGTGTAATTCATGATAAAATAATATAGTTAATATGGTTTTTAATTAACTATGGTCTCCCACTATTTTACGATCATTCTCGGAAATGAACGAATTTTAATATCTTAAAATATAGTGAAAGAGGGACCCAATCATCATGAACCTCACAACCTTGAGGAGACTCAACAAGTTGATTGGTTCCATGATTGGTAGACTAACTCTTAGTCAATCACATCACATGTGACTCCCTATCGATTCTTACCCACAGTTACTTATGATCTTGAGGAGACTCAACTAATCATAATGACTGGTCTAGTCAGACCCTTGATTTCGTGTTCAGATTTGACTTAGATCGATGCTCGAGGAGACCCGACGCATCGATTTGGGTCAAGTCCAGACTACATCACATGTATGTTGGAGTTTGTTCCTTAAAGAAAAACTTGTCATAGCTTGAGGAGACTCAACAACTATAAATGTTTTCTTTGAGTTACAAAGCTCCAAAATCAAGGAGGGATACGAATTAATCTTTAACAAGATTTATAACGCATTGACTAGATATAACCAAAGCTAACACATTTTATTATCAACAACTTTGCGGTACAAGTGGGCATGACCAGGGTTAGGGCCGGGCAGGATCACTTGCGCCCAGCAAAGCCGAGTCGATCCACAACACCTTCCCTAACTACCTACCCATACCATTCTCCATTGAAAGTGCTAATGATAAAAAGTGTTATATTGATTTAATCTGGTTGTTATGATTTATTTAACTAGTTAATCCTATCAACTAGTCATAACCTATAATTCAAAATTATTAGGATGTGTTTCATAACTTTTATTAGAAACCTATCAACTATAGGATTTTAATAAATCACATCAGAATTGTTTCAACAAACAAGGGACAATCCTAATCATTCATTAGGATGTGTTATTTAAAATATTGTGAACAACATTTTAAAACATAGCCAAAGCTAGTCATTTAAATTTAATCAGATTAAAGATTTAAATGAATTTTAATGGCTAACCCTACAAGTCTTTCTTTTAGCAATTATCAAATAAAAGCAAAAAAACATAAAGAAATTAATTATCACATAATTAAAAAGATCTAATCTTGGTTTTCAAAACAATTTTCAAAAAATTTGAAAACCAACATATAGTTAGTTCAAGACTAACTACAAGTTTTAATAACATGCATTTCATAAAAGCAGTATTTAGATAGTCTATGTAGCCTGGCTCTGATACCAATGATGGGTTTTATCTGATCCAAGGGCTCTCTTTCGACTAGTGCATTGTCCGTCCTTCGCCCTACTTGAGAGCGAAGGTTGGACAACCTTGCACAAAATTAACACAGCGGAAGCGGAAAAATAAAGAGAAAAACTTTATATAAACATTTTATATAAACTAGCCCTATCTACATAAAACCCAAGCCAAGAAAATGCTACTATCCCGGGGTTGGGTCCAGACCAACCCCTGAGGATACTACTATCTAATTAACTACTATAGCTACTGCAATAAAATAATGCACATTAATTAAAACTAAAGTTGAGAAAATTCATCATACCCGTAACTCTTGCCTTGCAGCAAAAGTGTTACCGAAGGCAATCAATTGCCCTTCCCGCACGAACCGCTCCGATTCCAGAAATCACTTGCGCCGATCCAAGCAACTTCTCATCGCCGAGCCAACCACTTGCTCCAGAAAGTTTCACGCGAGTGAAACCTCCGCCAAGATTTCGGATCTGAATCCGAACTCCTTTGCGGCTTTGCTAGAGCCCTCAGGAGTAAGGCAGAAATTTATAGGGAGGGGAGAAATATTAATTTAAGCTTAGATCCGAGCGTGCTCCAACATTTTTGAGAGCCGCTCAGATCTAGAGCTTGGGACGATTTTTGAGGAGGAGAGCAGACCCCTATTTATATAGGCGGTGGACTCTCCCCTTCTCTTAAAATCTGATGTGGGACTATTAATTTGGGATTAATTAAATCAAGTTAGTTTGCCTTTCACAAAGGGCAAACTTTTTCGAATTTTAACTCCCTCACCGTTGAGCTTCAATGTTGGTACAACCTACCAAATCAAAGAGGGTTCAACGGTGAACGCGTAAGAAAAAACGGCTCATCAATCCGAGTCCGTTTGACCCTTCAAACAATTGTCCAAAGTTAGCCAAAAGTCATGCTTCTCTTAGAAACGTAGCCGTCAAGAAAATCCCAGGTTTCAAAAAACCCTAACCAGAAAATTCGGGCTTGGTGGGCCTCCATTTTCGCTGGTTTCAGCCCAAGAGTTTGGGCTGACTTGTTTTGGCTATAACTTGTGCATTTGGACTCCGTTTTTGACGCGGTTTGAACCTGCGTTTAGAACGGGACGATCCCGTCATCTAGGTAACCTTTTCAACGCGTTTATTTAATTAAATATAGTCTTAAACAATTTAAGACACATTTAATCTCTTTTGCATCATATGCAAATTAGTCCCTATCTAGGCTTAAATTTTCATTTGCATCAAATACAAATGATCCGAGGGCATATTCCTCTACATTTTGGTGATGACAAACCAACATAAATAATAATCAATAATAATGAACTAAATGAGATTTACTTACTCCCCATGCATTGATGACATATTAGTTCCATATGAAATAATAAACATACGCATCAATCAGGCGAGAAAAGTATAAACCATGATCCAAATAATTGGAATATAGGATCTAAATCCATTTTTATATCTTCACTCCCCTTGAATCTAACATATCAAATTAGATTCACGGTAAATTGCTTTAAATCTACATTTAGCACATGTCATTATTAATTCTCTCCCCCTTGGCAGTATCCAAAAAGAGCGGGAGGAAGTCAATGACAACAACCATGGCCAAACAAAACATTAAGCACGGGAGTCAAAGAATACGACCACGGTCCATATGACACCAATGTAAAATAACGAAGAAAATCAAGGCGTGTCAACGAGACCATAGTCGAAAATCGAAAAATGAAATCATCAAAATACCAAATGTAAATTCACTTATTGATGAAAGGAATTTACTCTCCAATATCAACATTTTTAGCTATATGAGTGCATGAAAAACAATTCTATGTTTTCATACAAATCAAGCTATTAAATAAATAAAATCGTCGAGCGAAGAAATCAACATCAGAGACAAACATATAATGTGCACATAGGAATCAACCATCAGCAGATTAGTGTACATCATACAACACCAAATGTCACAATATCGATCGAAAAGGATCACAAAGGGTAAGCACACCAAATCTAAGTGAAGAGTGCGATGTGAGGTGACAAGGTGATAAAAACAATACGAAAACCATCATAAAACTTATGCAAAAGTGTTTTGCCAAAAATATATAGTAACTTCATAAAACTTGTGGCATACATAATTCTAGCACACTAGGATACTAATAGAAACAAAGTTCAAAAAAAGTACCATAGTACTAGCATGCATTCAACACACATGGAAACCAAATGCAAGAATATACTTACAACATTACGCTCCCCCTACTTTGGTGCATCACTTAAGCACCATTAACTCCATTTGAATGAAAGTCTTCGCAAATCGAGGAGTTGGTAGGATTGGTATCCCAAAGTGGATTGAACCTAGAAAACATCATTTTGGTATCCAAAAATCTTTTTGGATCCAATGGGTTAGACAACAAATTTGTAATACTAAATTCAAATGATTGTAACCCATAAGCTAATGTAAACATACACAATTGAATGCTCTACACATGAAAATCCTAAACACATTGATTTACTAAAAATCAAACAATAGAAATCAAATTCAATTTAAATTTAAGTTTCTAACAAAACATGAGCATCAAGATCAATATGCAATCAAAAGAATAAGCTAATTCTAAAAACAAATGCTTTGGTACCCATAGAATGAAAATAAACTCATGCTACCAAGCATTGAAGGGTCAAAGGAAACTAACCCTTTGGAAACCAAGTCCAGGAGGACCGTGATTTCCCAACATAATCATCATTCAAAATAATATCATTAATATATGATTCCACATACATATCCTTAGCATGATTGCTAGTGTACTTCGGACCCCAAATAGTGTATGTTTTGGGTATCATCTTCCTAGTAGTTGCATGCACAAAAGGTTGATCTCTATGTGGTGCATGTGGCCTAGGAGCATGAGATCTAGCAATAGCATGATGATGTGCATATGATCCATGGTGTGGTGTTGCATACATATGTGGATGAATATGAGGTGCGTATGCATGAGGATGATTATGAGAATAAGTATGCACATGAGGATGTGATATGTGATCATAAGCATGTGAAGATGCATGAGCATGAGTACGTGCATGAGGGTGTCTCATATGAGTGTGTACACGTGCTCGTGGGTGTGGAGCATAAAAATCATCATATGTATGAACCGGTGGAGTAGGATGTGTGTTCCTACGTGGCATAGCATTTGTGTACAAAAATGCACGACCCTTCTTTGGAGGTTCACCCAAAGTGGATTTCCTTCCAAACGGGGGTGTGTACGAAGTGGAAGCACCATTGGTAGATGAACTACCAATGGGGTGTTTACTCCCACTCGTTGAGGCTTCGGAAGATGGCATAACAAAGGTAGTGGAAGATTTGGATGAATCTCCCATCTTATGCCCCAAGCCAATGTGATGATTGCCCAGAAGCAAATCATTTAGGATATTATCCAAATGGCCCTAACCTTTATTGAATTTATCAATACGGTCCAATGTGTACTCATACTTCTCGGTGAGAGAACGCATAGAGGCATCCAAAGTGGACACTTGCGATATGAGTACATAAACACGAGATTTGAGATTCTCATTCTCAATACTCAAAGTTAAGTTTTGAGAAGTCAAATCCGCTATCTCGCGTTCATCCGATTTCTCAATATGAACATGCTCAAGTTGAGATTTGATATTTACAATCTCATTTCTCAAGCCTTCAACAACGGTGTCGTTGTTGATGATGATAGGCTTAGGTAAGGATTGGAGACTAGTTAGCTCATTTTTAGTCTTAATATATCTATTAGCCAATTTAGAAAACTTAAACCAAAGTTGTTCGTTAGCTAATCTAAGGTCATCCATTGTTACCTCATCGCCTTAATCCTCGCTTTCATCGGAGGAGGACCCATCCTTGCTTTCATCGGAGGAGGACTCTTGATCATGTTCCTCTCTATCCATGAAGCACATGTGTGCTTTCTCCACTTGCACACCATCTGACTCTCCACTTGAGGAGTCCTCTTCGGAGTCGGTGAATGAGCCGACAAGTCCTTTCTTGTACCCTTTCTTGTACTTTCTTGACTTGTCGTACTTGTGTGCCTTCCACTTCTCCTTGTGTTTGTTGAGAGGACAATCCGTCTTGATGTGTCCTGGCTTGTTGCATTTAAAACACAAAGGAGTAGAGGCATTAGTCGAACTAAATTTTGATTTATTCTTAAACTTACCTTTTCAGAAGAATCGGTCGAGCTTCTTTGCCAACTCGGCCAAAGATTCTATGTCCAACTCGTCTTCCGATTCTTCATCATCGGTAGATGTAGATGGAGCGGCCTTGTATGCAATCGCCTTTTTCTTTGGCTCGTCTTGCTTCAAGTATGACTTCATCTTGTCATGCATCTTTAGTTTACTGTCCTTGCATACCTCATAAGACATCAAGGTACTCATTAGTTGTACGACAGTATACTTATTCATATCGTTACCTTCCTCGATGGCAAAGGTACGCTTTTCCCAACAAGAAGGAAGCCCGTCAATAATATTTGAGACTTTCTCCTTTTGGGTGTAAGTCTTTCCAAGAGCCTCCAACTCATTGGTAATGTCAACGAAGCGAGCATAATACTCCTTCATCTTCTCACCCTGTTGCATGTGAAATAATTCGTAATCTTTATTTACAACAGTGAGTTTGGAGTCTCTTATCCTACTCGTTCCTTCCTGCAAGATGAGGAGTGAGTTCCAGATTTGATATGCACTCTTACATGTGCATATCTTGTTGAAGTCTTCGGGCTCCAATGCACATTGCAAGGCATTCATTGCCATGGCATTGTTTACCTCCACGGCGACCTCCGCGGTAGTCCACTTAGCAAAGTCTTGTTCGGCGGGCTCGACATACTCCGTCAACGTAGCTCTCCATAGTGAAGTGCTCCGGAGGAACGTTTCCATCCGGAATTTCCAGTACCCATAATTGGTACCGTTGAAGAAGGGAGGCCTAGTTGAGGAGTGTCATTCCATCACCGAAGAAGCTCCTTCACTGTTTCTGAATGTGATGTAGTCGTTGTTTGTCATAGCTACGAACCTTGGCTCTGATACCAAATGTAATGCCCTGTGTAGCTACTGCACAAGTACTAGAGGGGGTGAATAGTACTTTAAAATAATCAAGAATGTAATTCCTAATTATTTTGCAATTCACAAACAACAATGCGGAATAACTACAAACAACAAGAACCAATGCAAACGTAAACAAACGATATAATGGGTTCGGATCCACCCAAGTCTCCTCGACTTATTCCCGGTGATCCTACGTCCCAAACACCCAGATCCCCTCCGGCTACTTGAGTTAGAATCCTCTAACTCAAATTTGCACTATGAAATTCTTGTAGAAAACCTCCATAAGATCAAATCATACACAAATGAAAACGTGACTCCCACAACCCGGGATCACGAACTTCTCTCACAACCGAGAAATAAACTTGCAATAAAATGTAAATGAAACAATAAACACTTACCAACAAAATCATATGCCTTGAGTAAACTTACTTGAATTTAGGTCAAGGAGGATTTTGAGGAAGAAGAAGTCACCAAACCCTAGCTCCACCAAGATGGACATCAATAGATGGCTAGGGATGAGTTGGAGACTTGGAATCATGCTCCTAGCTTGAATGGCTCACAATGAAGAGAATCTCTCTTGAGGAATTAGGGCTCAAGGAGTTTAGAGAGATTCTTGTGAGAAAGAGAGAGCTTGGAATTAGCTTGGGAAAACTCTTCTCTTAGGTCTGAAATAACTTGGACAATGGACCTCTTCTCCTGCCTCAAACGAATCAGGTTTGTATTTATAGAGGCAAGAACAATCGTGTTCAAAAGATTCCCAACGGTCATATTTCTGAAGCAGTTAGTCGGTCAAAGAAGGATCACTGACCGACTAGATTTCAATCTAGTCTGTCGGTGAGTGAGCTTGGACCGACTAAGAGGTTGATAGCCAAGATAGAAAGTTCATGTTCGATAGAACTAGTCGGTCTAAGAAGACTTGCCAACCGACTAGTTTGCTAACTAGTCGGTCGGTGAGTGTTCTTTGACCGAGTAAGAGTTGAAACTCAATAGGCTGTAAACAAAGATAACTAGTCAGTCTAAGAACAAATTCCAACCAACTAGTTTCACAACTAGTCGGTCGATAAGTGTTCTTGGACCGACTAAGTGATAACAGTGGCTCAGGCTGAGAAATGAAATACATAACTAGTCGGTCTAAGAAGGATTCCAAACTGACTAGTTTGACAACTAGTCGATCGGTGAAGCTTCTTGGACCGACTAATGATAAACAGTGTCAGGCTGAAATTGAGCAAGGCATTCTAGTCGGTTCAAGAAGGATTGCTGACCGACTAGATCACAATCTAGTCGGTTGGTTCTTCTTCTTGAACCAACTAAGATGCACAAGAAGCTGCGATAAGAAGCGCGAAGCTTCGGGAAAGTTTCTATGGGATTCTAAGATTATCCTAGCTCTAAGATATGATCGTTATGAAGATTATAATGTAAGACCTACTCAAGGCTTAACATTCTATGAAATGAAGCTAGAAGACTATAAAATGAACATGACGAACCGTCTTCAAAGCTTCAATCCGAATCTCTTGACTTCAATAATGATCCTTGAGCTTCAACGAAGCTTCAGGTACACGATCACGTGCTTTGAGAAGTCTTGAGACATCGCTTTTGATGTTCAAAGAAATTTGGCGACGATCTCCATAACTGCGCTCACAAAGAGTTAGTTCACGATATTTATGTTTGTTCATCATCAAAACCAAATCCGGGGAATCAATACTCAACAAGATCCTGCTATGAAGAAACTAGAAATGTCTTGTAGCATTGAGAAGATACATTAATGGCTAAAGAATTTTTTCTCCTTTCTCTAATTCATCCACACATTTTGCATAAATGCCAAACTTTGCAATACAATGCTGTGATCATTTACCAGATTCGATGCATAATATAGAGGACAGAGGTTGCATTTACTGGCACAATTGTCAGCAGAGCTACATTCTCAAATCCAGACTGTCTCTAGAGAACAATATTCAAACCTTATACCTAAAAAACTAAACAAATCTAAATGCTGCATGAAAATGGAGATCTAGCGTTCGGCTAGCATCAACTATAGAAAAATCTTAGGTACTACATACAAACTTCCAGAGGTCCTTGTTCCAATCCAATTGATGTCGTCAACCCGTCTTATAGTGTCTCTGCCCTCCTCTCTTTTCTTCCAAACTTGGATTTTCCTTATTGATTTTGATCTAACATAAAGTTCCATATGAAACAAGAAGACACAAAATGGTGGCTCAGTTTCGTTGCTAACATACGAGGAACAGTGAATTCATTGCTTACGTTGGCCAAGACTCCTGATCCAAGATTGGCATCTTCGAGAGCTCTTTTGCTTGCGACAAGGCATTACCTCCAGGCGTCGTCGAGCCTGCTGCTAGTATCTACATTGATCCGAGCTGTTGATCTTTCTTGATGATCCACTTGTTCTCTCACAATCTCTCTCCTCTGTTGCTGATTCAAACCCACATCACCCTGCCCTTGTCATGCACCAACAACAACAAACCCAATCTGCTCACTGGCCCACTAAGTTACAAATAGGATGCTACTCTCTCTCCAGAGCTAATCTGAAGCAACCATGTCAACTGATGATGATCATGTAAATGGGAGGGCTAACTCGCTTTTTATATATATAGAAGAGCCAGCGATACCCGATACGAGATAGTAACCATAATCCAGGCACTATTCAGAGTCCAGCTAGAACTTGGAGTGTAAATGACGACAAATTTGAATCACCTTAATCTCTGGTAATCAGAATGCAAATAGAACTAGAAATAATCAATTCAGCTAATAACGAATAGAAAGTTAAGAATAAGATATGTTCGGAATTCTTGGCCACACATCACAAGAACCTACTCACAATTCAATATTTCTCGTAAACCAAATTATAATTCTTCTCAAAATATTCCATTCAGCTAATTCATTGAATAAAGGAGTTTCACTACGTACTTATTAAAGGCAAACCTACAAAATAATTGTTAGATAATCTAGCTGTTTTCGTTATTTACCTGTTAGTTGTTTTTGTTTGTTTAAACTCAAATAACAACATGAAGCCACGACGTGAATGTGCGCCGTGCATGTAGGAGCACGTGACGAACGTGTGTAACAGACGACCTGTCTGTCGGTGAACAAATTCACGATCTGATCGCTGCGCAATACTCGGCAGCATGATCTCTGATCCATTTCGTTTTCGCATTAATAAATGGAGTTAATCAGCATGTTGTAAACACGAAGCAGCCAAAAAAACTAAAGTGTCTTTTATGACCTGTTTTTTTTGCGCTGTGTTTTTTTGTTTCACCGTTCATTTGTTCGAGTGTCAAGGGCAATCAAGTGGTATCAAAGCCCAGTTTGAGTTCTTCGACACCTCGTGATGGAAAGGATCCCCACCAATCAAGCGGAAAGCAACCATGGGCACGAGCTTGCGCTACCGCAGATGATGAAGGACCCGTGCGGGACAATGACGTACCCCATCCTGACACGATTAAACTACAGCGACTGGGTCCTCTTGATGAGGGTCATCCTGCAGGCGAGAGGCCTGTGGTAGGCGGTCGAGTGTGTAGAGGCCGTCACCGATGACGCCGGTTGGCAATGACCGTAAGGCGATGAAGGCCATCCTTCACGCCGTGCCATCGGAGATGATCGCAACTCTGGCAGTAAAGCCCACGGTAAAGGATGCGTGGGATACAATCAAGACCCTGCGCATGGGGTCTGAATGTGTGCGCGACGCCAAAGCTCAGACGCTCAGGACCGAGTTCGAGGAGCTGAAGCATAAACCTGGTGAGTCGATCGATGAGTTGTCTTTGCGTCTAACCGGCATTGTTAACAAACTCTCTGATCTCGGTGACGAGATCAAGGAGAAGCAAGTCATGCAGAAGTTCCTACGCGTCATCCCCAAGCGGTACTTGCTGCTGGTGATGTCCGTGGAGAGCCTGTTCGACCTGAACACGCTCTCGTTGGAGGACCTGACCAGTCGTTTCAAAGCAGCCGAGGAACGGTTCGAGCTGGAGGCGGTAGAGTATGGCAGTGGCAAGCTCCTGCTGTCAGAGGAGTGGCTTGCGCCCATGCGACTGTGCGAATAGGACGGCTCCTCCAGCCGCAGTGGTAGCGTTCATCCCAAACATGCGTCGTGGCAATGTACAGGACGCGCGTGGAAAGGAGGTCACACACGATGGTGGCGGCAGGGCATTCAGTGCCGGCCGCGATGTAAAGAAGGATAAGTGCTAGTACTGTGATAAACTGGGGCACTGGGCACATGATTGCAGGAAGAAGAAACGCGACGAGGCCGCCAACCTTGTATAGGTGGATGACGAGGAGCCCCCACTCCTCATGGCTGAAGTTGCGTCACTCACCGCGGCACACGCCGAGTCAAAATGCGGCGACAGAGACGGCTCTGTTTTTCTCAACGAAGAATGCGCCAAGGTCCTGCTCGGTAAGGAGAATGACGTGAAGGATGTCGTGTGGTACCTAGACACTGGGGCATCAAATCACATGACGGACGACCGTGCTGCATTCACCGAGCTGAACACAGGCGTGATTAGGTCGGTCTAGTTCGGCGATGGCTCAGTGGTGGAGATCAGGGGGCGCAACACTATGCTTTTCACAGCACATGGTGGCCGGCACCGCATGTTCACTAATGTCTACTACATACCCAAGCTCTGCAGCAACATCATCTCCCTTGGGCAGCTCGATGAGGTGGGCTGCGAGGTGCTCATCAGAGGCGGTGTCATACGCATGCGAGATCGACAACACCTTCTCCTCATCAAGGTAACGTGGACTAGCAACCGGTTGTACGTTATTTCCCTTAATGTTACAAAACCGATGTGCATGTCAGCCAATACAGGGAACACTGCTTGGCTTTGGCATGGGCGTTTCGGCCATCTGAACTTCGAGGTGCTGCGCAAGCTCACGCACGATGGCATGTTGCACGGACTTCCTCGCATCGAACACGTGGACCAACTCTGTGCCGTATGTCTTGTCGGCAAGCAGAGGCGCGCACCCTTCCAGCAGATGGTGAATTATCGTGTCGAGGGTCGCATCGACCTTATACACGGTGATCTTTGCGGGCCCATCACGCCGGTAACACACGGAGGGAGGAAGTACTTCCTCCTCCTTGTCGATGACAAAACCCGCTACATGTGGGCCGCCTTGCTAACAAAAAAGGATGAGGCGGCGGCCACGATCAAAAAGTACCAAGCTACTGTCGAGGTGGAGACCGGGAGGAAGCTGCACATGCTGCACACAGATCAAGGTGGCGAGTTCACCTCTGTGGAGTTCGGGGACTACTGTGCCGATCGTGGCATGCACCGGTAGCTGACGGCACTGTACTCCCCGCAGCAGAACGTCATCGTCGAGTGGCGGAACCAATCCGTTATGTCCATGGCGCGTTGTCTGTTGAAGGCAAGGAAGATGTCGGGCGCGTTCTAGGGGAGGAAGTCAGCACATCAGTGTTCATCCTGAACTGCTCGTCGACCCAAAGTGTTTGTGGCATGACTCCATATGAGGCTTGGTACGGGAAGAAGCCGGTGGTGCACTTCTTCAAAACGTTCGGCTGCATCGCACATGTTAAGGTAACACGGCCTAACCTGAAGAAATTGGATGATCGCAGCATCCCCATGGTGTTGATCAGCTACGACATCGAGTCCAAGGCTTACCGGGTGTATGACCCGGTGAGCAAGCGCGTGTATGTGACACGTGACGTCGTGTTTGATGAAGCGACGTGCTGGAACTGGGTTGGCTCTGACATGGGTTCGTCCTCATTCACGGTGGAGTACACACCGCCCATCGTGAAGGCATGCAGGGGAACTACCACGTAGACACAAGGGGGAGCGGCAACACCACCTGCGTCCGAGCCGGCCACACCGCGTGCACGGACAGCCGAGCCAGACATGCCCACGCCATTGCGCGCCTCACCGACCCCTGAGCCGAACGCTGTGGAGTTTGTGTCTCCACCGCCAGATGCAACACCTATGGCCATGATCGGAAACAACGATGCACCACGATGCTACCGCATCATCAACAACGTGTACACCACGACCGGCAAGCACGTGATGGACCTAGAGGAGCTCCTGCTCACGACCGGTGACGAGCCGATGAAGTTCCAGGAGGCTGAGCTGCATGCATGCTGGCAGAAGGTGATGCTCGACGAGCTGGGCTCGATCGTCGAAAACCACACTTGGATGCTAACAGAGTTGCCTGCAGGGAAAAAGCCGATTGGGCTGAAGTGGGTTTTCAAGTTGAAGAAGAATAGCGCCGGCGAAGTGATCAAGCACAAGGCCAGGCTCGTGGTAAAGGGCTATGTACAGCACGCAGGGATTGACTTCGATGAATTCTTCGCTCCCGTGGCTCGACTGGACTCTGTCAGTGTATTGCTGGTGGTCACGGCGCACGCCGGCTGGGAAGTACACCATCTCGACGTCAAGTCTGCATTCCTGAACGGCGATCTGGAGGAATAAGTATATGTAGCACAGCCGCCTGGATTCGTTCGAGATGGGCACGAGCACAAAGTATTGCGGCTGCACAAGGCTTTGTACGGACTACGTCAAGCTCCTCGTGCGTGGAATGCCAAGTTGGATGACACGCTGTTATCACTTGGGTTTCACAGGAACAAAACGAAGCACGTAGTATACACCCGGGGCGTCAGCGATGAGAAGCTGCTGCTGGGCGTGTACGTGGATGATCTGATCGTCACGGGCATGCACTTGAAGGCCATCGATCATTTTAAGCAAGAGATGAAGGCCAAGTTCCAGATGAGTGACCTCGGTAAGCTTGGCTATTACCTTGGCATTGAGGTACGACAATGCACCGGTGAAATCACGTTACGACAGACTGCGTACGCGACCAGGGTGCTCGAGAATGCGGGCATGACCGGTTGCAACCCGGTCCACGTCCCAATGGAGCCACGATAAAAACTGAGCAAGGAGAGCTCAAACCCACCGGTGGATATGACACTCTACCGGAGTATCGTCGGGAGTCTACGCTACTTGGTACACACACGGCCCGACATCACGTTCGTCGTCGGCTACGTCAATCGCTTCATGGAGTCACCCACGACCGAGCATTGGAGCGCCGTCAAGCACATACTCAGGTATATTACTGGCACTATTGGCTACAGATGTCTCTACGCCAAGGACATCTCCAGAGCTAAACTCGTGGGGTATAGCGACGCCGACATGGCCGGTGATGTTGATGACAGAAAGAGTACTAACGACGTGGTGTTCGTTCTCAGGGGTAGCCTGGTAAGCTAGCAATCACAGAAGCAGAAAGTGGTTGCCTTATCGTCTTGCGAGGCGGAGTACATTGTCGCAACTACTGCAGCATGCCAAGGTGTGTGGCTCGTACAGCTGCTCAGTGATCTTCTCGGCAAGGAGGCCTGAAGAGCTACTCTACTCGTGGACAACAAATCAGCGATTCAACTTTGCAAGAATCCGGTTTTCCACGACCGGAGCAAACATATCGAGACGCGCTACCATTTCATCAGGCAGTGCGTCGAAGGCGGTAAGATTGCCGTCGACTACGTCCACACCGACAATCAGCTGGCGGACATGCTGACAAAAGCAATCGGGCGGGTCAAGTTCCAGGGCCTGTGCGCGAAGCTCGGCATCGTCAACATCCAGAACAACTAGATTAGGGAGAGTTTGTTAGATAATCCAGCTATTTTCGTTATTTACCCGTTAGTTGTTTTTGTTTGTTTAAACTCAAATAACAGCATGAAGCCACGACGTGAATGTGCGCCGTGCATGTAGGAGCACGTGACGAACATGTGTAACGGATGACCGAGTCTGTTGGTGAACAAATTCACGATCTGATCGCTGCGCAATACTCGGCAGCATGATCTCTGATCTGTTTCGTTTTCACATTAATAAATGGAGTTAATCAGCATGCTGCAAACACGAAGCAGCCAAAAAAACTAAATTGTCTTTTGTGCCCTGTTTTTATTTTTGCGATGTGTTTTTTTTGTTTCACCGTTTGTTTGTTCGAGTGTCAAGGGCGATCAATAATTAATTATTGTTGCTTATTTTTCATAACCAGAAAAGAGAAGAGACCATAGTTCATAGTGCTTTTGATGTATCTGAGAATTCTCTTTGTTACCAGCAAATGGGACTCATTTGTCATCTCTATGTACCTATTCATAAGCCTAATCGTATGGACAATGCCAAGTCAAGTTACCTTAGGGTTCTAACTAAGCTGTTGAACTGAGTTGACTTGACAACTATTCCATCTTCCTCTCTGGATGGTTTATGCATGTGCTCATCATGAACTTCTTCAATAACTTCTTCAATAGTTTATGCAAGTTTAGAAACATATTCGATAAATTAAGTTTCAGCATGTAGAAAATTTTAAAAATGCATAATTTAGGACCCCATGTCAATGCCTTAATCTGTTGCATGCGACAACAAGCCCCCCTTCCCCCCAAAACAAAACCACCCAAAAAATTTCACATGCGCGAGCCGCGCGCACACCATGCAGGAAGTCAGGCAAACCATGACAACTTCAGGACTTGCCAAAGTAAGCTGAAAATGTTAGTATAAAAGTTTCAAATAATTAATCCACATAGAACTATATATGACACCATTAAAGGTTACCCGACATCCAATAGCAAATAGTCCTAGTTTTTGAAAGGTTCGTAGGGTGCAGTTTGCCATAAATTAAAGTGGTTAATAAACATTAAATTAAGCTTCTTATAGTCGTATAGCTCAATATTGGTGCAATAAGCACCAATTTCTAAGTTGGTCAAAAAGCTTTAAATTATGCTTTCCAATAGCTCAATGGACTCTCTAATATGTTCCACTAAATTTTAAACTGATCAAGGTCTAATAATAAATAAGGAATAACTTATGGGAACAGTAAACAATATACTTTTTAAATGGATTCAATTGTTTGTTTTTAGCTTTATATCCAGCTGTTAGTTTTATGAGCTAGCTTTTCTGCAAAGTTGATCTAGTCTGCAATCAATAGCCTCTCCTAACCAAAATTTGGTGTCTCCGACACTTTTGGATATGACTGTCCACTGGTGTCAAATGCTTATAAAATTGCAAAAATTTTAGTCACATCAACAAGTGAAGATGAATTCATTATGATACCTTTTCACAAAAGTAAATGTCTTAGATTAGATTGATATTACAAGCTTTCATAAACAACCAAATGCATACAATTATACAGGTCAAATACATGTTCTATAATAAAAATATAGATGTGTGTGTTTATACCAACAATTCTCCAGTATTATGTACTAAGCTCATCTATCCATAATCTTTTAGCAGCAATTTGAGAAGTGCATGGTGACCTGTATCAGCATACTGAAGTATTCATACATCAAAAAATCAGTAAACAATTATAGTTTATGTTTTATGCCAAGAAATGCATGAAGAAAACTGGGAATATAGACTATTTTATATTGAATTCTGATTGGGTTGCAATCAACTAACCAGATATTTACTACAGGGTTAATAATAGTTTATGTTTGTTTACACTAACCAGATATTTACGATTTATGGTAACAACATATCTGCCCTTCTTCCTTCAACATATGGTCGATGTGTTTATGATGTCTTTAATCTACGTTTCAACATTTTGAGAGCATCTTAATCTGATGGCTAGACCTGACAATGTAAAAGGTACACAATCTTCATATTAGCCTAACTGTAAACATTATTAGTATGCCACATATAAACGCATTGGTTACGTAATCAAAAAAATTCAACACATGATAAAGTAAATGAAATCCATTAACATGAACCTTTTGTCAAGAAAGCTAAACATAAAGTAAAGATAAATAACTGGTAGCTGCAATCGTTTTCATCTTTATAACATTCATTAATAAGAAGCGTTCGGGTTTCTGAAAATATCAATTCTGAAAACAAGTGAAGTTTAACATAGAATCTTTATAACATTCATTAATAATGGGAATCAACCGATGAATGTAGACATGCCTACAGTAGATGTAAGGAGTCATATCGATTGGTATTTCGGAATATATAAGACACCAGTGTATACGTGATACATCCTTGTCAGATTGCTTGGCTATGAATAACCAGTGTAACTATATACATTTAGTTCATTTCTCATTTTACATCATGTCAATTGGTTAACTCAGACATAGCCTTCCAAATGAAAAAAAACAGTCATATTCAATGTGAAACTGGTTCTAATTCAACTATATTGGCACTTATAACATTAATGATAATACGATATGCTCAATTTCACGGTCAGTTTCGGAAACGCATTGTGAAGCTACAATGTTAGGTCAAAAACCAAGAGGAGACCGATAACAGTTAGTTTCGGAAGCAAAAGTCACCCGATACAATTCTAAGAACGCCTAACGTTCTCCAAATATAAGAATCAATTATCCTTGGGTTAAATTTCAAAAGCCAAAATACCCTCTGCAATGATTCGTCGAAATGTCCATTGAGGAGTGATCAACAAATTGTCGATCCAAGCAAAATATGAACAATGGATGCTGAAGACTTTGAAACTAACTTAAATAGCAGCAAGCAATCCATCCATTTTTGGATAGTTTAGGGCTAAATAGTGGGGGCTTTTCCCATTGCAGATCGACAATTGCTAGTTTGGCAAATTAAACCACATGAGCATCATGATTCGAGCTCCAATATTGTGATTACGATCAAACCATCATCGACGTACTTGTGCAAAGATGTCTCCATCAAAAATGTTTGTTTGCATTTTTGACCTCTTACCATACTCCCTCAGCTCCAGAGCAATGGATTATGGGATGCTTAATTGTGTCCGGCTTTGAGTTACAACAATGGTATTAAGGGTTAATGGTGGGGATCGATGTAGCTCTTCGATGGTTTATTTCCATGCTAGTCATGTTTGAGCACAATAACCATGCAACTATGAAAATGAGATGTTGGTCCATCGATTTTAGATCGCAAAAACCAAATATTTACGATTAATAACCATTCATATGAACAACAACAGTCTCTCCAGGAAAACAAAAAAACAGCCGATAAGATACTTAATAATTTCATATAGCAATAAAAAGATTATGGTAGATAACAGGAACCCCCAACCCATTCAAAGTAGAAACACATCAAATTATGCATATTCACAAGAGTGAGCTATATTAACATACATCAAAACCGTTTGAAAAAAGCAACACATATATATATTACATTGATCAAAATTGCTCATTTTATAAGCTATGGATACATATAGGGGCAATTAAAATGGAAATGTTTTGCTTTTCATGGATATAGACACTGACTTAGAAATACATGTAATTTTAGCTTGTATGGATCAATACACTAAGGGGGGTGAATAGTATATATAATAAAAAACTGTTGCAAATAAAACGTTACTAATATTTGCAAAGATGGCACAAAAATGAAATGATAAGTACTGAAAATAAATCAATCGTAAACACAGAGATTTATCCTGGTTCGGATCCTCTTGATCCTAGTCCAGTCCTCTACTCCCAGTAGAGATTTTCAATCCACTATAATCACTTGTCCCGCAAGTACACACATACAAAAATGGCGACACTCCACGTGTCCCAAACTTTGTACAATCTCTAAACATAGATTCACCTTTGTAATGAAAAATAAAATAAACACCGTATAGCCTTGTAATGAATATGAAATATGAATCCAGAAGGACGGTGTTTAAAATAGGAACTTCAATGTTTCAAGATATATAATGGTGAAACACAATTGAAGTTCTTCCGTTCTTAAAGGTGGAGAGAAATCTAATGATTTCTTCTTACAAATAAGAAAAGAACAACTTTCCCAAAAAGTGTTGAAATCCAAGTTCTTTCGTTCTTAAACGAAGAAAGAAACCTAATGATTTCTTCTTACAAATAAGAAAAGAACAACTAATGACTGAATACTTAAGGAAATCAGAGACATGATTTCAACAAAGATAGAATTAAAGAAGAGTAAAGTGTGTGAAGTGAAAGAGATGGTCTACCTCTCTATTTATAGTGCTTAGGGACGGTTGGAGAGTGTAAGTAATGTTGGAAAATGGTCATGAACCGTTCCTGAAAATTTGGGCTTCAGACGGCTAGTTTTGAAATTAGTCGACCAAAATGAAAAATTGGTCGACAAAAATTTAGAGATGGAATTTTGACCGTTCGAAGACAGATCCAGAATCTACATGGTTAAGGGAGTTTGCATATGTAATCCTATAGTCAAATTCGAAGGTTTAGAATTGGTCGACCAAAATGGGGTTATTGGTTGCCAATTTTCAAAATTACGAATTTTCGAAATTGGGAAGTGTAGATCTCTGAGTAATGGAACGTAGGTGACTAAGACATATTATCACAAGGCTTTGTAACTCTAATAAAGTAAATTTTACATTGATTACATAAAGCCGCAGATAAGACTGTATCTGCAACTGAATCTGAGAAGCTTCTTTGCAGGGGATCCTTATCAAGTGATTATATATTCAAGTCATGGATGTAAGGTGCCTTTGTCTTTCTAGCTTCATGAACTATGATATATCCGTTTGAATATGCATAAAGATATCTGAATATGTGGAACTCAGCATGTATTTGTATCTGCATAGATAGAGTTAGTAGCACTGAATGTGTTTGTCATATCAAAACCATATGGGAATAGAAATATGGAATTATGAAATTTCAATATTCTCCCCTTTTTTGATGATGACAAACATATAAATATATATTGTTAAAAAGTGAACATATATGGCATACTCCCCCTGAATACGTGGAATGTGTAATTACTCCCCCTGAGTAGAAGAAATATATTACCCCCTTTGGAATCCTCAAAAAGAGACAAATATAAGATTAGTTAAGAGAAATAAGCGAGAAAAATACGAAGGAAATATAAAAATGTGCGGCCAAATAAGAAGTATAGAGCTGTTTTTTTGTTTTTTTTAAAATGAACATACTTTGGCAAGTATTTGAAAATGATTTGTATGCCAAATAGAGTGTAGAGGCCGAACAAATGTGAATAGGCCATGGAGAAATAAGGAATGGACTGGCCAATTGAAAATAAAGAAAGGGCAGGCCATTTAAAAATACATACTAATGCAGTCCTAAAATTGAGGGTTAATAGAGCCACGGACTGTATTGGTATAGGAAGAAAAACAATAATACAGTAATCATATAGTAGTGGAAAAAATAATTTTAAAAGATGACACAAGAGACATGTCTTGTGGGTAGGTTACGAAATGACCAACGGGTATATTTGGTGGTGTGTATCAACAGAGTATAAATTGGAGCAAAAAATATTTGTGCCTTTGATTAAATCTTGTACAGAAATAAAGTGAGAAATGCTAGGGAATGGAATATCCTGTGGTAATGGGAACCATAAGTGTAGCTGTTGTTATGATAATATCCTGGGGGGAAGGAAACATGCATTATGGGCATGAAAATGTTGTTGGAAATTAGTAGAGCAGGACATTAAAAAAATTGGAGATTTGAGACCTGCCTGCATAACATGTAGAAGATAATGAACAACAAAATGAATATAGCAACAATATTTGCAGCTAAAACATAAAAAAATGGAAATTAGACTAGATATCCAAGGGAATGGCTGTGGAACAAATACACAAACAGAGGACAGATATACAAGAATAAGTATGAAGAGAGTACCACAGAGGACATATCCAAAGGAACATGCAAAACAACTAAGACGTTAGCACCAAACAACTATCCAAATGCACATCCAAATGAACATTCAGGGTACTTTATCACCACAAAACAACTAAGAAGTTACAGAATATCCAAAACAACTACCCAGAGAAATGTTTACAGAAGAGTATCCAAATAGGACCATACGCAAAGGACATAGTAACCACAGACAACCCATAGTCGTACAGGACCTATTAACAGCACCAAATAACAAAACATCATACCCAAAGTCTTGGAGAACATCACCAACAAACTACCGATACGAAGAAACCAACATAAAGCGAGCACCAAATAACTATGAAACTAGCACCTGAAGTACCAAAAACAACTATCCGAGGCCAAGGAAACCAACGACAAGGAAAAGCTAAGGACGAGTGGACGGCCCAGGCCTAGAAGGAGAAGTGGCAGCTGATGAGGGACGAACGACACGGAAGTGAAGAGACTCGAAATGAGTCAACATTGTGGTGACGGCAACCTGAAGCGCTTCCATCATTTTGTTGTGTTCCTACATAGTATAATCGCTGGAAGTTAGGTGAGACAGAATTCCATGAAATCCATCGTGCATCTCGTTGCAGATATCAGTGAAATCGCGAGTGACGGAATGCCGAAGAGCGCGAACTTCACCAATCAAATCAAAATCACCATGGGCGATTGGTGGGGTAACGGGACTGCTAGGGGAAGCATCAGAGCCTGAATAACGCTTCCGAATAAGAATGCGGCCACATGCATGAGAAGAAAACCCTGGGGTACGGGTGCTGGGAGTGGTACGGGTTCGGGGAGAGCGGGTACGGATGCGGGGAGAGCGAGAAGTGGAGCGAGGAGTAGGACGAGATGGGTGGGGAGAGGTGTCCGGAGGAGAGGCATCATCATCGTCTTCATGATTGGAAGTGTCTGAAAGAACTAGCTGCATATGATTAAGGGTCTCAAAATTGAAGTCGATTGGGTTAAAGATCTGAACCGAATTTGCAAAAGGAATCTGAAAGGCTTCAAGGATCCTAGTGATAAGAGACGACAAGAAAATATGGGAGCGGACGGGTTTGGCCAAAGAGTCTAGTAGAACAGAACCCCAATCAATGGGAAGTTCTCACATCAAGGCATACAAGCATCGGGCTGTTTTAGTACTCACGTAATTGAGGGAGCGTATTTTCGGGGCGAGATTGGACATGATGATTTTAACCATCATTCTAGCCGGTGGATGAAGAGTTGCGGCGGATTTTTTTGGGCGGAAATCGGGGGACAGAAGTAGCTTAATGGCTGGGGTTAGATAGGGTGTCAGGGAGAGGCTGAACATGGGTCGAGGGTAAATTCAAAATCAGAGAGAGCATGAAGCCAGTCAGTCGAAAATAAAAACCATTGACGATAGTGGTTATTGAAAGCATACCATCCCTCTTTGACGATTCCAAATTCGCGTAGAATTCACGAACCAGAGAAGGGAAGTAAGGCGTACGGTTCACAGTCGACCAAAGAGCCACTAGGCCGGCGGAGTGGAGGGGGTTGAAAATCTGTGAGAAGCCATGGTCGGTGAAGTCGACATGGCGTTCCAGATGAAAGGGAAGATTCTCCAGGAGGCGACACTGCTGGGTGGCCACCAGAGAACGGAAACAAACGGGAGAGGACGTCGCAATAAAGTCGAGATATTGGGGATCCATGGGATTGAGGGTGGCGGAGGAGCGATCGAGGAGAGAGAATGGAAATCGGCGACGGGTCGGTTAATTTTAGGGAGGCGCCGGCGAGATTTCGGGGTGTTGCCGTCGAAATCGGAGTAGGGCGGCAGCGATTGGGGAAAGGGCGCAGGTCGGGTGATTTTGGGGGAAATGGTGCTTCGGGAAATGAGAGTGGATAGCCTTAGGAGATATTTTGAGAAAATGAAGTTCCCTAGGTACGAATTAAATGGGGAGAAAATTAGTTAGAGGAAGTTTTTGGAACTGAAATTTTTTCAATCGACAGAGTAATTTGGAAAAATGAACCAACGCAAATTTGAAAAACGAAAAGAGGGGTTCAGTTTGGGAACGAAAAATGGAGGGAACGATTAACGAAAATAAGCGGCAAGACGAAGCAGTTACCAAAAAATAAAAAATCGACAATTTGCGACCAATATTTGTACATTGGTCGACCAATTTCAAAAAATAGCCAAAAAATTTGAAAAATTAGAGAAAAATTCTAAAAAATATTATAAGAATTTGTCATAAGTCAGATTCACAAATAATCCCTAAATTTCTTCGAAGCTTAATAAAAGTCTCTTCTTTCAAAGGTTCAGTCCGAATATCAGCAGTCTGATGTTCAGTAGATATAAATTTAAGAACAATATCTCTTTTCTGAACATGATTGTCACGGTCTGTTTTCGATCGTACTTTCTTTGTGCGCGTACTTTTGTTCGTACACGTATTTATTTTGGACCTTTCTTGTATCCAAACCCTATTATGTAATATGCCGTTGTGACCCTCTCGAAGAGTATTTATTTGTGGAAATATTTTGGAACGTCATTTCACGGGTCGTTCTCCCATAATTTGAATTTGTTTGAAAAGGTGTCATGATTTTCACTTTGGTCGTGAGACCTTTCTATTTTTAGTCACGTCCTCCATTACCCTAGCTAGTGACCAATCTTCTTTCTCGGTCCTCTCGTCGACACGGTCGTCCTGGTATTTTTATTATATTTTTCAGATACCGTTTGGTTGGCCTTTCACACTAATCTCTTTCATTTTGTGATTAGCCAAACTAATCCCTGATTTAAATCTTGATTAAAATCTAGTCTAATCTAAGCCATAGGATCAACGTACCATGTTGAAGTGCTCCTAGCTAATCACCATCCTATATCACCCTAAGTGCACCCCCTCCGTCTCACATTCTCTCTCCCCATTACCTTAAACTCTACCCTTTTCAATACCCCTATAGCAGAAACCTTAAGTCCTTATCCCTTCACACAAGAGAGCATTTTCAGTCGCCAGCCCATTGGGTACCCACGTACGCACAACAATGACCCACACATGTTCCCCTTGCTGGCACAAGTCTCCGGCCATCTCCCGAGCAAAGCACCGCCCAGCAAGTTTCCCATGGCCGCCAAACTTCCTCTCCCCTCCGTGTGGGGATGACACCCAGCCCACACAAACTCCGGCCTTCCCCTGTGTTTTTCCGGCCATCTTCACCACCTGCCGCACCAAGATCTGCTCTTCCCCCAAGCTCGGATCTGGCATCCCTCCATGGCCGACCTCCGGCCAAAGGCTGCCGCACACCACCCTTAGACCAGCTGTACTTCCCCTCCTCACCACGCAGCGACGGCACCCAGCCCAGGCCAAGCTCCGCCCCTGACCACCTTTCTCCGATGAACCCAGATCCACAGCCATCTCTCAACCTCCTCTCCACGCATGATGGCAGATCTCCCCTTGGACATAAACTCGGCCCCTTCCTTAGCCATCAACGGCAACCCATTGGCAATGGCTCCTTGTCGGCCTTCCCTCGGAAACTGCCAATATCCAGGCGCCATTAAGCCACCGTCCAGCAAGACCCCATGAACGTCTAGCTCCTCCCTCTCAAAGAAACTCGGTTTCGGCCATCTAAATCTCCTCCATATCACACAAAACTACCCTTCATGCCATTAGATCTGCCGCTTCAAAGCCATTCTTCCCTTGGAACTGCCATTTTCACCCTACTAAAACTGTCCACAGATCCAAACCTGTCACGCCCCGCTTCCCTAAAATGGGGGCGAGACATGAGAAGGTCCGCTCAGACGTGGAGCTGTGAAGCTGCACGCCTGATAAGCTTCAAATAAAGATATATGCAGGTCCCTGTAAGTGCGAACGGAACAAAAATAATAATAATAATAAAGGAGACTGATATAAAATAAACCAATCTCAGATTTGTCCACAATAATATTCAACATCGCAGAAAAAGCCACCAGGCTAAAAGGAAAGAGTTTAGGCCTAAAACATGGCCAACAAAAGATAAACACAAAACAGAGCATTGGTGCTACGCATCGACAACTACAGTAGTCTAAACAAAAGGAAAATCAACGAAGACACTAAGACTGGTCTCCGGTGTCCACGTACTCCTCCTCGACAAATGCGGGTTTTGACTCAGCGTTAGCAAACACCACGTTCTCTCCAACGATCTCTGGCTCAGGATCTAATATGTGTCACCCAAAAGAGCAAGGGGCACATGTCAGCAAGTCTAAAAAGACTTGGCAAGGAAACATAAAGAAAGACAACCTAGCAGTTCTAAAAGTATGCATGACATGGAAGTTATAGTATGAGTATACAAGTAAGACAAGGTGTAACAACAAGTGTAACAAGACACGAGCAAGGCTTGTCAAGAGTAGCAAAGCTACTAACAATCTCAATCATTTCACTAGTCACGTTTTCATGTCATTTGTAGATGTTTACACCTTATAGCTGAAATGTCTTTCTTTCACACTGAGTGGCCGCTTAACACTACCCCAAGACCCAGAGTTTACGCCTTACAACTGCAGTTGCTGATCGGGCAAACTCCCAGTTGAATGGCCGCTTAACCCTTACCCCTCCCACATGTAAACGAGCCAGGGTCCCTGTACATGATGCTCAGTAAATGAGCCAGGGTTTCCCTGCACAAGAGCTCGATTTCTGGATCACAACCCAGAAGCGTCATTGGCATAGGGTTGTGCCCGTTAAAAAGCAGGTGCCTAGCCGCAATCATTTCACTAAGTGTAGCGTATGCTACGCAATCTTGATAGACTTGTGATGCATGCAATGTCATGGCAATAAACAGATAATTTTGCGTACCGATAATTGAATTTAAACATTGCATGTAGTATGAATGCAAGCAAGATAATGATGTCGAATCTAGCTTCGTTGTTAAGCTAGATTCAATGGCGTCTAGAGAGCTATCATTTCACTGTCGAGTCTCTTTTACGCTAAAGCAAGTTAATGGCCTAAGGACATGGCCCAAAACATGAGTTGGCAAGTTTCACTTGCCTGGCACCGAGGTTGACGATCAACGAACACGTCACAAAATTGTTATCCTACGGAGGTATGATCGCTGTTATGGACGAACAACAAATCAGAACGATGTCTAATTCCAGATTTGAAATCGAATCCTACGACGTCTAATGACCCATTTTAATTAGGTTTTCCAATATCAAATGTGGGTTATGAGAATATTAAAGGATCAAGCACAAACCAGAAGAACGATGCCGAGTAAACACGGCAACACAAGAATGATCCCGGGAGAATCACGGCGCAGATCTGGAGACGGATGGAGAATCTGGAAAAATGGAGATTTGGGAGGTTTTTGGTCGGCCGGCGGCCTATAGGGGAGGAGGCCGGCGCTAATGAAGGCGAGAGGAGGCTCCGGGGATGACGGAAGGCTACGGGGACGCCGGGGGATCAGTTGAGGAAGAAGACGGCTCAGGATAATGAAAGAAAGAATGAGGAAGGACGTGGGTTTAAATAAGAAGAAGTGGCGGCTGTAACAAACCCTAGGGCTTCGGGGTCAACTAGTCGGTCAAGGAAGGGTGGCTGACCGACTAGTTTGGGAACTAGTCGATCGGTCGTTCAACTGTGACCGACTAAGAGCAAACAGCGAACGGAGGAAATAAATCTGGGTAACAAATTAGTCGGTCTGTGAAGGCCCGTCGACCGACTAGTTTGCAACCTAGTCGGTCGGTGAGTGTTCAATGACCGACTAATGATAAACAGTAACTAGGTGAAATTTATCAAAGGAACTAGTCGGTCTGAGAGCAAGTTCTGACCGACTAGTTTCACATCTAGTCAGTCGGTGGTTGTTCTTAGACCGACTAAGGGTAAACAGTAACTCCTGAATGATTGATAAAATAAACTAGTCGGTTCCAGAAGAGTTCCTGACCGACTAGATTGTTATCTAGTCGGTTGGTTCTCCTTCTTGAACCAACTAAAGTGCACAAAGTCTCAAAATGGAGCGCGAAGCTCCAGGAACGATTCGTAAAGCTCCTAGGCTCAAACTAACTCTAAGATATGAGATATGAAGCTCGTCATGAGTGACTTAATCCAAGCCCAACGATCTAAGGAAGAAGATAGAAAATCACAACGAAACTGAGCGAAAACGAAAACTACAGAGAAGGAAATCACACACAAAGGGAAAATCCACCAATACATATATATAATATACTATAATCCAAATACATGAAAAACCAGTCATTACAGCCTCCCCAACTTCAGAAAAATTCCGCCCTCGGATTTTCCCAATACTCACGTGTCAGGGAACAAAAGTGGGTAGCGCTCTCTCATCTCATCTTCTCTCTCTCTCAAGTAGACTCTCCAGGCGAGCTGTGTCGCCACATCACCCTAACGAGATCGACAGTCTTGTTCCGAAGTGACTTCTGACGCCTGTCCAGAATCTGCACTTGCTGCTGGTCATACGTCAAATCAGGGCGAACGTCGATCTCCGAGAAGTCCACAACATGAGATGGATCGCTGATGTACCGACGAAGCTGCGACACATGGAAAACATCGTGAACTCCTTCCAAAGATGGCGGCAAGGCCAAGCGGTAGGCTACCTCGCCAACCCTCTCCAGAACGTCAAACGGTCCAATGTATTGCAGTCTCAGCTTCCCTCGCTTCCCAAAGCTAATCACTCCTCGATTCGGGGAAATCTTCAGGAACACATGATCGCCTGGCTGAAACTCCAAAGGACGATGTTTAGCATCAGCCCAATGCTTAAAATGGTCCTGAGCAATCCTCAACCTCTCCCGAATGTTCCTGACAACATCCACAGCCTCCACAATCATCTCAGGTCCTAACAGCTCCCGGTCACCAATGCCATCCCAACTCAACGGCGATAGACATTTCCTCCCATACAACGCGGTGAAAGGCGCCATGTCAATACTCGCCTGGAAGCTATTGTTGTAAGAGAACTCCACCAGATGTAGATGGTCCTCCCACGAACCCTTGAAATCCAACATGCACGCCCTCAGCATGTCCTCCAAGATCTGAATCATCCTCTCGGACTGGCCATCTGTCTGCGGATGGTATGCCGTGCTGAAACTCAGACTCGTACCCAAACTCTTCTGCAAACTCTGCCAGAACTGGGATGTGAACCTCGTGTCTCTGTCTGACACGATACTCACTGGGACTCAGTGAAGTCGTTCGATCTCCTACACGATTCACATTACATCACTATCTAAACTAGGAAAAGGAAATAGAAACGGAGAGTAAAAGAATTTACCTCAATGTATCTCCTCGCTAGCGCCTCAGTAGACTGTTCTACTCGGAATGGAATAAAGTGCATGGATTTGGTCAATCGGTCTACGATCACCCAAATCGCGTCATTCTGCTTCGGACTCTGAGGCAGTCCAATCACAAAGTCCATAGTGATGTGTTGCCACTTCCACTTCGGAATCGGAAGGGGTTGTAGTAACCCTGCCGTACGCTGATGCTCTGCCTTCACCTGCTGGTAAACCAGACACTTGGCTACGCTCCGAGCCACACTCCTCTTCATACAATGCCACCAAAAGTTCAGACGAAGATCCTTGTACATCTTGGTACCCCCAGAATGTACAGAATACGGCGAACTGTGCACTTCAACCAATAACTCCTCTCTGTTATCCCCAGTTGGCACACACAATCTAGCTCCATATCTCAGCAAGCCATCCTCATGAATCAAGAAGTCAGTCCGCAGACCGGCTTTTACCTGCACTCGAATCTTCACCAGCTTCGGATCTCCGGCCTGGCCAGCCTTGATCCGATCCACGAGCGTCGATTGTACATGCATACACATCAACAAAGAAGCCTCTCCAGGAAGAACAATCTCCACACCATACTCGCAAAAATCCTGCTGCAATCTCCACTGCGAGGTCAACATCATCACCGCTAGAAGCCTACTCAGCGCATCCGGAATCACATTCACCTTGCCAGGGTGATACTGCAAATCAATCTCATAATCCGCCATGAGCTCCAACCATCGACGTTGTCGCATGTTGAGCTCCTTCTGAGTAAAATTATACTTCAAGCTTTTGTAATCGGTGAAGATCTTCACCTTCTCACTCAGCAGGAAGTGCCTCCAAATCTTGAGCGCAAACATGACAGCGGCCAACTCCAGGTCGTGCGTCGGGTAATTCTTCTCATGAGTCTTGAGCTGACGCAAAGCATATGCTACCACATGCCCATGCTGATGCAACACACAACCGAGACCCTTGCCAGAAGCATCGCAAAAGATCTCGAAACCTCCACTACGATCAGGCACAGTAAGAACTGGGGCAGTCGTCAATCTCTCCCTCAGAACACCAAAGGCATCCTCACAATCACCCGACCAAACAAAAGGTACATCCTTCCGCGTCAATCTGGTCATCGGCTCAGCAATACGGGAAAAGTCCTTAATAAAACGCCGATAATAACCAGCCAAACCAAGGAAACTCTGGATCTCAGACGCTGACTGCGGAACAGGCCACTCCCTGATGACCTTGATCTTCTCAGGATCCACCGAAATACCATCACCAGACACCACATGCCCGAGAAAAGCAACTCTGTCCAGCCAAAACTCGCACTTCGAATACTTAGCATACAAACGATGCTTCCTCAATATCTCCAACACTGTCCTCAAGTGCGAGACATGCTCTTCCTCCGACATTGAGTAGATCAGAATATCGTCAATAAAGATAACGACAAACTTGTCTAGAAAGTCGTTGAAAATCAGGTTCATCAGATTCATGAAAACTGCGGGTGCGTTGGTTACACCGAAAGGCATAACCACAAACTCGTAGTGTCCATACTTCGTCCTGAACGATGTCTTCGGAACATCTTCCTTCCTCACCTTCAGCTGATGGTAACCACTCCTCAGATCCAATTTAGAAAACACCCTCGATCCTCCAAGCTGATCAAAAATATCATCAATGCGAGGCAACGGGTATTTATTCTTCACGGTCACCGCATTCAGCTCCATGTAGTCCACGCACATGCGTCGCGAACCATCCTTCTTCTTCACCAGCAGCACCGGTGCTCCCCACGGAGACACACTAGGATTGATATAACCCTTCTGCAAAAGCTCATACAGCTACCTACGCAACTCCTCCAACTCTGCTGGCACCATATGATATGGTGCCTTCGAGATGGGCGCGCTCCCGGAATAAGATCAATAGAAAACTCCAGAGCTCGATCGGGCGGCAGTCCGGACATCTCCTCGGGGAAGACGTCATCAAATTCTCGCACCACAGCTGGCCTCTCCAGCTCCATCTGTAAAGCCACAATCTCCACCGGTCTGGCCCGAAATCTGACATGGCCAATCGAACTGCTGATTCTGAGAGAATATTGCATTTATTTGCCCCTCATTTGATTGTATTTTGCGTATATTTAATGTCTATTTTGGTCTCTAATACGTGTATTATTGAAATATCATTTAAAATTAGAGTACATCGCTTGTTTATACGTAAAATAACATTTTTGGGGCCTAATTTTGTCTCCATTTTATTTTTCAGGAGAAGCTTGCAATTTTCCGAATCCAACGGCTATTTTTTCATATTTTTCGGAGATCGGAGCAATTTTTGGAGATTAAAAAGGTCCATTAAAGCTATTGGAAAAGAAAGAAAATTAAAAAAAATAAAAAAAGAATAAAAAGAGGGAGGGCCCGCCTGATCAAACAGGCGGGCGCTGGCCCGCCTGTTTAACGGGCGGGTCAAGCCCGCCTGTTACAGGCGGGTCAAACCCGTCTGTTTAACAGGCGGGCGGCCCGCCTGTTCAGAACAGGCGGGCGCCTGCCCGCGTTTACAACGCGGGCGGCGCCCGCCAGGCCCTGTTGACCCGTCAGCTTTCTTTTGACTGCTGACTGGGTTGCGGGTCTGCAGCCAGCAGACCCGCAAGCCCAATAAGCCTAAATTTCCTATAAATAGTGGGTTTTGGCTCATAACTTGATCATCCAACCTCCGATTTGAGTGAAACAAGTTTTGGGGGCTTCTCCCCCAAATTCCAGAGGAGTTGGAGCAGCTATAGGGGAAGTTTGGAGACGTTTTGGCATCGTTTTGGGTGATTTCCTTCCACTTTTCTTATGTTTTTATTGTATTTGTATTAAGATTTGTAAGCAAATGATATTTGTATTAATGAAAATCGTTGTTTTTATTACCATGGCTAGCTAAATATCATGTGATTGTGCTGTGTGGAAGTTAGTATTGATGGGTTTCATGTTTTCATTTCTTCATAGCACTCGTTTTAATCGAAAACGTTGAAATTGTCGTTTTTCGCTTTCTTAATTAATTACGCATTATCCGTGAGGAATCCGCTTAGGATGACATGCCGCGAGGCATCTTCTACGTGCACAAACCCGTAGAGGGGCCCAAGGAGGGTGATGAACCACGAGGTTCATCTATTTATACGTCATTGCCTTGAAAAACGACCGATTCAATGTTTATGTAATTTGCTAAAAAATCACCGTTTTCAAAGTTAAATCTTCCGATCCACATACCTTGGCATGGATGAGGGATTGAGTCATCCATGAAGAAAGATTACCATTATACCCTACAACACTAACGAAAACACAACACACTCACACTTTTACCGTATCACCTTTCACGTTATTTTTCGTACCTGTTTTATCTAAAATCAAAAACCCAACCAAAAATTCACCTTCAAAGGGTGGTTCATACTTCATTATCATTTCCAAGCAAGTTTTAGATTGTAAAATTTGTAGAATAGTTTGTCCCTGTGGAATACGACCCTGGACTCACCAGGTTTACTACTTGACCGACTTCCTATACTTGGGAATTTAAACTGAAATATTTTAGTCCAGTCAACTGCTACCTCGGCTGAACTCAAATACTGGATGTCCAGGATTCTCGAACACCACCTTCTTCCTCCGACAGTCGATCGTATCATAGAAGCTTGCAAGCCAATCCATCCCTAGGACTGCATCGTAGTTGATGATGTCGTGGACAATAAAATCTGCATAAAGCTCATGTCCACAGACCACCAAAGGGAAAGAATTGCAACCACGATGCACCGAGGCCACGCCATTTCCTGTAACAATGTTCCAACTCTTGGGAAGAGGGGACGTCGTCAAGGAATGCTTCTCCACAAAGCTCCGAGATAGGATGCACATCGATGCACCAGAGTCAAAGAGAACTCGTGCAGGAAATGTGCAAACCAGAATCACACCTAACAACATTCTAACAATCAAACCCTATTCTAACAGACAATCATATGCAAGCAATCAACATAATCTATCAATCAAACTAACTAGGATAGAAACAGCTAGATGAGAATTACCTGCGATGACCTCCTCCACAGCCATGCTTTCCACCTATGTCATCAGAAAGGCATGCCTCCTCGGCTGCATGGCCTGCTGAAAAGCCTGCCTCTGTGGCACGAGAGCTGCTCCACGTCCAGCAGGCACATGGGCTCTCTGCTGCAACGGCTGAGCTGCAACTGGCCCTCTCTGCTGCTGAACACCATCCGGCGCTCTCAGCATCTGATTTGCATGCCGACAATCCTTCGCGACATGAGAAGCATCACCACAAATCAAACACTGGCCCAGAAATCTTCTACACTGCTCCTTGATGTGGCCAGTCTTGCTGCAGAAATGGCAAGTCTTCTGATTAGGCCCTCCTGGCCTCTTGAACTGCACGGGCTAGTTAGGCTTGAAACCAGGTCTAACTACCGCTCTGGCCTGCTCCACAGGCCTCTTCCCAGCTCCTGAAATATGTCCTCTCCTCTGGTTCACGTTCAGCTCCTGCCTCCTCGCAGCTACCAAAACCTTCTGATAGGACTCCAGATCAGAAGAAGACATGAAACTCTGAAGCTCCAAAGCAAGTCCCTGTAGGAACCTCTGATCCCTCTCATTAGCATCCTGCACCATCTTCGGTGCGAATCGACTCAGCCTGGTGAACTCCTGGTGGTACTGGTCCACCGTCAAGCTCCCCTGCTTCAGATCAATAAAGTGCTGAAGCATCTCCTTCCTGGCAGCTTTCGGAAAGAATTCCTCATCGAACCTGGACTTGAAGGTAGCCCAAGCTATCGGCTCCTCCAACATCTCTTCTTCCGCATCCCACCAATTCCGAGCATTGTCCTTGAGCTGCCTCTTCGCCAAATCAACCCATCTAGCCGGGTTGATCTTCGCCATCTTCAGGTTATCCTCTATATTCAGAATCCACTCATCGGCAGCCAGCGGTCCCTCAGACCCATCAAAATAAGCGGGACCCAGCTCCCGAAACTGCTTCGCTCCCGGCTCGGGGCGAGGGGCTTCCTGAACTGCAAGAGCAGCTCGGGCAACCGGAACAGGCTGTGCATTCTGCAACATGCCCTGCTGCACTTGCATCATCTGATGCATCATCCACATGATCTCCCCATTGGTGGGCTCTCGATCCGGCTCCTCGGCACGAGAAGGCGCACCACCACCAGCACGGGTATTTCGCCTTCCTGCCATCTAATGACACAGAGAACGAAATAATTAGACTCATAGCTTATGGTTCAGATGTCGAATTTTATTTGTTGGACATGCTAATATTATTATCGTTGCTCCGTTAATTTGCAGTTACAGAGTGGACCTGCATTGGCCACCAACAAAACCTGTCACGCCCCGCTTCCCTAAAATAGGGGCGAGACGTAAGAAGGTCCGCTCAGACGTGGAGCTGTGAAGCTGTACGCCTGATAAGCGTCAAATAAAGATATATGCAGGTCCCTGTAAGTGCGAACGGAACAATAATAATAATAATAATAATAAAGGAGACTGATATAAAATAAACCAATCTCAGATTTGTCCATAATAATATTCAACATCGCAGTAAAAGCCACCAGGCTAAAAGGAAAGAGTCTAGGCCCAAAACATGGACAACAAAAGATAAACACAAAACAGAGCATTGGTGCTACGCACCGACAACTACAGCAGTCTAAACAAACGGAAGCTCAGCGAAGACACTAAGATAGGTCTTCGGTGTCCACGTACTCCTCTTCGACAAACGCGGGTTCTGACTCAGCGTCAGCAAACACCACGTCCTCTCCAACGATCTCTGGCTCAAGATCTAACATGTGTCACCCAAAAGAGCAAGGGGCACATGTCAGCAAGTCTAAAAAGACTTGGCAAGGAAACATAAGGAAAGACAACCTAGCAGTTCTAAAAGTATGCATGACATGGCAGTTATAGTAGGAGTATACACGTAAGACAAGGTGTAACAACAAGTGTAACAAGACACGAGCAAGGCTTGTCAAGAGTAGCAAAGCTACTAACAATCTCAATCGTTTCACTAGCCACGTTTTCATGTCATTTGTAGATTTTTACGCCTTACAGCTGAAATGTCTTTCTTTCACACTGAGTGGCCGCTTAACACTTCCCCAAGACCCAGAGTTTACGCCTTACAACTGCAGTTGCTGATCGGGCAGACTCCCAGTTGATTGGCCGCTTAACCCTTACCCCTCCCACATGTAAACGAGCCAGGGTCCCTGTACACGATGCTCAGTAAATGAGCCAGGGTTTCCCCGCACAAGAGCTCGATTTCTGGATCACAGCCCAGAAGCGTCATTGGCATAGGGTTGTGCCCGCTAAAAAACAGGTGCCTAGCCTCAATCATTTCACTAAGTGTAGCGTGTGCTACGCAATCTTGATAGACTTGTGATGCATGCAATGTCATGGCAATAAACAGATAATTTTGCGTACCGATAATTGAATTTAAACATGGCATGTAGTATGAATGCAAGAAAGATAACGATGTCGAATCTAGCTTCGTTCTCAAGCTAGAATCAATGGCGTCTAGACAGCTATCATTTCACTGTCTAGTCTCTTTTACGCTAAAGCAAGTTAATGGCCTAAGGACATGGCCCAAAACATGAGTTGGCAAGTTTCACTTGCCTGGCACCGAGGTTGACGATCAACGAGCACGTCACAAAATTGTTATCCTACGGAGGTATGATCGCTGTTATGGACGAACAATAAATCAGAACGATGTCTAATTCCAGATTTGAAATCGAATCCTACGACGTCTAATGACCCATTTTAATTAGGTTTTCCAATATCAAATGTGGGTTATGAGAATATTAAAGGATCGAGCACTAACCGGAAGAACGATTAGAGCAAACACGGCAACGCAAGAATGATCCTGGGAGAATCACGGCGCAGATCTGTAGACGGACGGAGAATCTGGAAAAATGGAGATTTGGGAGGTTTTTGGTCGTCCGGTAGCCTATAGGGGAGGAGGCCGGTGCTAATGAAGGCGAGAGGAGGCTCTGGGGATGAAGGAAGGCTACGGGGACGCTGGGGGATCAATTGAGGAAGAAGACGGCTCAGGAGAATGAAAGAAAGAATGAGGAAGGACGTGGGTTTAAATAAGAAAAGGTGGCGGTTGTAACAAACCCTATGGTTTCGGGGTCAACTAGTCGGTCAAGGAAGGGTGGCTGACCGACTAGTTTGGGAACTAGTCGGTCTGTCGTTCAACTGTGACCGACTAAGAGCAAACAACGAAAGAAGGAAATAAATCTGGGTAACAAATTAGTCGGTCTGTGAAGGCCCGTCGACCGACTAGTTTGCAACCTAGTCGGTCGGTGAGTGTTCATTGACCGACTAACGATAAACAATAACTAGGTGAAATTTATCAAAGGAACTAGTCGGTCTGAGAGCAAGTTCTGACCGACTAGTTTCACATCTAGTCAGTCGGTGGTTGTTCTTAGACCGACTAAGGGTAAACAGTAACTCCTGAATGATTGATAAAATGAACTAGTCGGTTCCAGAAGAGTTCCTGACCGACTAGATTGGAATCTAGTCGGTTGGTTCTCCTTCTTGAACCAACTAAAGTGCACAAAAAGTCTCGAAATGGAGCGCGAAGCTCCGGGAACGATTCCTAAGGCTCCTAGGCTCAAACTAACTCTAAGATATGAGATATGAAGCTCGTCATGAGTGACTTACTCCAAGCCCAACGATCTAAGGAAGAAGATAGAAAATCACAACGAAACTGAGCGAAAACGAAAGCTACGGAAAAGTAAATCACACACAAAGAGAAAATCCACCAATACATATATATAATATGCTATAATCCAAATACATGAAAAACCAGTTGTTACAAAACCCCTTTGCAAATCTGTCTAGCAACACCAATTTTTCAATCACCATTGCCGCACAACTGATATTCATCCACATCCTCCAGCCTTATCCACATCAATAGCCCTATTTGCCATAGACTGTCATTGGCCTTCTATCTACCGTTGCTCGCTATCCACGTCTTTCTGATGCCGTAGAATATCGTACGGCTGTCATCCCCGCCGCGTCGCAGTTCATCATCGTGCCGCTACCCGGCTGATCGTTGTTCATGGTCGATGTCATCGCTGCAAGTCGTAGACGTCGTCGCACCTGAATCCAACCCATGGCGTCGCTACCCGATGTCAGTGTAGCTCTCCCGTCGTGTTATGGTATACCTGAACCGTAAGGACCCACACCGCATGCTAACAAGATAAAAACTGTAATTTTATTGTGTTGGTTAATTCACTAATTGAAGATAATGAATACAGGACTGTAAGTTGGTGTGATGATTGGTGTTTGGGCACGTAGGCAGAACTGGTCTCCTTGGTCATGTGACTAGCAGCACGTCCCTTTTCAAGCAAGTGAAACTTGCACAATACATGTTTTAGGCCAATTTTCTTGTTCGCGTAAAAGAGACTAAACAGTGAAATGATAGCTGCCTAGACGCCTACTTGATCTAGTTTGACAACGAAACTAGATCTGACACCCTACTTGATCTAGCTTGACAACGAAGCTAGATCCGACACTTTTACTTGCTTCCATTCATGCTACCATGTCATGTTTAATTTTCATTTAACGGTATGCACTTTAACTGCTCATCTCATGTCATGCATCATGTGTTCTTCGTGATTGAGTAGCACACGCTGCAAATGTTATTGCTATTGAGGCTAGGCACCTGCTTTTGCGGGAACAACCCTATGCCGTATCGAAAAACACTTCCTGGCTTGTGATCCAGGAGCGAGCACCATGTTGTTGGGAAACCAACGCTCGATACACGTAGAGAGGTAGAGTTAAGCGACCACTCAGCATAGAAGTGTGCTCGTACAGCCACTTCAGCTGTAAGGCGTAAACTCTGGGATTGGGGTAGGGTTAAGCGACCACTCAATGTAGAAGTATGCCAGATCAGCAACTTCAGCTGTAAGGCGTAAACCCTGTGCACATCGTGAATGCAAGTTAATCGTGAAAATCGTGAATATTGTTTAGTAGCTTTTACTACAACGTGTCATGCCAATGTTACTTTTCATGTTCATCTTTAAATTGTTAAATTCATACTCATGTTTAAATTGCTGCATTCATGTCATGTTATCTTCTTTACTTTAGAACTGCTAGTTGTATATTTTTGCACTTATGTTTCCTTGCACAAAAGTTTCCCGTTTACCTCTTAGGAGACTTTTGCTTACATGTGCCCTTTTCTCTTTGGGTGTCATATGTCAGGTTTGAGCCTGAGTAGGTTGCAGCGGTCAACAGGTTACTGATGTCCAGTTCGAGGATACCGGTTCTACTCTTAATCTCAGATGGTGACTCTCTTTTAGTTGTTGTTTACTTTCTTAGTAGCTGATGTTCGGTTGTTCGGTGCGTAGCACCCTTTCGTGTTGTAGTTTTGGCCATGCTCTAGGCCTTCTTTTCAGACTCTGTACTTTAATTTATGAGTATCTCTGTAATACTGGAATAAATAGGTGGATGTTGATTGTTGGATAATTTATTTGTCTATCCCTCATTATCATTGTTGTTGTTCCGTCGTAATGCAAAGGACCTTCTACTATTTGAAATTTTTACAGATGCTTATTAGACTGCAGCTTCACAGCTCCACGTCTGAGTGGACCTTCTCACGTCTCGCCTTCCATACTTGGGAAGCGGGACGTGACAGGTTTTGTTGGTGGCCCATGCAGGTCATCTTTGCATCTGTGAAATATCGGAATACCAATAATGATAACAACATCCATTAAATTATTCGAGACATTCAAGTCATGAATTGAGTCTAAACTGAAGGGTTCCCCTGTTTTAGGTGGTAGGAAGACTTAGATAGACATCCAGGTTTGATAGTCAGGAGCCTTTGTCAATATTTAGTTGTACTCATCATAGGTTGCATTAGTAGTCTCCTACCCAGCCCTGACCATATTAGACTCCTAGAGCTTCTCTTTTAGCCGTTCGTTTGAGTCTGACGATTTTGGGCCCAACAGAACGTAATCTTGCTACTCTTAGGACCCCACCCCGAGACCTTTATTACAGTCTAGTCTATTAGAGAGTCTTAGTGTAGGTTTCTCTTGACCTTTAGTCAACCCAATTATTAGAACCACTGATTCTATCATTTTCCTGATCATTGCATTTCCGTGTTATCGACCGTAGATTCCATCGTAGCCCTTCTTGAATCATATCCTAGGTGTACTTTGTATAAACCACACGATCTTATCCTTTGCCCTCGTTTCACGTGATCGCTTCATGAAGATTATCGTTAATCTTTCGAATCCTCTCCGTTGCAAATCTTGATTCTTTCAAAGTTATTTTTGATTTTTCTTATTAAAAGTTTTCGCTCAGTATAAATTTTGTTTTTAAACCCTCTACGTATATGTTTAAATTCCTCACTTTTCGATTGAGTTAAAAATTCCTTTGTAGATTTTGAAGTCTATTGGTTGTGATTTTAATTATTATCTTGTAACTATTTTCTAATCTATATTTTTCGCATTTCGGTTTAAAAACTTTATTAGTATGTTGATAATTCGATATACCCTCTTTTTCTAAACTAGGAAATTTATTTTAACCGCTTACCATACATACTTTAAAATAATTTTTCCAAGCTAAATAGAACTTTAATTATTTTTATATATCAGTTCTAGGTACGTCGTACTCGTACTTTAAAATCTTTATATAAATCCGTTTCTTTTGGCAAATCCTGGTTCCTCTAAAAGTATTTTCAATAGTATTTATTTTAAATTTCTCCCCAGTTTAAAAACATTTAACATGAGCTTAAATTTTCTACACTTCAGTTGATCTAATTTCATTCTTTGAACTTCGAGACTTTTGCCGAAATTATATTAAATTACTGCCGTATAATATTTTCTAACCTACGTCCTTAATGTTCGTGTGAATGTTTTACTTCTTCCTTATAATGATTTTCAATAAGCCAATAAACCATTTTCTCTTATTATGTATATACGACTCAAACTTGTTTCGAACAACTCATTTTATCGATCTCCAAACATATTTTCTATGCAAAAGAAAACTCCAATTTTTGAAGTACGACAGTTATTATACTCTTCGTATTTTAACTTAGGTCATTACACACTATTTTCATGTATCCTATAAGAGTATTATTACATCTTTTCTTTCCCCACCTAAACGTCCACAATTAAATCACTGACTCACCTAACCAAGCTGCCTCACTATCCTCACCTTGACGGAACTCGTTCTTTCCGATCTTTTCTTCGTTACGCTTTTGGCTTCGGTTTCCTTCCTATTATTTAGCCATTAGTGCTTGCTGTTGCCTGTGTCAACCTTAGTGTAGTTTAGTGGGCCCATTGGTATAAGTTGTGATGTCATTGTGATGCATGTATTTAGGTAGAGTGTGTGAACCTGTAGAAGTGTGCTACCCTCAGATAATTAATGATTGTCTCTTGTGTTATGTATGTATAATCAGTGTTATTCATGATATATGTGTGAAGTTGTATATATGGTGGTATTATTATATATGTGTGGAAGCTATACCACTTAGGGATTTGTGTTGGAATATCTGTTAGTTGAGTATGTGGTTTGAAGAATACTTGTAAATGCTTGATATATATAAATTAGTTAGTCGTGTGCATGTTAGGTGTAATGATAATAGGTGTACTTATAGTTAAGTGAGTAGGCCTATTATATGACCTATATGTTAGTACGGGTGAGCGTGTGCTCGTACGTAGATATGTTTTGTGTTTAGTGTAAGTAGGTATGTGCTTGCTATATGAAAATGTGTGATTTACGTGTAGTAATAGGGTTATAATTTAGTCTAGTATTGTTTGCCTTTACGGGATGTTGTGCGTGTGCGTGTATACCACGAGGTAGACATGAGTATTGTATGTCTTAACTATGTATGGATAAGTAAATGTGTTAGTATACTAATTCTAAGTAAATTGATATGGTGTGTATTATATGTATGTGACTATACGAAGTATGCTTGCTTAGGATGATGTATTTAATTGTATACATGTGTTGATGTTGTAATAATAATATGGTATGTATGTGGTTATGTTGATAGATGTATATACATTGGAGTGGTATTGGTATAGGTATAGATATCATGTTAAGTATATAAAGTATTCTGATATGGGTTTTGAGTCTCACTCAAGCTTGAGTGGGTATACTCTAAGTATATTGTTACATATGTCTGTGGGTTGCGGGTAGTACCATGAATATAGCGATGGATGATGTATGTATAGTGATAGGATTGGTTGTGCCTGGTTGTGTTACGCACATGATTGTGGGTGGCTATACCAGTATATAGTTATAGGTGTTGGTCTTGTGGTATAGTTATTTACTAAGGACTTGCCTATGTGAACGTATATGTGCTAGCTAAACTAGGTACGTAGATGTGCTGAGTATATAGTGGTATGAGTGGTATGTATGAATGGAATGTTAGCGTGTGTGGGTGTGCACCATGCACGTGTAAGTATGTGCTTAGTTATAGGTAATGGTGACTGTGGTATTTGTGGTGTGCCTTAAATGTAGCTATAGGATTGTATGTGATGTGAATATATGGTGAAATATCTGGGTGCATTTGAATAATATATATCCGTGAAATTATAGTAGTGGTGAATGTATATTAGGTATAGTAAACCTAATTTAATATTGTGTGATGTGATTACAGGTGTTGATATGCTTGGTGTTGGATGTATACTAGGAGATATAAGGATTAGTATACCCATGTTTGTTGTTCATAGGTAATTATCTATATGTGAGATTACGATTGTATTTGCTAATGTGAAATTATTTTCATGTAAGTATGAGAGACTTGGTTATGTGATAGTGTGTGATAGCTATATAGTGGATGTACATGACTACATGAATGATTGAAGTATGTGTATGAATTTGACTTTCGATGATAGGTATAAGTATAGAGAGTGCATGTGTATACATGTAAGTTGTATTAATGTTTGACTATCTAGTGAAATATTAGCACTTGGAGTGACTATACCAGGTTCAATTATAGTGTGATTGGGGCAGTTACTAGAAGACTAGTAGATATGTCATTATAGTTAGAAAGTCCGAGGACGGACTTTATTGTAAGGTGGGTAGGATGTCACGGTCTGTTTTCGATCGTACTTTCTTTGTGCGCGTACTTTTGTTCGTACACGTATTTATTTTGGACCTTTCTTGTATCTGAACCCTATGATGTAATATGCCGTTGTGACCCTCTCGAAGAGTATTTATTTGTGGAAATATTTTGGAACCTCATTTCAAGGATCGTTCTCTCACAATTTGACTTTGTTTGAAAAGGCGTCATGATTTTCACTTTGGTCGTGAAACCTTTCTATTTTTAGTCCCATCCTCCATTGCCATAGCCCGTGACCAATCTTCTTAGTCTCGGTCCTCTCGTCGGTACGGTCGTCCCGGTATTTTTATTATATTTTTCGGACACCATTTGGTTGGCCTTTCACACTAATCTCTTTCATTTTGTGATTAGCCAAACCAATCCCTGATTTAAATCTTGATTAAAATTTGGTCTAATCTAATCCATAGGATCAACGTACCATGTTGAATTGCTCCTAGCTAATCACCATCCTATATCACCCTAAGTGCACCCCCTCCCTCTCACATTCTCTCTCCCCATTACCTTAAACTCTACCATTATCAATACCCCTATAGCAGAAACCCTAAGTCCTTATCCCTTCACGCAAGAGAGCATTTTCAGCCGCCAGCCCATTGGGTACCCATGCACGCGCAGTAATGACCCACACATGTTCCCCTTGTCGTTACAAGTCTCCGGCCATCTCCCGAGCAAAGCGCCCCCCAGAAAGTTTCCCATGGCCGTCGGACTTCCTCTCCCCTCTGCGCGACGACGACACCCAGCCCACGCAAACTCCGGCCTTCCCCTGTGTTTTTCCGGCCATCTTCACCACTTGTCACACCAAGAGCTGCTCTTCCCCCAAGCTCGGATCCGGCATCCCTCCATTTCCGACCTCTGACCAAAGGCTGCCGCACACCACCCTTAGACCAGCCGGACTTCCCCTCCTCGCCACGCAGCGACGACACCTAGCCCAGGCCAAGCTCCGCCCCTAACCACCTTTCTCAGACGAACCCAGATCCACGGCCATCTCTCAACATCCTCTCCACGCATGATGGCAGATCTCGCCTTAGACATACGCTCGGCCCCTTCCTTAGCCATCGACGGCAACCCATTGGCAATGGATCCTTGCCGGCCTTCCCTCGGAAACTATCAATATCCGGGCTGCCATTAAGCCTCCGTCCAGCAAGACTCCACGAATGTCTAGCTCCTCCCTCTCAAAGAAACTCGGTTTCTGCCATCTAAATCTCCTTCCTATCACATAAAACTGCCCTTCAAGCCATTAGATTTGCCGCCTCCAAGCCATTCTTCCCTTGGAACTGCCATTTTCACCCGATTAAAACTGCCCACAGATCCAAACCCCTTTGCAAATCTGTCCCGCAACCCCAATTTTTCGATCACCATTGTCGCACAACTAATCTTCATCCCCATCCTCCAGCCTTCTCCACATCAATAGCCCTATTTGCCCTAGACTGTCATTGGCCTTCTATATACCGTTGCTCGCTGTCCGCGTCTTCCCGATGTCGGAGAATGTCGTACAGCTGTCATCCCCGCCGCGTCGCAGTTCATGATCGTGCCACTACCCGGCTGATTGTTGTTCATGGTCGCTGTCATCGCCTCAAGACGTAGACGTCGGTGTACCTGGCACGATACCGGAATCCAACCCCAGGCGTCGCTACCCGATGTCAGTGTAGCTCTCGCGTCGTGTTAAGGTATACCTGAATCGTTGGAACCCACACCGCATGCTAACAAGATAAAAACTGTAATTTTATTGTGTTGGTTAATTCACTAATTGAAGATAATGAATACGGGACTGTAGGTTGGTGTGATGATTGGTGTTTGGACACGTAAGCAGAACTGGACTCCTTTGTCATGTGACTAGCAGCATGTCCCTTTTCAGGCAAGTGAAACTTGCATTGTACATGTTTTAGGCCAATTTGCTTGTTAGCATAAAAGGGACTAAACAGTGAAATGATAGCTGCCTAGATGCCTACTTGATCTAGTTTGACAACAAAACTAGATCCGACACCCTACTTGATCTAGCTTGACAACGAAGCTAGATCCGACACTTTTACTTGCTTCCATTCATGCTACCATGTCAAGTTTAATTTTCATTTAACTGTACGCACTTTAACTGCTCATCTCATGTCACACATCATGTGTTCTTCGTGATTGAGTAGCACACGCTGCAAATGTTATTGCTATTGAGGCTAGGCACCTGCTTTTGCGGGAACAACCCTATGACGTATTGAAAAACACTTCCTGGCTCGTGATCCAGAAGCAAGCACCATGTTGTTGGGAAACCAACGCTCGATACACGTGGAGGGGTAGAGTTAAGTGACCACTCAGCGTAGAAGTGTGTCCGTACAGCCACTTCAACTATAAGGCGTAAACTCTGGGATTGGGGTAGGGTTAAGCGACCACTCAATGAAGAAGTATGCCAGATCAGCAACTTCAGCTGTAAGGCGTAAACCCTGTACACATCGTGAATGCAAGTTAATCGTGAAAATCGTGAATATTGTTTAGTAGTTTTGCTACAACGTGTCGTGCCAATGTTACTTTTCATGTTTATCTTTAAATTGTTAAATTCATGCTCATGTTTAAACTGCGGCATTCATGTCATGTTATCTTCTTTACTTTAGAACTGCTAGTTGTACATTTTTGCACTTATGTTTCCTTGCACAAAAGTTTCTGTTTTCCTCTTGGGAGACTTTTGCTGCCATGTGCCCTTTTCTCTTTGGGTGTCACATGTCAGGTTTGAGCCTGAGTAGGTTGCAGTGGTCAATAGGTTGCTGATGTCCAATTCGAGGATACCGGTTCTACTCTTAGTGTCAGCTGGTGACTCTCTTTTAGTTGTTGTTTACTTTCTTAGTAGCTGCTGTTAGGTTGTTCGGTGCGTAGCACCCATTCGTGTTGTAGTTTTGGCCATGCTCTAGGCCTTCTTTTCAGACTCTGTACTTTAATTTATGACTATCTCTGTAATGTTGGAATAAATAGGTGGATGTTGATTGTTGGATAATTTATTTGTCTATCCCTCATTATCATTGTTGTTGTTCCATCGCAATGCAAAGGACCTGCTACTATTTGAAATTTTTACAGATGCTTATCAGACTGCAGCTTCACAGCTCTACGTCTGAGCAGACCTCCTCACGTCTCGCCTTCCATACTTGGGAAGCAGGGCGTGACAATGACCATCTAGAAAATGATGACGTACATCAATAGGTTTTGTACGAGAATGATGCACAGGATTTTTAGAAAGATTAATAGCACTAGTATTATCACACATAATAGGACAAGTAGAGCAATCAATACCATAGTCAGAAATAGTTTGTTTCATCCATAAGATTTGAGCACATGCTAAATCTGCGGCAATATATTCTACCTCGGTTGTAGATAATGAAACAGATTTTTGCTTTTTGCTAAACCAAGAAACTAAAGCATGTCCTAAAAAGTAACATGTACCACTGGTACTTTTATGATCTGATTTGTAACCAGCAAATTCTGCATCACTATACGATAATAAATCAAATGTGCTTGACTTAGGATAAAATAAGCCAAAATCAGAAGTGTGCTTAACATATCTAATAATCCTTTTTACGGCAGTTAGATGTGAAACCTTAGGATATGCCTGAAAACGTGCATATAAACATACTAAAAACATAATGTCTGGTCTACTAGCAGTTAGATAAATTAAAGAGCCAATCATACCTCTGTAAATACATTGATCAACACTCTTACCATTTAAATCTTTGTCGAGAGAAGTAGATGTACTCATTGGAGTACGTTTTTCTACAGAACTTCGAAACCAAAATGCTTCATGAGTTCTTTAGAATACTTGCTTTGGTGAATGACGATTCCTTCCTTCTATTGTTTGATTTGAAGACCGAGGAAGTAATTGAGTTCACACATGTGACTCATCTCAAATTCTTTCTGCATAATCTTAGAAAAATCTTGACAAAGAGATTCATTAGTAGAACCAAAAATAATATCATCAACGTATATTTGAATAATGATTATGTCAGATTTAATGTTCTTAATAATTAAAGTGGAATCTATTTTACCAATTGAATAATTAGAATTTAAAAGATAGCTTTTAAGTCTTTCATACCAAGAACGATGTGCTTGTTTGAGACCATATAAAGCTTTCTTCAATTTGAAAACATGATTTTTTAAATTTTCATGAATAAAACCAGGAGGTTGTTCAACATAAACTTCTTCTTTGAGAAAACCATTTTAAAAAGAACTTTTGACATCCATTTGAAATAACTTAAAATCTTTAAAACATGCAAATGATAACAACATTCGAATAGACTCAAGACATGCAACTGGTGCATAAGTTTCATCACAATCAATACCTTCTTCTTGATTATAACCTTGTGCTACCAATCGTGCCTTGTTTCTAATTACCTGACCAGATTCATCCAATTTATTTTTGAATACCCACTTGGTACCAATAATTGAATGATATGATGGTCTGGGAACTAATTCCCAAACGTCATTCCCTTGAAATTGATTGAGTTCTTCCTGCATAGCAATAATCCATAAACTGTCTTCACATGCATCTTTGATGTTCTTTGGTTCAATGGTTGAAAGGAAAGCACAATGCGCCATTTGCTCTATTTGATGACGAGTTCTAACTCCATCTGTAATATCTCCAATGATTAATTCTGATGGATGATTTGGAACTTATGCAAATGCCTTAGGAAGATCTGTATTATCTGAAATAGACTCAACAGAGGGTTTAGTAGCATCAATATCATCAAGTTTAATATTATCTAAAGAATTAGATAAAGGTAATATATTCTCTTCATCATTAATTATGGGAGAATTAGATGAGGGGTTCTCATCAAATGTGACATGTAGTGATTCTTCAACTGTTGAAGTTCTTTTGTTATATACTCTGTAGGCTTTGCTACGTGTTGAGTATCCAACAAAAATACATTCATCAGATTTTGAATCAAATTTGTCAAGTGCATCTTTAGTATTAAGAATGAAATATTTACATCCAAAAACTTTAAAATATGATACACGAGGAATGCGATTAAAGAATAATTCAAAAAAAGTTTTATTAAGCAATGGCCTTATAAGAACTTTATTCATAATGTGACAAGAAGTTGCAACAGCTTCAGACCAAAAATATTTTCATAATTTACTATCACAAAGCATTGTTCTTGCACATTCTTGTAAAGTTCTATTTTTCCTATCTACTACTCCATTCTGAGGAGGAGCACGAGGAAAAGAAAAATTGTAAGTAATGCCATTTTCATTACAAAACTTGGTAAAAGATTCATTTTCAAATTCTCCTCCATGATCATACGAATAGTGACAATGTTAGAGGATTTAATCTTTTGTATCTTTTTACAAAATATTGAAACTTCTTCAAACACATCATTCTTGTTTTGTAAGGATATAACCCAAGTGTATCTTGAATAATCATCAACAATGATAAATGCATATCTACTTCTATTCAAAGAGGCTACTATTGAAGGACCAAACAAATCCAAGTGTGGAGTTCTAATGGTCTCTTTGTTGAGATAACGTCCTTTGATTTAAAAGAGGATTTGTGCATTTTTCCTTGTTGACAAGCATCACAGAAATGTTTGTGTTTGAAAGAAATATTTGGCACTCCATTTACAAATTTGTGTTTTGAAATATATGCAAGGTTTTTGAAATTAGTGTGTCCAAAACGTTTATGCCATAACAATGTATCATCTGATGTAATCATTAAACAATGATTATGAATGATAACAGACATGCATAAGATATAAATGTTATTCTTACGCTTACCATGGAATAAAGCAGACATATCAGAATCATAAATGATGCAATCATTTTGTTCAAATACTATTTTGTATTTTTTATCGCATAACTGACTAATGGAAAGTAAATTATGTTTCAAACCGTCAACCAGGAGAACATTCTCAATGATAGGCTGATTTGTATTGCCAACTGTTCCAATGCCTATGATTTTTCCTTTGTTGTTGTCACCAAATGTAAATATGCCTCCATCTTTATATTTAATGGTTGAAAGCAAGTTGACATTTTCCGTCATATGTTTTGAACATCCACTATCCAAAATCCATCTTTTCTTTTTAGGTACCTGAAAGATAAAACATTAAGCATTGGTACCCTTTATTTGACGGTCCTTGGGATTAGATTTTTGGAAGCCAAACCCAAGTGGAATTTGGCTTTCTAATGTAATCACCAGAATGAACAATAGAATGTATATAATAAGAAATATAATCATTTCTATTTTTTAAACATGAATCGTTAGGACCCCATATACTAATCGTAGTAGGTTTCCTAGGAGATGGTTTTGAAATGTTAGCAACATTTCTTTGTGAAGAAGAAGTAGGAATGTTTTGTAATGCCCTACACGCTACTGCACAAGTACTAAAGGGGGGGTGAATAGTACTTTAAAAATAACAAGGAGTATAATTCCTAATTATGGTGCAAACAACTACCAAATCAATTTGCGGAAGCTTAATTTGAATGACAACAACAAATTTAACAATGCTAACAAAAGATGTTACTGGGTTCGGATCCACCCAAGTCTCCCCGACTTGTTCCCGGTGATCCTACGTCCCAACCACACGGATCCCCTCCGGATACTTAGGTTAGAAACCCTAACCCAAGATTTCCACTATGATATCCTGTGAAACCTTCACAAGATCAAATCATACATGCAATGGCAATAGTGAATCCCACAACCCGGGATCACAACCTTCTCTCACAACTGAGAGAATCAACAAGCAATATAAATGAGTTTATAAAGAAATAAACAATCTTACCACAAAATCCTATACCTTGAGTTTTTCTTACCCAATAGGTGAAAGGAAGGATTTGAGGAAGATGAAGTCACCAAGACCTAGCACCAAGGAAATGACCAGCAATAGGTGCCTAGGAGAGATTTGGAGACTTGAATCAAGCTAGAGCTTGAAGAGCTCACCAAGAACAAGCTTCTCTCAAGATGGATTCTAGATCTAGAAAGTGAGAGAATGGATTTCTTGTGAGGAAGAGAGCTTTAGAAATGAGTGAGAATGGCTATCTCTTTCTATCTCAATGAATCTCTTAATGGCAGCTCTAACCTGGAGAGAAATGACCTAGGTTCGTATTTATAGGGTCCCATAAAAACAAGTTAGGTCAATTTCCAACGGATAGAAATCTGAGGCAACTAGTCGGTCATAGAACAACCACTGACCGACTAGTTCATCAACTAGTCGGTCAGACAGACAACATGGACCGACTAAGTGAGGAACTGAGAAGAGATAGAAATTCAGACCTAGAAATCTAGTCGGTCCAAGAAGACATTCTGACCGACTAGTTTCAGAACTAGTCGGTCAGTCAGTGAACGTAGACCGACTAAGAGGCATAATGAAATAGTCTGAATACAAATTGACTTAGTCGGTCCAAGAACAAAAGTTGACCGACTAGATTGTCAACTAGTCGGTCACCAAACATTCTTAGACCGACTAACGATAAACAGTAGCTTAGGAGAAATTTAGTATGAACAGTAAGTCACAACTAGTCGGTCAAAGAAGCATCACTGACCGACTAGTTCACAAGCTAGTCGGTCGGAGAGTCAACGTAGACCGACTAACTGTAAACAGTAAGGTGCAAGAAATTAAGGAAGCAAACTATTCGGTCCAAGAAGCTTTGCTGACCGACTAGATCGCCATCTAGTCGGTCAGTACATCTTCTTGTACCAACTAAAATGCACAAACAAGTCCGAATCGAAGCGCGACGCTTCGAGGAAGTTAGAATGAACTTGTACTAAGATCCTAGAGCTACGATATGAGCGTTATGAAGATAGAATCGTAAGATATACTCAAGGCTTAACATTCTATAGATCGAAGCTAAAAGACTATAAATAAAACCTTAATAAACGGTCTTCGAGAGCTTCGATTAAATCTTCATGACTTCCAAAACGGCGCAAGAGCTTCAACGAAGCTTTAGGCATGAATACGAGCTTTGAGAAGTGTTGAGATGTCGCTTTGATTGTTCTCGTGAATTTGACGACGATCTCCAATACTGCGCTCACAAATTGTTAGTTCATGAATTATTTATGTTTGCTCATCATCCAAAACCAAATCCGGGGAGTCCAATAATCAACATTCTCCCCCTTTTTGGTGATGACAAACCAACATAAATAATAATAAAAAATAATGATTCAAATGAAAAATACTTACTCACTCTGCATTGATGACGCGTTAATTCCAAAATGAATATATATGAATTACATCAATCAGACGAGTAAGATATATAAAGAGAATCGATTTTTGAAATATCGGATTTTGAAAATCCTTATATATATCTTAACTCCCCCTGAATCTAACATATCAAACTAGATTCTTGGAAATTGAGTTAAATTATCATTTGCCCTATTTATTATCATTATCTCTCCCCCTTTGGCATTATCCCAAAAATGGGGGGCATACAACGACAACAACTAGAGAAATTAAAATCCAACATCGGGAGTCGTAGATGTTGACGATGGACCCAATTGACACCAAGGGAAAAACGATAAAATAAAATCAAGGTGTGCCAAATTGTCCATCATCTAAAAGTGAAAATTAAAATCATCAAAAACACCAAAAATTACTTCATTTATTGAGTAAAGGAACATACTCTCCAATATTCAATATTCTTGGTTAAATTTGTGCATGGAAAACAATTCTATACAATCATAGAAATATAATCTATTTAACCAAGTTTTCAAGCGTCGAGCGACGAATTCACATATCATATGCGTTGAACGAATAGTAAAAGTGCACGACGAATAAAATAAGGAGAACATCGATGTATATATATATAAAAACATCATGAGTACATCCAAAAAGATATCACATCGAGTACATCAAAATACAAACGAACATGGATATCAACCAAAAATGTAAATACATCATACATCAACTAACCATCAGCATCATCCAAAGTACATCAAAATACAACACCGACATCCATAAAAATCAAAATACATCAAAATAACCCTCAAACTCCATCCTAACCCAAAATACTCTCAATAAGATGCATCATCCAATGAGCAGTGGAGAGTCCTCGATACTGACGATCACGAGGGAGTGGCTGGATCAGCAGTCTCCATGGGTCCAGTCGATGGAGTGGACTCAGGCTCTGCTGGGAGGAGAGGCGTGTCAACAGACGGGATCGTCGGAGCAGGAGTAGAAATGACGACGTCGGGCTCAACAGCTGGGGTCTCAACAGGAGTAGAAGGAGGCATGACAGGAGCAGGGTCGTCAACAGAAGCAGCAGCAGCCTCAGAAGTCTGAACTACTGGTGCAGAAGTCTCTGGAGCACCGGAAGAGGTGCCATCTCCAGGAGCAGATGTGGTAGCAGCAGCAGCAGCAGTGGCCTCATCGCCACGAGCCAAGGAAGTGACAAGATCGTCAATATCCTCATCGTCCATCTCCTCGTCCTCAGACACGGAAGGAGGAAGCTCAATGCCCATCATACGAGCCATAAACTACCTCCTCGGTACGAGCCAAACGCGACTCGTGCCGACGAAGTAGGCGTACGACATCATCTAATGTGGCAGAAGGAGTAGGGGCTGCAGCAGCTGAGGGAGTGGCCTGGGAAGCAGATGTGGTTGACCTCTGCACGTGACGAAGTGCCGCAAGAGATTTCTTAACGGCCGTCGCGTTCAGAGGAGGACCCAAAGGACGCTCATCATCAGGAGGGAGGGGAACACCGAAACGATGGAAAACCAAGGTCAACAGACATGGATATGGGATATGCGCAGATTTAGTGGTCTTGCGTATACACTCGAAAGAGTCCATCTTATCGAGTATAATGCGAGCCCAATTAATCTCGCTACCCATGAACAGAGCGTATATCAGTTTCAAAAACGGCTGAGATGGAAGAGATGAAGATCCATACTTGGGAAGAAGGCAGGACTTCAAGATAAGGTTAAGCACCCAAGCATTTGATTTGAAAGATTTGGAAGGGACTCCTATAAAAGCTAGGGGGATAACCTGGAAGATTTTGCCTAGGGTCCGCTGATCGAGGGAAGAGATATCATCGACAGAGATGTCAGAAGGGAGGAGGCCACACGACGAGCAACCAATCAACTCCCCCAAGATTTCTGCCGTGAGGACTATCGGAGTCCCCAAAACAGAAGTCTCAATGGAGTGGGTCTCGCCGTACTGACCCCGGACACGGTTGGCATAAAATAGCTTGACCAGGCGAGGATAGGGTCTGGGGTTTGCCTTAGGGTCAAAGCGAAGGTAGTCCAGTAGGCCACTATAGGAGAGAAGATCAGCAAGGCCAAGGAAATCAGAAAACTGAACGTAATGTTCCAACAGTAGCGGGCAGTGCTCTATACGGTTGTACGCAGCTAGACACTGAGGGTCGTCGCGGCACAACGATATATCAACACCTCCGACTGGCATTGGAGCTTTACCCTTAGCCTTACGGGTCTTAGGAGGAGGTGGAGTGGGTGCTCTCTCAGGATGTTCAGGAGTGTATTCCTCATCGGTATCATCCTCGGAATCACTATCTGAACGCTCACCGGGAGGAGTGGGAGCACGGAACTTTTTAGGCTTAGGCTTGGGCTTGGACGATTGGCCGGTAGGTTTAGGTTTGGACGTCCTCTTCCTCTTCAACGGAGTCGAAGACGAAGAGGGGGGACGTGTGGTCTTGGCCCTACGTTTAGGAGGGGTCGAAGCGGTAGCACCCTCTACGGTCATAGGGGATGCCCTAGAAGAAGTAATCGGGATTCTCGTTCGTGCCATGATCGCGGCACAACGAGTACAACCAAGCGACGGGATAAGATCAAAGATCCTAACTCAAACCCTAGAACCTAAGACAATCAAGCACAAAGAGAATCTGAAACCCTAGCTCAAACAACACAAGCCCTAAGAAAATTTCGAAACCCTAGAAGTTAAAACAAGATGGAGAACTAACCCTAGGGATGGAAGATGAGATCTAGGAAGGGGGGATATACCTAGGGGAGAGGGTCGACGGCGACGGACGACGGAGATGGCCGGAAAATTGGCCGGAGTCGACGGGAATACGAAGGGGTTTCGAGCGGATTTAGGGGTTTTTCGGGCTGGAGGAAGAAAACAAACCGACTAAATGAGGAAATAACCGGATAGAAGTGATTTAAGTCGGTCGAGAATGCGAAAAGACGCGTTTGCCCTAACACACTTAGTCGGTCACAGTTCAAGCACTGACCGACTAGATTACGATCTAGTCGGTCGGTCAATGAGCATAAACCGACTAAGTCGAAACAGAGGCAAACAGAAAATTCTAGGGCTAGAGTTAGTCGGTCACAGTATACTCACTGAACGACTAGTTTTCAATCTAGTCGGTCGGTAAGTGTACTGTGGCCGACTAAAGAAAGAAAATGACAATAGATAGATTAAAGCTTGATCTAGTCGGTCTGAGTTCACTAGCTGACCGACCAGATGAGCATCTAGTCGGTTGGTTAATGAACTGAAACCGACTAGAAGAGTCCAAAAATTGATAAATGAGTTCTCTTCAAAAAAACACTTGGATGGAACATCTTAACAATCTCATTAGTCATCTAAACTACCCCATAAAACGTCGAAATCTTAAATACGACATTCAAATAAGAATTCGAGCAAAAATTCAAACATATCTTATAAAATCCCCAAAAATTCAATAAATCTAGCATGAACGAAATATCGCGAAATATAATAGCATGCAAGATACTTGAATGAAAAATGAATCCTATATCTCGGATTCACCCATAATCCCCAATTCTCGACGCAACCGCACAAAGGAGTCCTCCTTTAGGGGTTTCGTGAAAATATCGGCGATTTGCTTTTGGGTTTCAACGTACACTAAAATGATGTCCTTTTTAGCAACATGATCATCTAAAAAATGGTGTCGGACATCTATGTGTTTTGATCGGGAATGGTGCACCGGATTCTTTGAAAGACAGATAGCACTTTGGTTATCCACCATGATAGGGCTAGTATCACAATGAATACCAAAATCCTTCAGTGTGTGCCTCATCCAAAGAACCTGGGCACAAGCGGCACCGGCGGCAATATATTCCGCCTCGGTGGTTGAAAGTGACACCGAATTTTGCTTCTTGGAAAACCAAGAGACAAGAGAATTTCCTAGAAAATGGCAAGTGCCACTAGTACTTTTCCTGTCGGATTTGCATCCCGCATAATCAGCGTCACTATATGAGACTAACTCATATGTGCTAGATTTCAGATAAAGTAATCCAAAATCTAAAGTGTAACTTAGATAGCGAAAAATACGTTTAACCGCTACTAAGTGAGACTCCTTAGGTTGAGACTGATAACGAGCACATATGCATACGGCAAACATAATATCGGGCCTACTTGCGGTAAGATAGAGTAAACTACCTATCATACCTCGATATAGACGAATGTCTACATCCTTACCGCCTGTATCCTTGTCAAGATGCGTAGTCGTGCTCATTGGAGTCTTTTTCCCGGAAGCACTCTCCATTCCAAATCGCTTAAGCAACTCCACCGTATATTTCGTTTGGTGGATGAAGATTGCATCGTTCAATTGGCGAATTTGGAGACCTAAGAAATATTTGAGTTCGCCCATGTGGCTCATCTCAAATTGTTCCTTCATAACATTAGAAAACTCTTCGCAAAGAGTGAAGTTAGTAGCACCGAAAATGATATCATCAACATAAATTTGAACTAATAAAATATCATTATTCGCATGCTTAACAAAAAGTGTAGAATCGGCTTCGCCCATTTTAAAATTCAAATCCAAAAGAAAATTCTTTAAGCGATCATACCAAGCTCGAGGAGCTTGTCTCAAGCCATAAAGAGCTTTCTTTAGTTTAAAAACATGATTTGGAAATTTTTCATTTATGAAGCCCGGAGGTTGAGAAACGTAAACTTCCTCAACAACATCTCCGTTTAAAAATGCACTTTTAACATCCATTTGAAATAACTTAAAATTTTTATGGCATGCATAAGACAATAATAGTATAATTGATTCTAATCTAGCTACCGGAGCGAAGGATTCTTCGAAATCAATACCTTCCTCTTGGCGATAGCCTTGAGCAACTAACCGAGCTTTGTTCCGGACGACGACTTGGTTTTCGTCGGTTTTGTTCTTGAAGATCCACTTTGTCCCTATGACGGTGTGGTTCTTCGATGGCAAAGGAACAAGCTCACATACCTCATTCCTCTCGAATTGAATGAGTTCCTCCTCCATGGCAAGGATCCAAGCACTATCTTCGCACGCTTCAACTATATTCTTTGGCTCTATCGATGAGGCAAAGGCACAATTGGCGAAGTGATGGACTTGAGATCTCGTCTTGACTCTATCTTGAATATTGCCAATGACTTGCTCATGGGGATGGTCACGAACGATATGAAGCCGCTTGGGAATACCTTGATCACTAGGGACATTCTCAACAACTTCATTAGTCGGGTTAGTATCAATAGAATCAATTGAATCAATGGACTTAGAATTTTCAAACGAATCACATAAAACGTCCATAGAATCATCATCATTTGAAATTCTAGAAGTAGTAAAATTCTCATTAAAAGAGACATGTAGTGATTCCTCGATCGTAGAGGATCTTTTGTTGTATATCCGGTAGGCGGCTTTGCTACGTGAGGAATACCCAACAAATATCCCCTCATCCGATCTCGGATCAAACTTGTCCAAATTATCATATGTGTTTTTAATAAAACATTTTGCGCCGAAAACACGAAAATGTTTAACTTGAGGCAATCTACCAAACAACAATTCATAGCAAGTTTGTTTGGTGCCGGGCCTCAAAAGTATTCTATTAAACACATAACAAGCGGTGTGTACCGCTTCCGCCCAAAATTGATAACCAAGTTGACTATCTTCGAGCATAGTGCGAGCACACTCCACAAGCGTTCTATTCTTCCTCTCAACAACACCATTTTGAGGAGGTGCGCGAGGGAAAGAAAACGTGTGAGTAATTCCAAGATCATCACAAAAATTTGAGAAAGACTCATTCTCAAATTCACCCCCATGATCACTACGAATAGTGACAATGGTGGTTCCGATGAGATTTTGTACTTTCTTCACAAATATTGCGAAGTTTTCAAAAGCTTCATTTTTATTACATAAGAAAAATACCCATGTAAATCTAGAATAATCATCGACGATGACAAGACCATATCTTGCATTTCCTAAGGAAGCAACTCTAGTTGGCCCAAATAAATCTAGATGCAATAGCTCTAGTGGCCGTTTAGTAGAAATGCTTTTCTTAGGTTTAAATGAAGATTTAGGAAGCTTGCCACGTTTACAAGAATCACAAAAACTTTTCTTTTCAAAAACGAGCTTCGTAAAACCTTTAATGGAATTTAATTTTGAAAGCTTATAAAGTGTTCCAAAGTTCACATGTCCAAAGCGTCGATGCCATAAGTGTTGTTCACTTGTGTTGGCAACGAGACATTGTTCATATGACTTAGGAAGATCCAAAATATAGATATCTTTATGGCGTGGGCCGGAAAATAATAACTTATTATTATCATTTGAAATATGACACAATCCTTTCGCAAAGCTAACTTTGTAACCTTTGTCACAAAGTTGGCTTATTGAAATAAGATTATGATTTAAACCATTAACTAGATAGACATCACTAATTAAGGGTTTAGATGGGTTACCCACTTTACCAACACCGACGATGGTTCCGCTCTCGTTGCCTCCAAAGACGACGCGGTTTCCATTCGCAATGGGAACTACTCCGGAGAGCAATTAAGCGTCACCCGTCATGTGTTTTGAACACCCGCTATCGAGTATCCAATTCCCTTTGGAGCTAAATTTAAATTTGTTGCTCCTTTTCTTTTTCTTTTCCTTGAGTACCTAAAGATAGAGAATTTCATATCACGGTACCCAAGGTCATTGGGTCCTCAAAGGTTAGACCTTTGGAAGCCAAGTCCAATTGGACTTAGACTTCCCCACATAATTTCTACTATGCACAACATCCGAAAAATAAGCATTCATATACACTTGTTTTTCATCCATGCTTGCGTCCTTTGGGCTCCAAATAGTGAAAATCTTGGGAGCCCTCATCCTATTGGGTGCATGCATGTGACGTTGATTTCTACGTGATGCATGTTGTGGATAGGCATAAGGAACATGATGGAATGGTGCACGACGAGAATTATTCATATGATGAGGTGGGTGAACATATGCATGTGTGGGAACACGTGCATGAGGGTGTCTCACATGGTGTGCACGTGCCCGAGAATGTGTTGCATAAAAATCATCATATGTGTGAGACGGTGGAGTAGGACGTGTGTTCCTACGTGGCATGGTATTGGTGTACATATAAGCATGCCCCTTCTTTGGAGGTCCACCCAAAGTGGGTTTCTTTCCAAAAGAGGGTGTGGACGAGGTGGAAGCACCATTGGTAGATGAACTACCAATAGAGTGTTTGCTACCACTCGTAGAGTCACCGGAAATTGGCCTAACAAAAGTAGTGGCCGCTTTGGATGGACATCCCATCGTATACCCCAAACCAATGTGGTGATTGGCCGGAAGTAAGTCACTTAGGATTTTATCCAAATGGTCCTTACCCTTATTGAATTTATTAATTCGGCCTAATGTGTTCTCATATTTCTCTTTGAGAGAACGCATAGAAGTATCCAAGTTGGATACTTGCGATGTGAGCACATAAACACGAGATTTGAGATTCGCGTTCTCAATACTCAAAGTCGAGTTTTGAGAAGTTAAATCCGCTATCCTATGTTCTTCCGGATCATCAATGCTAACATGTTCAAGTTTAGATTTGAGATTGACAATCTCATTTCTCAACTCTTCAACAACGGTGTCGTTGTTGGTGATGATAGTCTTAGGCGAGGTTTGAATGCTAGCTAGGTCATCTTTTACTTTAGTATATCTATTTACTAATTTAGTGTATTTAGACCATAAATGAGAGTTATCATCCCTAAGATCATCCATAGTTACCTCATCGCCTTCGTCGTCGCTATCATCGGAGGAGGAAGATTCTTGATCATGCTCCTCTCTTGCCATGAAGCACATATGCGCTTGCTCCACTTTCTCATCGTCCGACTCTCCGCTTGAGGAATCCTCGGAGTCGGTGAATGTTGCTCCGACAAGTCCCTTTTTGTACCCCTTTTTGTACATCTTCGACTTGTCGAACTTCGACGCCTTCCACTTCTCCTTTTGCTTGTTTTGAGGACAATCCGCTTTGATGTGTCCTGGCTTATTGCATTTAAAGCACAAAGGTGGAGAGGCGTTAGTAGAAGTAAATTTAGATTTTTGTTTGAAGTTACCCTTTCGGAAGAAGCGATTGAACTTCTTTGCCATGAGTGCAATGGATTCCATGTCCATTTCTTCTTCCGAGTCCTCATCATCGGTGGAGGTGGATGAAGCCGCCTTGAATGCAATCGCCTTTTTCTTAGGCGCGTCTTGGTTCAAATAGGACTTCATCTTTTCCTGTAACTTCACCTTGCTATCTTTGCGTGCCTCGTAAGCCATCAAAGTACCCATCAATTGAACTACAGTATATTTGTTCATGTCATTACCTTCCTCGATGGCGAAGGTACGTTTCTCCCAAGAAGAAGGAAGCCCTTCGATAATCTTCGAACACTTCTCCTTTTGGGTGTAAGTTTTGCCGAGAGCTTCCAACTCGTTCATTATGTCGACGAAGCGAGCATAATACTCCTTCATCTTTTCTCCCTGTTCCACATGAAACAATTCGTAATCTCTATTGACTACTAAGAGTTTAGAATCTCTTACCCGACTCGTTCCTTCATGTAAAATGAGGAGCGAATTCCAAATTTGATATGCACTCTTACATGTGCATATCTTATTAAAATCTTCGGGTTCCAAAGCACACTGTAAAGCATTCATTGCTTTGGCATTAGCAATCTCCGCGGCGACCTCCGCGGTGGTCCACTTGTCGAAATCTTCTTCGGTAGGCACATTGTACTCCGACATGGTGATTCTCCACAAGGAAGCGCTCCGAAGGAACGTTTCCATCCGGCATTTCCAATATCCATAATTGACGCCGTTGAAGAATGGAGGCCTTGTCGAGAAATGTCCTTCCATGACCGAAGACGCTCCTTCACGGTTCCTGAAGGTTCCATAATCCGCAGGTGGACGAACGGTCTTGTTGTCGTTGGCAGACATAGCTAAGTATCTGGCTCTGATACCAAATGTAATGCCCTACAAGCTACTGCACAAGTACTAGAGGGGGGGGTTGAATAGTACTTTAAAAATAACAAGGAGTATAATTCCTAATTATGGTGCAAACAACTACCAAATCAATTTGCGGAAGCTTAAATTGAATAACAACAACAAATTTAACAATGCTATCAAAAGATGTTACTGGGTTCGGATCCACCCAAGTCTCCCCGACTTGTTCCCGGTGATCCTACGTCCCAACCACCCGGATCCCCTCCGGATACTTAGGTTAGAAACCCTAACCCAAGATTTCCACTATGATATCCTGTGAAACCTTCACAAGATCAAATCATACATGCAATGGCAATAGTGAATCCCACAACCTGGGATCACAACCTTCTCTCACAACCGAGAGAATCAACAAGCAATATAAATGAGTTTATAAAGAAATAAACAATCTTACCACAAAATCATATACCTTGAGTTTTTCTTACCCAATAGGTGAAAGGAAGGATTTGAGGAAGATGAAGTCACCAAGACCTAGCACCAAGGAAATGACCAGCAATAGGTGCCTAGGAGAGATTTGGAGACTTGAATCAAGCTAGAGCTTGAAGAGCTCACCAAGAACAAGCTTCTCTCAAGATGGATTCTAGATCTAGAAAGTGAGAGAATGGATTTCTTGTGAGGAAGAGAGCTTTAGAAATGAGTGAGAATGGCTATCTCTTTCTATCTCAATGAATCTCTTAATGGCAGCTCTAACCTGGAGAGAAATGACCTAGGTTCGTATTTATAGGGTCCCATAAAAACAAGTTAGGTCAATTTCCAACGGATAGAAATCTGAGACAACTAGTCGGTCATAGAACAACCACTGACCGACTAGTTCATCAACTAGTCGGTCAGACAGACAACATGGACCGACTAAGTGAGGAACTGAGAAGAGATAGAAATTCATACCTAGAAATCTAGTCGGTCCAAGAAGACATTCTGACCGACTAGTTTCAGAACTAGTCGGTCAGTCAGTGAACGTAGACCGACTAAGAGGCATAATGAAATAGTTTGAACACAAATTGACTTAGTCGGTCCAAGAACAAAAGTTGACCGACTAGATTGTCAACTAGTCGGTCACCAAACGTTCTTAGACCGACTAATGATAAACAGTAGCTTAGGAGAAATTTAGTATGAACAGTAAGTCATAACTAGTCGGTCAAAGAAGCATCACTGACCGACTAGTTCACAAACTAGTCGGTCGGAGAGTCAACGTAGACCGACTAACTGTAAACAGTAAGGTGCAAGAAATTAAGGAAGCAAACTATTCGGTCCAAGAAGCTTTGCTGACCGACTAGATCACCATCTAGTCGGTCAGTACATCTTCTTGTACCAACTAACATGCACAAACAAGTCCGAATCGAAGCGCGACGCTTCGAGGAAGTTAGAATGAACTTGTACTAAGATCCTAGAGCTACGATATGAGCGTTATGAAGATAGAATCGTAAGATATACTCAAGGCTTAACATTCTATAGATCGAAGCTAAAAGACTATAAATAAAACCTTAATAAACGGTCTTCGAGAGCTTCGATTAAATCTTCATGACTTCCAAAACGGCGCAAGAGCTTCAACGAAGCTTTAGGCATGAATACGAGCTTTGAGAAGTGTTGAGATGTCGCTTTGATTGTTCTCGTGAATTTGACGACGATCTCCAATACTGCGCTCACAAATTGTTAGTTCATGAATTATTTATGTTTGCTCATCATCCAAAACCAAATCCGGAGAGTCCAATAATCAACATGTTTACTTTCTTCGTGTAGATGAATGCGTGATTCTTCTTTTGAGGTTTAACAAAAATTGTTTTTCCACAAGAAGAAGAAGTGTTACAAGACTTGGGTGCATCCTTATGAGAATATCTCAGTCCTTGTCTATGATTTGCTGGATATTGAATTTTTAGCAAATCATCGAGATTTGTCTTTCCTTTGTTAAATTTATTAACATTGGATGACATCTCGTCGTATTTCATCTTTAGTGATGAGATACTTTTATCCATTTCGGATATTTGTGTATGCAATTCTAGATTCTTAGTTTTGAGAATATCATTCTCTTTACTAAGATCTAAAACTTGAGAAGATGTATTCTAAATATGTATAGAACTTGGTGTAGTGCTTTTAGAAGATGATAATTCTTGATATTTAAGAAGGAGATCATTATTATTCTGTTTCAAATATTTATGTTGACTATTTAATTTTTTGAAACGAGAATAGATATCTTTTAATGCATCTAGTAATTCTTCGTTATTAAAAGCACTTACCTCATCTTCATCATCTTGTGCCATAAAGCACATGTTAGCACTTCCACTATGATCATCATCTTCATCATCTGAAGAATCATCCCAAGTTACTGCAAATGCTTTCTTCATCTTGTCAACTTCCTTTCTCTTCTGGATTGATCATTGTTGTTGGAAGTTTTGAATTTGGCCTTGAGAAGCGGACAATCTTTCTTCATATGTCCAGACCTATTACAATTAAAGCAGAGAGAAGAATCAGTATTCTTAGATTTGAAATTATTATACTTACCTTTTTGAAAGAATTTTCTGAAGTTCTTGGCAAAGAATGCCATATCATCATCTGAGTCTTCATTTTCTGATGTAGCGTTAAAGGAGAGTACTTTCTTCTCTTGATCTGATTATTGCGTCTTGTAATGTAAGTTCATGAGCCATTAGGTTACCAATTAGATTTTCCACGGATAATGTGGAAAGATCATTGGCTTCCTCAATATCAGTGATCTTTGGACGCCATTCTAGAGAGAGTACCTTAAGAATCTTGCGTACCTGATCAAGAAAAGAATAAACTTTTCCAAGAGCATTAAGAGAATTAATAATATTAGTGAACCTGGTGTTCATTTCTCCAATCGTCTCTTTGTCTTGCATCTTGAACAACTCATATTTATGAACCAACGAGGCAATCTTAGTTTCATTTACTTTATTGGTTCATTCATGAGTTACCTCGAGAACGTGCCAAATCTCCTTTGCACTTTTGGCCTGAGATACTCGATTAAACTTATGTTTATCCATGGCACAGAATAAAGCATTCATGGCATTTGAGTTGTTGGTCTTTGCAACTTTGTCATTAGCGGTCCATTCATCAACATGAGTTGTTGGCTTAGTGTTTCATGTCTCTACGATGTCCCAAATCTCATAATGCATACTTTGGAGATGAATCTCCATTCGTATTTTCCAGTATGAGTAGTTAGAGCCATCAAATAGAGGAGGACGAACTTGAGAGTGCCCTTTGTGTTGTAGTTGTGTGGAACAGCGTTCATGCTTAGTTCTACCATCTTAACCTTGCTCTGATACCAAATGTAATTTTATCCAGTATGGATCAATACACTAGAGGGAGGGTGAATAGTGTATATAATAAAAAACTGTTGCAAATAAAACGTTACTGATATTTGCAAAGATGGCACAAAAATGAACTGACAAGTACTGAAAATAAATCAATCACAAACACAGAGATTTATCTTGGTTTGGATCCTCTTGATCCTAGTCCAGTCCTTTACTCCAAGTAGAGATTTTCAATCCACTATAATCACTTGCCCCGCAAGTACAAACATACAAAAATGGCGACACTCCACGTGTCCCAAACTTTGTACAATCTCTAAACATAGATTCACCTTTGTAATGAAAAATAAAATAAACACCTTATATCCTTGTAATGAATATGAAGTATGAATTCAGAAGGACGGTGTTTAAAATAGAAACTTCAATGTTTCAAGATATGTAATGGTGAAACACAATTGAAGTTCTTCTGTTCTTAAAGGAGGAGAGAAATCTAATGATTTCTAAAAAAGTGTTGAAATCCAAGTTCTTCCGCTCTTAAACGAAGAAAGAAATCTAATGATTTCTTCATACAAATAAGAAAAGAACAACTAATTGCTGAATACTTACAAAAATCAAAGGCTTGATTTCAACAAAGATAGAATTAAAGAGGAGGAAAGTGTGTGATGTGAAAGAGAGGGTCTAACCCTCTATTTATAGTGTTTAGGGACGGTTGGAGAGTGTAAGTAACGTTGAAAAACGGGCATGAACCGTTCCTGAAAATTTGGGCTTCAAACGGCTAGTTTTGAAATTGGTCAACCAAAATCGAAAATTGGTCGACCAAAATTTAGAGAGGGAATTTTGACCGTTGGAAGACAGATCCAGCATCTACATGGTTAGGGGAGTTTGCATATGTAATCCCATAGTCAAATTCGAAGGTTTAGAATTGGTTGACCAAAATGGGGTTATTTGTTGCCAATTTTCAAAATTACGAATTTTCGAAATTGGGAAGTGTAGATATCTGAGTAATGGAACCTAGGTGACTAAGACATATTATCACAAGGCTTTGTAACTCTAATAAAGTAAATTTTACATTGATTACATAAAGCCGTAGATAAGACTATATCTGCAACTGAATCTAAGAAGCTTCTTTGCAGGGGATCCTTATCAAGTGATTATATATCCAAGTCGTGGATGTAAGGTGCCGTTGTCTTTCCAGCTTCATGAACTATGATATATCCGTTTGAATATGCATGAAGATATCTGAATGTATGGAACTCAGCTTGTATTTGTATCTGCATAGATAGAGTTAGTATCACTGAATGTGTTTGTCATATCAAAACCATATGGGAATAGAAATATGGAATTATGAAATTCCAACAATATAGAATCCCATACAATAAATCCATAATGCTTGATGTCTTTTGGATTTAGAGAAACTAATCTTGCATAATAACAAAATGTGGAGCACATCAAACATGAAACTCCTAAAGATCATATAGACTAATAGTAGTAGAAAGAAAATCTAATAAATTTTAATGTAAGCAGTAAAATCCACATGTTCCACATACAACAAAATAAGAACATGAAAGCTCACAGTCAAAAACATATAAATCATGAACAATGGTGAAAAAAAAGAAACACATTTTTGGTAAACAGCCATACACAAAAAAGGACAGTTGTACAGAAGGGGACAACAAATGATGCAAACATATAGCTTTACAAAATAAGCAATGTTAACCTTTTCCTCTGTGGTGAGAGGCTCTCTTCCTCGGGAGAAAACCAATAAAACCATGTCGGGGGTGCTCGAACTTGCTGACGGCAGCGACAACACCGAGCTCAGCCCCTCAGCAGCGATTTTGGCTTAAGCAGAACATTCGTTATCATCTCAATCACAGATACACCTCCAAAATTCTTCCCAAAGGGGGAAACCTCGACAAACCTAAGAAATATAAACCAAAATCAGCAGCGATAAACCAAGGGCTTTGGATCCGGGGATTAAAACTAAACCCTAATTTTTTTCCTCTTTGAATACCTGATTGGAGATTTGGCTTTGGATCCGGGGCTCTTGGGCGAGCTGATCTTGCTGATGGGATTTGCAAAGTGCACCAGGGACCTGATCGGAGATGAGATCCGGGGCTGCGTCCTTGCAAAGGCGGGGGCGGAGATGGGAAAGCCAAAGAGCCAGTGGGTGAAGGAGCTGGGAAGTAAAATGATGTACACTGGGGAATGAAAAAGATAGAAACATTTGGAAGCCCGCGATAACGAAATTTTTTGGAGGAAATTTAACTGATTTTTAACCGCGCTTGTAGGAAGAAGCACTGTCTATTATCGAACCTTTAACAGCGCTTACAGAAAGAAGCGCTGCCTATTATCTGATCTTTAACATTACTTACAGAAAGAAGCGTTGTCTATTATGTATGCCTCTAATAAACATCGCTTATAATTAGGGCTGTTGACGAACAGAACATTCGACGAACTACTCGTGAACAAGCTCGGTACATGTTCGTTTACGTTTGTTCAAGAAGCTTATTAAACAAGCTTGAACAGATTTTTAGAGCTCGGTTAGTAAACGAACATAGCTTGAACATAACTATGTTCATTCATTTATGTTCATGAACAAGCTCGTTAAGTGTTCGTGAACAAGCTCGTTAAGTGATGTTCGTGAACAAGCTCGTTAAGTGATGTTCATGAACAAGCTCGTTAAGTGATGTTCATGAACAAGCTCGTTAAGTGTTCATTATGATGTGGAATTGTTAGAATATTGGGTTCTTACATTGTTTTTCATTTAGACAAATACTATATTTTTTATTATGCTTGGAATGGATGCTTGTAATGGGATTTATGGAGCTATTATGCTGGGTTTGTTTGCTTTCTTCTTGTAAATATTTAATCATTTTACGTAATTGATTTAATCATTAGCAATTATGTCTAAATAATATTATTACGGATTTAAAAATTGACGTTCATTTGTTTGTTAGAAAATTTGTCCATGAACAAGATTGATTATGTGTTCACAAACATGTTCCGAACATGTTCAAGAGCAAGCTCGATAAGTCTTGTTAACGAACAGAACGTTCTATGAACTACTCGTGAACAAGCTCTGTAAATGTTCATTTACATTCGTTTACGTTCGTTCGGTAAGCTTAATGAACAAGCTTGAACAGGGTTTTTAGAGCTCGGTTAGTAAACGAACAGAGCTTGAACATGGATTTTGTTCATGAACAAAACCAAACTCCATGTTCAAGCTCGTTCGTCAACAGTCCTACTTATAATTGGCAAGCGATGTCTAACATGTGCTATTAAATATCTTTTTTGTAGTAGTGAGGGGCTTCGGATGTGTGGCTCAGCGGCAAAACAAAGAGGAAGAAAAAGGGGAGAACGGAAGTTGGAGTTTTGTACGGCTGTCGTGAGGAGAGTAGGGTTTCGGGGTGATGTTTGAATGGGAGTTGGCCGGCGGTACTGGCCTTGGCCGTGGTGCGGGAGTGGACTGCAGGTGGAGAGGTCGGTGCATGCGAGGGGGAGGAGCGGTGACCGCAAGGCATTTCACTGTGGAGGGGCTGTCGCGTGCTTGTGGATGAAAGGGAGAAGGCGCACAGGTGGTTTGGACGGTCGGAGGTGTTGGAAGCAACGATCTAGGATCTTGGTTTGATGATGACAAACGTGTGCGAACTATATAACGAGTGTGGTAAGTGTGTTTCAGGACTGGCAAAGTAGTAATTCTTGAAGAGATGACTAAGTCCGCGTGTTGGAGAAATTGCTATCCACACAGCTAATGGACTTGTTCAAAGTGCCATTCATATAACAAAGATGATTGGATCAAATCAATTGGTGATTGGTGCAAATCCAATATTGATTGTTGATCTGATTAAGTCAAAATGCCATGGAGATCCAGTTCAAAATTCGTATTTCATATCCAATTCAAATCTTCTTGATCTCCTATTCAAACACCAAATCATTTTCCATATCCAATGTGAATTGCTATCACATCCCCATTGTAAATCAATCCCTTAACTCTAGAGACTCTGTTTGATCCTATCTCTTCAAAAAAACCTAAGACTCCTCTTTTAAAACCCCCCATCATCTATTGAAAAAAGAGAGAGAGCATATGCGACATCATAAAATTAAAAAGGGGCTGCGAATCAATTTGCGGCAGCCAACGAAAATCTCTTCTCCAAAAACCTAGCTACCAATCAGCCAAATAATTTTCTTGAGAGGTTACGCAAAAAGGAGGGGTTCACGCATTGAAAGCCAAAACATTTTCCTTATCATCTCCAAAACATTAGAACCCTCATCACGGAGCCTTCATCATCTCCAAGCAGTCGTCAAAAGATCTCGTCGTCGAAACTCAAAGTCCTCATCCACGAAGAGATAGCGCTGCCCTAAGGTCTGTGTCAAGCGAGCACAGTTCATCGGAGAAGAAGCCCGTAAACGAGATCACGCCCACAACGTCGCACGGAGAAACACCCACCGCCTCGCTGCCTTGTCGTCGACGAGAACACACGCCGCTACCATCATCAACAGATATCGTTGCAACTCGAAGAAGCCGTTGAAGCTGAACATCACCGCCGTACCACCGCCGAGATCGCCACGACATCGCTACAGTCGACTTGATCACCACCGTCGCCGTAGAAGTTGACGAAGCCCGCTGTCGTTCCTCTTTGCTGTAGCCATCACCGCCATAGGAAGCTCTCATCGCTGTCGGAGATCAAGGACATCGGAGATGTCCACCACGGCCGTCGTACGAAGAGCGCCTCTGCCGAGGAGAAATAAAGCCCACGCCATCGTACGCCGCATCCATGCTTGATCTGCTGCTGACGTGCGTACGATGTTTAGGAGGGAGCCGTCGTCGTCAAAGATCGCCGCTGTCGAAGCAAACGTCCGCAAGAGATCTGGTCGCCACCGTGACCTGATCACCGTCATCGCTGTGGACTCATCACGCCGGAGAGACGCCATCGAAGAGATCGCCGTGAAGACAAAGTCACCGCTCGAAGTCGTCGCTGTCGAAGCAGCCACCACCGCCATCGATTGAAGTCGGAGCGCTGAGCCATCGCCGTCGAGAGAGGCCGCCGTATCCTTCATTACTGCTGCATAGGCTGAAAACAAATTGATGGATCAGATTGCCAGCAATTTAAATCGACGGTGGAGATTAATTATCAAATCGAAACGAAGCCCAGGCAACGAAAAATATTTGGCTGACGTGGCGTTGGGAATTTATCTGAAGTTGCTGAGCGCACAGGCCGCTTAATGATTAAAATTGAACTCATTTGCTTTGCACACCGACCACAAATTCAAAGAGGATTGCTAAGCGTACAGACCGTCTGAGAATAAGCTTTGAACTGAAATTGCTTTGTGCACAGACCAGTGCACAACTTGACATCCAGGAGTCAGATTGAGACACTGTTTGCGTCAGATTGGAGCTAACGATGTGCTGACTGACAGAGACGCATACACGGACACAAACTGAGCATTTCTAAACCCTTAAACTCATTTATTTGTGTCTTAGTGTGACGTTCTCTGTAGGGGAAATTTTACCTATTTTCTGTGACTATTTTGGGACTTGTCTGGTTGGAGCTAGACAAGTGGGACCCAGCTAGTTTGGGACTAGCTGGTAGAAAGCTTTGCTAGGATTGATAGTGCGAGAAAACACTGTGTGTGGGGTACTAAGAGCCTGGCGAGTGTAGAGACATAGAGGGTGCTCTGAGCGTGCTCTAACTTGTGGTTTTGTACCTATTGCACTATTCAATACTAGTATCTGCTTTGGGGGCTGGACGTAGGTCGACGGGTCGACTGAACCAGGGTAAATCTGCTGTGTACTCTGTGTCTGCATTTTATTCACTCTGCTGTGCTTATAACTGCGTGTGACTTCTCATGGGTTGCACGAGAATTTTTATTAGCCTATTCACCTCCTCCTCTAGGCTAGGATCCAGATCCAACAAGTGGTATCTGAGCCGGTTTTAGGATCTAGCCTAGGCTTTACCATGGATCACATTGATAGTTCTTTTTACTGAGGGTCAGTCTATTTCTCGCCCACCTAGATTTAATGGAGTAGACTATGCTTATTGGAAAAATCGTATGAGAACCTACTTGATTTCTATTGATTATAAAGCTTGGCAAATTGTTGAAAAGGCTATAAATCACCTGTTATTAAAATTGAAAATATTGAGATGCCTAAACCTGATGATAAATGGGATGATAATGATTGGAAGCTTTATTCACTAATGCTAAAGCTATGAATGCTCTCATTTGTGCATTAGATAAATCTGAATTCAATTGTATCTCACATTGTGTAACTGCGCAGGAAATATGGCATACATTGGAAGTGACACACGAGGGAACGTCACAGGTGAATGAGTCTAGACTTGCACTTCTGAGCACGGAATACGAAGGATTTCGCATGCTACCCTCAGAGACCATATCAGAAATGTTTGCGAGGTTCACCAATATTGTCTACAAGTCTAGTTCGCTCGGTAAGCCATATTCTAGATTTGAGCAGGTGAGAAAGATATTAAGAGCACTGCCAAGCTCTTTCAAGCCTAAAGTCACTACCATCCAAGAAGCGAAAGATCTGTCACAGATGAGGGTGGAGGACCTGATAGGTAATTTAATGTCCCACGAGCTTGAACTGTAAAACATTGATGAAAGGGAGAAACCTGAGGAGAAGGAGAAAGCTACAAAGCCACTTGCTTTAAAAGCTGACGAAAGTGAAGATGATGATGATGACATAGCGCTAATGGTCAGAAATTTCAGAAAGTATGTCCAGACCAAGCAAGGAAGAACAGAAATGGCACCCAGGTTTAATCGCTCTAACTTTTTTCAGTCTTCTAAGCAAACTTATGATCAGAATGCTACTAATAGAATAACTTGTTTTAAATGCAAGAAAAGAGGACATCGAATGAGGGATTGCCCACATGAGACCGCTCAGGTTGCTAAGGAAAAAGGAAAATCCAAGGTGCTAACTTGGGATATGGACAGCGAAGCTGAGAGTGAGGAGGAAGAACACGAAGCCCACTCATGCATGGCATTGATGGGAAAACATGATGAGGTAATTTCTGGTAGTAAAACTGAATTCCTTACTCTTTGTAAAGAAATGCAAGGTAAAATAGTAGAGCATGAATCCACTATAGATGACTATCAAAATGAGAACTTTGAAATGCAACAATCTGAATATGATATGTCTAAAGAGATTGAAAATCTGAAAATTGAAATTGTTGCTCGTGACTCTACTATTGACATTTTGAAAAAGGAAAAGTCCAGTTTTAATGATGAAGCACCTTGTCTCTCTTGGCCTTCTTTGATCAATAATATTAGCATGCTTAAACTTGATTTGACTAAGCTCGAAACCGAAAAAGACTATGTAATTAGAGAGCTTAATGATAATTTCTGCATGTTGAATAATGATTTTAAAAGGAAAATGATTGAATTTGAAAAGAAGGAAGAGGAAAACAAGAGAGCTTTTATAAGTAAATGCACGTTGCTTGTGGAAGAAAATAAACATTTAAAAACCAAAGTTTCTAATCTTGAATTAGCCATTAAGAAATTCTCTATGGGAAAACAATCGTTGGATACCATTTTAGAGAATCAATTATATGGCAATAATAGAAGAGGACTTGGTTTCGGTTTGAAAAACATTGAAAAGTCAAAATTCAAGAAATTCCACAATACACCTTCTATTGCAAAGAACTTATATGCAAAGTGCTTTACTTATGATAGTGTAGGCCACACATCATATTATTGTAAATTTAGGAACATAAATTTCAAGTTTAAACAAGTGTGGGTTCCTAAAACAATATTGGCTAACACTAGTGGACCTTGTTGGATTCCAAGGTTACACTTAACACCTTTTATGTAGGTAAGGTGGAGATTTGGCGAGGAGTAATAAATTGGGAGCTTCATTCTTTTAGCTCCTTAGCCAAATAGCGACGAGAAGGTATACTTTTTATCCCTCTTCGCATTTCATTGCATACCTTCATAGATTGTTTTGTGTGCTTGTTTTTATTTTGTTTTGTGTGCTTGCTTGCATGATTTTTTTAATGTTTTTATTTCTGAAAAAAAATGAAAAATCAAAAATAAAAAAACTGGTGCTTATTGATTATCCTCTTATGAATCTCTTAAGTGGTATTATATGAATGATCAATTCTATCCCTTGTAGAAGTCAATTCATTATTGTTGTAGCTACATGAACATGATGTTATTCTTTTTAGTAGCCATGGCATGTCTCATAAGTTTTAAACTTGACTTCTACACCTATATTTGCACTTTCACGATATTTGACTTCTTAAGTACCTTTGGAGATTCTTTTGAAGAATAATGGAAAGTAAATGTTGGAATGATTAAATTCTGAATGTTCTAAGGGATATGAAGTGTTTAGCCATGAATAAAAATTGAGCACAAAAGAATTGCAAATGAAAAAATATTGAAAATTGCTCCATATGAAAAATGGATACACTTCATGGCTAATACACAACCCACAAGTATCCAACTTAAGCTAAATGGGTAATCATTAGTGTTGGTGTATATTACTCGTCAAGCAATGCCACCCCACCTTTAAAAGTCCTTATAGGCTATGTTTTGGGTTTCGGTAACTTGAACTCATCTTTGATGAGGTGGGAAAAATCAATCCTAGTGATATTCATGAAAATTGGAAAATGTGGATTGATTTTGTTGATTTTCTGAAATTAAATCTCCTCATGTACTTTATTGTCTATATCACTACACTTACACAACGGTGGAGAAGTCTTGTTATGAAATTCTATGAGCTTGAATTGTCTATTCTTTGGAAAACTCATGCAAATTGCACGCTACATTTAATAATGGTTAATTTTTGCACGGAATATTTTTGTGACTTCATTAATCCACTTTTGGTGATTACAAAGGGGGAGAAAGAAAAGAAAGATTTGACATTGACAGATTTGATGTCGGTATTATTTGTTGAAGGGGGAGCATGAAAATAATGTTGAAGGAAAAGCTTAAGAGAAGGGGGAGCATGCTTTTATATTTGATATAACATTGTGCAAGCTATATTGTAATTGCTTGAATGACTCATACATATATCATATTGGATTACACACTTCACACACCCATACTTATTGCTCAAATCTTTTATGTGTTTGTCATCACCAAAAGGGCGAGATTGTTGGAAGCAACGATCTAGGATCTTGGTTTGATGATGACAAACGTGTGCAAACTATTTAACGTGTGTGCTAAGTGTGTTTCAGGACTGGCAAAGCAGTAATTCTTGAAGAGATGACTAAGTCCGCGTGTTGGAGAAATTGCTATCCACACAGCTAATGGACTTGGTCAAAGTGCCATTCATATAGCAAAGATGATTGGATCAAATCAATTGGTGATTGGTGCAAATCCAATATTGATTGTTGATCTGATTAAGTCAAAATGCCATGGAGATCCAGTTCAAAATTCATATTTCATATCCAATTCAAATCTTCTTGATCTCCTATTCAAACACCTAATCATTTTCCATATCCAATGTGAATTGCTATCACATCCCCATTGTAAATCAATCCCTTAACTCTAGAGACTCTGTTTGATCCTATCTCTTCAAAAAAACCTAAGACTCCTCTTTTAAAACCCCCCCATCATCTGTTGAAAAGAGAGAGAGAGAGAGAGCATATGCGACATCATAAAATTAAAAAGGGGCTACGAATCAATTTGCGGCAGCCAACGAAAAGCTCTTCTCCAAAAACCTAGCTACCAATCAGCCAAATAATTTTCTTGAGAGGTTACACAAAAAGGAGGGGTTCATGCATTGAAAGCCAAAACATTTTCATTATCATCTCCAAAACATTAGAACCCTCATCACGGAGCCTTCATCATCTCCAAGCCGTCGTCAAAAAGATCTCGTCGTCGAAACTCAAAGTCCTCATCCACGAAGAGATAGCGATGCCCTAAGGTCTGTGTCAAGCGAGCACAGTTCGTCGAAGAAGAAGCCCGTAAACGAGATCATGCCCACAACGTCGCACAGAGAAACACCCATCGCCTCGCTGCCTTGTCGTCGACGAGAACACACGTCGCTGCCGTCATCAACGGAGATCGCTGCAACTCGAAGAAGCCGTTGAAGCTGAACGTCACCACCGTACCACCGCCGAGATCGCCACGACATCGCTGCAGTCGACTTGATCGCCACCGTCACCGTAGAAGTTGACAAAGCCTGATGTCGTTCCTCTTTGCTGTAGCCATCGCCGCCATATGAAGCTCTCGTCGCTGTCGGAGATCAAGGACATCGGAGAAGTCCGCCATGGCCGTCGTACGAAGAGTGCCTCCGCTGAGGATAAATAAAGCCCACGCCGTCGTACGCCGCATCCACGCTCGATCTGCTGTTGACGTGTGTACGCTGTTAAGGAGGGAGCCGTTGTCGTCAAAGATCACCGCTGTCGCAGCAAACGTCCGGAAGAGATCTGGTCGCCGTCGTGACCTGATCACCGCCGTCGCTGTCGACTCATCACACCGGAGAGACGCCATCGAAGAGATCGCCGTGAAGACGAAGTCGCCGCTCGAAGTCGTCGCTGTCGAAGCAGCCACCACCGCCATCGATTGAAGTCGGAGCACCGAGCCATCGCCTTCGAGAGAGGTCGTCGTATCCTTCATTGCTGGTGCATGGGCTGAAAACGAATTGATGGATCAGATTGCGAGCAATTGAAATCGACGGTGGAGATTAATTATCAAATCGAAACGAAGCCCAGGCAACGAAAAATATTTGGCTGACGTGGCGTTGAGAATTTATCTGAAGTTGCTGAGCGCACAGGCCGCTTAATGATTAAAATTGAACTAATTTGCTTTGCACACCGACCGCAAATTCAAAGAGGATTACTGAGTGTACAGACCGTCTGATAATAAGCTTTGAACTGAAATTGCTTTGTGCACAGACCAGTGCACAACTTGACATCCAGGAGTCGGATTGAGACACCGTTTGCGTCAGATTGGAGCTGACGATGTGCTGACTGACAGAGACGCCTACATGGACACAAACTGAGCATTTCTAAACCCTTAAACTCATTTATTTGTGTCTTAGTGTAATGTTCTCTGTAGGGAAAATTTTACCTATTTTTGTGACTATTTTGGGACTTGTATGGTTGGGGCTAGACAAGTGGGACCCAGCTAGTTTGGGACTAGCTGGTAGAAAGCTTTGCTAGGATTGATAGTGAGAGAAAACACTGTGTGTGGGGTACTGAGAACCTGGCGAGTGTAGAGACGTAGAGGGTGCTCTGAGCGTGCTCTAACTTGTGGTTTTGTACCTATTGCACTATTCAATACTAGTATCTGCTTTGGGAGCTGGACGTAGGTCGACGGGTCGACCGAACCAGGGTAAATCTGATGTGTATTCGGTGTCTGTATTTTATTTACTCTGTTGTCCTTATAACTGCGTGTGACTTCTCGTGGGTTGCACGAGAATTTTTATTAGCCTATTCACCCCCTCTAGGCTAGGATCCAGATCCAACAGGAGGATGGCCGGAGGGAGAAGGGGAAAGCACGCAGCTCGGTGTAAGGGGAAAGGTGAGGCGCCGACGGCTGTGTTGCCTTCGGGTTGCGCAGTGCGTGGAGATGACGAAGGGGAGAGGGTGTTGCCCGTTAGGTTTCGGGGAGAGAGAGATATGCGAACGTGAGGGGCTAGGGGCTGTTTTTTGTCTGATTATTGGGATGGAATCTCGTTTTTGTTACTGTTTATGCACTGTTGCTAAGAATCCGACTTGGTTTTCTTCCGGCCTATTCTTTTATGCATTGATTTTTTTGGGGTTTTTTGCATACGTGTCATATGTCAGTGGGATTCTTGCGGGGCTATTGCAATCCAATAATTTTGCTCAGATTAACAAAGCCCAGGTGGGCCTTCTCTCCCCTCCCACCAATCAAAACATCCCAGGCTTGTTTTATTATTATTTTTCGCTGTGATTTGCTGTCGTTTGGAATCAAATGGGGCCCCCTGCTTTGATTTGCACCCAATTAATCATTTTAATTATTAATTAGTTAATATATTAATTTATTAATTTAGTTTTTAGTTTTTAGTTTAGATATAAATAGAACAAATTAAATTTGGGTGGACCCCACAACACTTTCCACCTCCAACTTTCTTCGACCAAAAGAACACACTACACGGAGTGGGACCCATCTTAACTTTCCAACTCCACAATCCAACCCCACTTTCCAACAAAAGAACACACTACACACCAATTTTTCTCTCATCAGATTACACACTTCTCAACTTTCCCCATTATACTTTCCTACAACAGAATAGGCCCTAGGTTGGATGGCACTATCTCCCTCTTTTTTTTGTTAACCCTAGACTTATGTTAGGCTTTATAGAGTAAAAGGAGAGAAGGTGAGAACGTGAGGGGGTAGGATGATGACGTGGGAGAAAGGGAAATTGGGAGACGTGGGGACCGTTGCACAGTTATATGGAGTTGTTGGGATCAGATGGGATTTTTTTTGTTATGAGGTTGTTTTGATTTGCTTTTAAAACATTAAGGATTTCATTTCCTTTAAGGGCATGTTCTTTTGCTGGAATAGAGAAGAATGGAATATGGGAAAGTTTGTATTCCAAGGAGAGAGAAAATGGAGTTTTGTGTTCTTTTGGATGGAATAGAGTATGGAAAGTGGGTTTTGGAATAGAAAGTGGGGTCCACATTCTATTCTTGTGTTCTTTTAGAATTGGAGAGTTGGAATGAAAAAGTGGAAAGGGGATGAGTTGGAAGGGAGAGAGAGTAAATGAGAGAGTGGGGCCCACCATTCCCAAGGATTCCATTGTATTCCAAGCAAAAAAGCTTGGAATACAAAAGTGCTCATTACCAAATTAGAATAGCCACGTAGGTATCTATTCCACACCCAAAAGAACAACCGCTTGGAATACAAACTTGGAATAGGGTGAATAGTGTAGGAATAGTGTCCCTATTCCCATTCCCATCCCTATAGCAAAAGAACATGCCCTAAAGAAAAACAATTCTGTTGTATTAAGATTATTAGGAGGTAGTTGTCAAGTTTAGGGTATAAAGTGTTTAATTAATAGTTTGTTTTTTAAAGTAAACGTAGAACCTTTCGCGCAAATTCAAATTTTGTAATAAAAGAGTATTTTATAAATTCGTAATGAGATAAGCAGATTGGTCCATTGACGTCCAAAAATTACAAAGAAAATACCGGGGCGCTCGCACCTCCGAGAGTGTTGTGAAAACGGGGTTCGGTCGCGCGTTCGAGCTACAGAAAGCAATAATAAAAAATCAAATACGGAAACACGCACACGAAACAACAAAGATACGCGCTGAAATACGTATGATCGAAAAGTGACCGTTACACCGGGTCACACAAAAAATCTTAAGATTATTGTGCACATGCAAAATTTAGAATTTCTTGATTATTGTGTAATGGACATTTTGTTGGATATGGACGACATGTATACACCCATGAGGGAATGTATGAGGGTCTATGGACCTCAGATGTCGCGTGCATGAAAGCATACACGAAGGGAACCTTTTCATGTGTGAAAAGGACCACTCGATAAGTGGAAAAAGTCACTTTATAGGTGCATAAAGGCACTTGATAAGTGCATAAGGAAAAGGATAAGGAAAGGTGTTAATATAGGCTAATAAGCTTATAAGTAGTTATTTCCTACAATAACTCCCCCCTTGGCCTATAAATAGGACCCAAGGGTAAGGCTTTTTAGGCTAATCATTCATGCCATAAGTTTGCATAAGACAACTTATTTTTCCTCTTCTCCCTTCTATTAAGTTTTTCTTCCAAAGAGAGATTTAGATGGTGGAACGTTGCTTTGATCCTCTGTGACAAAGTACCGACTGTTGTGGCGAACCCGAGGGCGAAGTTCAGAGACTACAGTGCAGCGTACGCTAACGTAAGTCTCTTCTCTCATTCGATCCTCTATCATCTTATGATGGGATCCAACATTGGTATCAGAGCCACACGGGTTCGCCCCGGTCTCACCGATGAATGAGAAGTTGTCTCCTTCACGAATGAGTATCCTACCATTATGGATATGGTAGGAGCGCATCGTGATGGAGAGAATGCAAAAGTTGTTCTTTTCATGTTAGGGTCTTCTGCCATTACGGATATGGCAGGAACTCTCCGTGACGGGAAGAACTGACCGTTCATCTCGCCAAACTCGCACTCCTCATGGATGCTGAGTCTCCATTCAATAGGGAATGGGTGCTCTCTTCATGTAGAGCGTGAAGTTTGCGGCCTTTAAAGTGTGTTGTTTTTCTTTTTGGCACACGACCATTAAAACATAACCACTTTCTCGATGAACGGGTGTCTCATCGGAGAAGATGGTGGTTACATAATTTTCATCGGAGAAGAAGATCTTTTTAGTGCATGATCACCATGGCCATGTGGGTCATGAAGACTATGCACCCCCTCTCCTCATTGGGGAGGGGGTTGGCTTTGGCCAATGACAACCAAGACCACCCCCCTTCGGGGGGGTGTGCGGCCGGACCCCAAGAGGTGAGGCCGACCATGGCCAAGAAGGCCGGCACTGGCCTCGGCCAGGACAACGGTCGGCCTTGGCCTCTGCCAGGGCGGCCGCGGCAGGCAAGCCCTGGCCTCAGCCAGGGCCGCCGAGCCCCGAACCTGATGGGGGGCTTGCATGGCCGGTGGCTTGCTTGGCCGGTCCCTACGGGGCCGGTGGCAGTTGTCTGCGGCAAATCCCCCTACAGGGGGGAGGGCCTGTATCCCTACGGGGGCCAGCGACGGTGGCTTGCAGAAAACTTCCCTCAGGGGGTGTTCGGCCTTGGCCAATCTGTAATGGAAACTCTCTTTTTGGGGGGAAATCCGGCCTTGGCACGGCCACGGCTCGACCCTGTCAATGGCCGGGGAAGGCCACTACCTCCCGGCAACAGCCTTGTGCCCTGCAGCCTTATGCACGGCCCTGTGGTATTGTGCCATTGCCAGCCGGCCTCGCGTCACACCGTTTGTCAAAATATTCGGCTCTGTCACCCTATCAGGGGGTGTAGGTCTTGCCGAATATTTTTCAAGTACAACAAGGATACTGTTAGTACCATAAGGGTACTACGTTTTCAAAATCGCTTTTCCGCTGCAAGTACTATAAGAGTACTATCGTTTGATAAGTGATAGGGAAATATTGAAAGTTGTTCTAGATGGTGATTGGCATCGTAATGACCTTTCCGATTCTAGAGCAACATCTTCAATATTTTTCGAAAGTAACTTATCAAATGTAAAAATATCATTCCAAGTGGGACATTCCAAGTGGGAGTGATATTAGACTAGTCTAAAATTTACACATTCGATTGATTCAGTGTCTCAATGGATCATGATTCGACCAGTGGTCTTTTGGACTAGTTTGTGGGTCACCTCAGCTCTGTCTGGGGGTAGTGAACCATGGACTAGCCATACCCCTGGTCGGTTTGCTGGCCGAGACTGCTGAATTATGAAAATGTGATAAAATGATGACTATGTATAAGAATTTTATGCAATGTTTTTGATCGAACCTTCTTTTTTATGTCCTTTGCAGCATTTTAAAGCTAAAATGTCTTCCGCTAATAAGAATATCGTCGATGAGTTGAACAAAGGTGAAAAACTTAACGGCGATAATTACAAACTGTGGTCCATGCAGATACAGTATGTTCTAGAGGAGCAAGATTTGCTCGAAACTCTGAAGAACAAAATGATTGAACCTGAGTTAGGCACTACGGCCCAACACAGAAGAGACAAGGAAGCTTTCGATGCTTGGTCTCGGAAGAACAAAATTGCTCGCATTACGTTGTTGTCAAGTATGGCTGACGATGTAATGCGAATCTTCCGAGAATATGACCTAGCTTTGGACATATGGTCCAAGCTAGAGGAGAAGTTTGGTGGCACCTCGGTGACCAAACTTCGCTCTTTAACTATAAAATTCGATTCGTACAAAAAACGTCCAGATCATTCCATGGGAAAGCATCTGCGACACATGACGAATCTTATTTCAAAGTTAAAGGATGCATGTCATATGCTCACTGATGAGCAGCAAATCCAAGCGGTCATACGTTCCCTACCAAACGAGTGGGAAAGCATGAAGATGCATCTCACTCATAATGAGAGCATCAAGAACTTCAGCGATGTTTCTAATCACCTCGAGTTAGAGGAAGAGCGGCTTGCGGCCGCCAAGCCAAGTACAGAAGTGCACATGGTTGCTAGTTCCTCACACGGAGGAAAGAAACGTAAAAATCGCTCGAAGTTTGCTCATGAACATCAAAAGCAACCAGTGTCTACCAAGAAACCCAAACAAAAGGGTGGGCACAAGAAATGGCACAAGAAGAAGGACTTGAAGAAGATCAAGTGCTTCAAGTGCAACAAGTTCGGTCACTTTGCCCGTTCATGTACGGATGGAGGTGACAAGGTAACTTGTAATAATACTAGTTACATATGTGTTTCTAGTTCAATATTTCCTGTAGAATCTAATCCCTTTTGGATAATTGATTCAGGTGCCACAGACCACATAGCAAGGGACAGACGGTCCTTCGTGGGGTATCACCGGATACCCCAAGGAACGAAGTGGATCTATGTAGGAAACAACACACGTGTTGAAGTGAAAGGCGTTGGGACGTGCAAGCTCGTCTTGGACAACGGTCGCACTATCCTACTTCATGATGTTCTCTTCGTCGGATATTCGAAGGAATATCATATCTGTGGTCGTCTTAATGGGTCTTGGTTATAGTTGGTTCTTTCATAATTGTAAAGTGGATCTGTCTTGTAATAATTCTTTAATTGGTTCTGGGTATGTTTATAAAGGATTTATTGTTTTGAATACGATGTACGATTCCTCAGATTTTAATGAAAATTTCCTTGTTACAAATTCCTCAATTTATGAGTCGGATGTAATTTGTTGGCATGCAAGGCTTGGTCACATTGGACCAACACGTATGGATAGACTTGCCAAACGTGGTCTTCTATCCAATGTTTCAAAGGTCGAAATGTCGACTTGCGAACATTGCCTTGTAGTGAAATCTTGTCGCAAGCCGTTTGGAACCGGCACAAGGGCCGAGGTTCCATTACAGCTCATCTATTCGGACATATGTGGTCCGATGAATGTCAAGACAAGACGCGGGAAGTCCTACTTCATCACTTTTATTGATGACTTCACCCGATTCGGACATATCTATTTGATATCTCACAAAAAGGAAACATTAACTTGCTTTAAAAACTATATGAGTTTAGTGGAAAATCAATTAGATCGCAAGATTAAGGTCTTGCGAACCGATAGAGGCGGTGAATATCAATCAACAAGTTTTAAGGAACTTTGTGATGAAAAGGGCATAGTTCATCTGGTAACTATGCCTTATACTCCGCAACAAAATGGTGTTGCTAAAAGGAGGAATAGGACTTTAATGGAAATGGTCCGTTCAATGATGGCGCGAGCTAACTTGCCAATCACATTTTGGGGTGATGCATTATTAACGGCCGCTTTCATCTTGAACCGCGTACCCTCGAAATCAGTTAACTCCACCCCTTATGAGTTGTGGAACCAAAGGTCTCCTGACTTAAGCATTTTAAAACCTTGGGGGTGTGCATCCTATGCACATATTTCCTCCCATAAGTATGGCAAACTTGGGCCAAGGGGGAGAAAATGTATCTTTATACGATACGCAAAAAACTCCAAAGGTTATGTTTTCATTGGTCAGGAAGACAATGGAGGACTGATTGAATTTGAGTCGAGGGATGTTACTTTCTTGGAAAATGAGGTTCCAAGACAGGGCGAGATAAGTCAAGAATTATCTCTATTTGAGATTTATGATCAAGAAGGATTACCTCATTCAAGTGGGAGAATTCTTGGTGAAGACGAAAATACATTTCAACCTTCACCAATGGATGATACGAATGATGTGAATCATATTCCATATGGGAATAATGATCCAAGTGGGAGCAATTCTAACGACATTCCAAGTGGGAGTTATATTCCAAATGGGAGTTATATTAGAATTGATCGAAATTCGAGTCAACAAGGGCTTGAAGAATCTCAAATACGACGTAGTAGTCGTACAAGGTTAGCTCCTCTAAGATTTGAGGATGAATTCCAACAAACCTTTATGACTTTACTACAAGAAGATAACGAGCCTGCTACTTTCAAACAGGCTGTATCATGCCCTGCAAAAGACAAATGGATAGAAGCGATGAAGGAGGAATTAGAATCCATGAAAGTTAACCGAGTCTGGGACTTGGTTTACTTACCCATAGGACATAGCGCTATTGGGAACAAATGGGTTCTTAAGATCAAGCATAAGGCTGATGGCTCTATAGACAGATATAGAGCTCGCCTTGTCGCGAAAGGTTTTACGCAACAGGAAGGGATAGACTACGAAGAGATCTTCTCACCTGTTGTTTGTTTTACCTCGATTCGCTTGATTCTGGCTTTGGTAGCTTGCTTAGACCTCGAATTACATCAAATGGATGTAAAGACTGCCTTTCTCAATGGAGAATTAGACGAGGAGATCTATATGGAACAACCAACAGGGTTTGTAAAAGAAGGAAACGAATATAAGGTTTGTAAACTTCGTAAGTCCATATATGGTCTTAAACAATCCTCGAGGCAATGGTATATACGATTTCAAGAAGTTGTCTTATCAAATGGTTTTACCATGCTTGATGAAGATAATTGTGTATATATCAAGAGGATCAAAAGCAAGTATGTTATTATGTCTCTATATGTAGATGACATTTTAATAGGCGGAAATGACAAGGGCTTTGTGATGGATATCAAGTCTTGGCTTTCATCAGTTTTTGAGATGAAAGACATGGGAGAAGCCGCATATATCCTTGGAGTTAAGATTTCAAGGAATCGTTCGAAGAAACTTCTTTCTCTTTCACAAGAGACTTATATAAAGAAATTTCTGAACATTTTAATATGCAGGACTGTAAGTCCATTGATACTCCTATAAGCAAATGCGATAATTTATGTCTGAAAATGTGTCCAAAGAACCAAAAAGAAAAGTAAATTATGGAAAATGTTCCATATTCCAGTGCAGTTGGTAGTCTTATGTACGCTATGATGTGTACAAGACCAGACATCTGTTTTGTCGTTGGAATGGTAAGTCGTTACCAATCCAATCCAGGGCAAGCACACTGGAAAGTGGTTAAGAGGATAATGCGGTATCTTAAAGGGACTGCGGACTATGCTTTATGATATCAAGGAGATGCCTTGAGGCTCGAAGGCTACACTGATGCTGATTGGGCGGGTGATCTCGATGAGCGACGATCGACCTCAGGATATGTTTTTCTACTCGGATCTGGTGCAATATCCTGGAGTAGCAAGAAGCAATCCTGCATCCCACTTTCAACTATAGAAGCCGAGTTTGTGGCATTTAGCATGGCAGTCCAAGAAGCCGTTTGGCTTAGGAAGTTCTTAGACAGGCTAATTGATGCAAGTGACTCAGGTGCTGTACCAATATACAGTGACAGTCAAGCATCTATAGCCTATGTCAAAGATCCAAAATTCCATTGTAAAACCAAACACATTGATATCCGCTACAAATTTGCAAAAGACTATGATAAGAACGAGAAGGTACACATAAGGTACACATCTACGCATGAGATGATAGCGGATCCGCTTACGAAGGCGATCCCCAGAGATGTGTTTTACAAACACTTATCATCTCAAGGATTGCATAAGAGCCGAGTTGTATCAATGTATATTCCCATGTCTATGAAAGATCAAATTTAATAAAAGAATAAGTTCTTTTCGACATTGCATATGAGTTTCTTGAAAATATTTTTTTAAATCTCAGCTGTATTTTCTAGTATGTCGGACAGATTGAGGTTGGCTCTCTCACATGAGCAACCGCCATTATTCTATCAGACGGATAAGATTAAGATGAGACCTGTTTAAAGTCAAAATCGTCAGACGGATGATTTAGAGTCATGACTTAAACAAAATGGTCGTATGAAAGATCTGCATCATAAGGATGCTTACAAAAGATCTAAGAGGATTTTTGAAATCCTATCTGTCTTATGCGGGATGTGGGTCCAGGAGATTAATGAGTAGTAAAAGGGACTCAGAGTCAGACATTGTGGTATCTGATCATTATCCTTACAACATCATTAAGACATTTGCTCCCTGGAAAAGGAGTGATGTTGTAATATGTATTCATACTACGTATGCATTTGACCATTGGGTTAGAATAGTAATTTTGTTTACTATTATTATGTGAGACCCAAAGACCACATAGGTCTTAAACTTCTTACCCTTATAGACTCTAATTGGTTCCTTTAGATTTGACTGGGTGATCGCTGTCTTAGCATGTTGCTTATGGACTATGGTCAATTCGGTCCGACGGGGCATGTTAGAAAAGCGAGTCAAGTCAAGATCGAAAGGATCGCAAGAAGAGGAAGATTAATTTCATATTCACATTTGGACTTTAGAGATTCAAAGCTAGCCAGCCAATTGTAATCCAGATGGGATTCAATTGTTGAATATAAAGTATAAGAAATGTGAAGAAATAATCTAGGGTAAAGCATGAGTTGATCTACTCAACTTTGCACCCCAAGGAGTGTTGTGTATCTCTAACAAGTGCACAACAGCGGACTCTATGCGCATGACGGTCACACGGTCTATTTCTCAGTATGATAAACAGAAGAACTAAAGGAAAACATGTTTCCTTACAATCCCCTCAAGTGTGAGTGGGAGATGTTGGATATGGACGACATGTATACACCCATGAGGGAATGTATGAGGGTCTATGGACCTCAGATGTCGTGTGCATGAAAGCATGAGCGAAGGGAACCTTTTCATGTGTGAAAAGGACCACTCGATAAGTGGAAAATGTCACTTTATAAGTGCATAAAGGCACTTGATAAGTGCATAAGAGGATAAGGAAAGGTGTTAATATAGGCTAATAAGCTTATAAGTAGTTATTTCCTACAATAACTACCCCCTTGGACTATAAATAGGACCCAAGGGTAAGGCTTTTTAGGCTAATCATTCATGCCATAAGTTTGCATAAGGCAACTTATTTTTCCTCTTCTCCCTTCCATTAAGTTCTTCTTCCAAAGAGAGATTTAGACGGTGGAACGTTGCTTTGATCCTCTGTGACAAAATACCGACTGTTGTGGCGAACCCGAGGGCGAAGTTCAGAGACTACAGCGCAGCGTACGCTAACGTAAGTCTCTTCTCTCATTTGATCCTTTATCATCTTACGATGGGATCCTACACATTTATTCTAAGGAAGGATGAAAGTAAACGAAGCTTATTTGATTTCTTTTATCAACATGCATGCAACGCACTCAATACCTTATACTACAAATTTATATATAATGTTAACTCATGTTTTGTTATCATTAAATGCGAGAGATCGTTGAATCCCTAATATGATGTTAACAATTTTGCATGTTTGTTGTGTTGGGAAAGCGAACCAATATGGGCAGATAGTGGAAGCAAGCGAAGGGTCCCCTTCAAAAGGCAGATAGCTACCCAACAATCGCTACGTCGCGATCTTTCAGAGATACACTACAATAGCACAATATCCAACCAAAAACAAGTAATACGAAAAGTAACAAAAAGCAGGAAAGCACAAATCAAGCGACACAGAGTTACTATGTTTCGGCCCACTAATAGCCTACGTGTAACTTCCCGATGACAGTTTCCACTAATATGATCAGAGAGAATTACATCGACTTCTTCAACCTTCTTCAACAATAGAGAGCACCAATAACTCAAAGCTAAGAGTTCAAACTCTTCTCACAAACCTAATGGAGATATAAAATCTCACCAAAAGAGAAGATAACAAAAGCTTTCACCCAAAATCCCTCAACCTAAAAAGAGAGATACAAAGATGAAGATTACAATGAATTTCACAAAGAAATCACAAGAAGTCGCTCACCAATTCATGCCCCAAAGCTCCGAGACGTGCGAGGAAGAAGAAACTTGATGACGACACGTGCACTCTTCAAAGTAAACCCTAAGAGTGGTTTAAATAGCTCCATGGGTCGTGTGGAATCTCAGCCGTCCGATTAGATTAGGTTTTAGATCAAAACCCTAATCTAAAACTCGTATTTGGGTCTTCTACATGCGTTTTAGCTTTGTTTCTTCTTCTTATTCTTTGCTCCAACTTTCATAGATCTTTCTTTCTCGTCTTTTGGTGCTTCAAATTCATACCCAAGGGTATTCTTGCTGCTCTTGCATTGTAATGGCCCAAGTGCCATATACAGTAGAGTATGTATTTTTTGTTTGATATGTAGTGTATGTTTGCTTGTGTAGATGTGTAGTGTATATAGTAACTATGGAGTGTGTATGGTAAATACCCTATTTGGTTACCTACGTGTCTGCCTATATGGATGCTGATATATAGATATTATTATGTAAAGGTAGTGATTCCTTAATTGGTCCAGTGTAGTCTTCTGTGTTAGTCTCTGTTAGTGCACGGATACGAACCCGATTTGGGTATCCGAAAACACGACCTGTTTATCATCCACGACCCATTACTTCCACACTCTAAGCAGGCTACGACTGAGTCGAACAAACGGATCAGACGACCATTGGACTGGCACTGACATTCAAAGAGGAGTTAATGGGGGTGAGTAATTGGGCAGCCGTTAGCTCGAATCCCAGAGAAGATCGTGCCCTAATCAATGAGGAGCGGTTATGCCTCATCAAGGGAGAGCTGCCTATAAATAGGCCGACAGACAAGGTAATGGGGGTTCCATCTTCAGGTTACGAGATCTGATACATAGAATTCTATCTTCTTGCTTTACCACTCCATACACGAGCTTGCATCGTTAGTCTAGAGACGAACCTCCGTGGGTCGATCTCAGCTACACCAAGCTCTATCTCTTCCTTAAGTTCCTTACTAACTTAAGCATCGAAGGGGATTTGGGTCGGAACCCAGATCTGGCCCCCTAACGACTCCCTATGGTGCAGACCGATGATCACTATCCAACATCGAAGGTCAGAGCTCGTCCCTTCAATCTCAAACGATCGACGCAATGGTCGCTCATGGGTCAATTGAAGGTCGTATCACCCTCAACTACAATCATCACCTTACAAGTGACACTGGTTCTCCCAACCAAGGGTCCCACCTCAACTGCTGACAGGGCTCCAGCTCAGCACTTTAAGTCTCCGTCAGCTTGACAACTGTACCGGTCAATTTTGGCCTTAACAGTTTGGCGCCGTCGGTGGGAATCCATGAATCGACATCCCCCTCGACGAACCACTCGATTATGTCGATTCGCCCAACCACGTCATCCGAGGTTACTACGGGATCCCCCAATATCGGGATCATCAACATGATAACGGGAGGTCCCTTGCACCCCGAGCTATCAACCTCTCTCTAATGTTCCTACACTGGGAGACTGATGACAGTTTTTGTGGGGCGAAAGCGCCCAAGATACTCAACGCCTCCTATCTCCTTGTTGGATGAAGATCCGGAGGGGGTGGAGCTACCGCACGATGATGTCGTGGTCATCACGACCGCGATTAGAGAGATCGTCATGAAAAGGTTACTCGTTGACACCGGAAGCTCGTATGACATACTCTTCTTTGCTACGCTGGAGAGGATGAAAATGTCATCTGAAGAGTTGACGCCTTGCACGAAACCCTTGGTAGGGTTCACCAGACACTCCGCCCAGATAGCAGATATCATCACCTTACCAGTGATCCTCGATATGTATTCTCAACAAATCACTCGCCTAACCAATTTTATGGTGGTAAAGATAAACTCGACATACTACGGGATCATTGGAAGGCCGCTACTGAACGCCATCAAAGCAGCAGTCTCAACCTTCCATTAGATGATCAAGTTCTAGACCCCCAAGGGAATCAAAAACATGCAAGATCATGTTACATGCCATCCATTGCCCTGAGGAGGGTCGAAGAGGTGAATCCAGTCGGCTCATGGATCGGAGACCGACAACCCGTCGCGGTTGAAGAAAAAAGAACATCGAAGTCCCCGACAAGGAGGGAAACCCGTCTCAATTGGGTCGCTGATCCCCTGAGACCTAAAAGAGTGGTTGACCACTCTCTTATGATGAAAGCTGCGGGCAAAGGAGTCAATTGAATTCTGGAAGTTCGTTCCATTCAAAGAATCAAGTACCCCGAATGGCTCTCGAACACTGTGACGGTCAAGAGGGCGAACGGTGAATGGCAAAACAAGCGGCGACTTTACTTACCTAAGCAAGATTCAAATGACACCAGAGGATGAGGAGAAAACTTCTTTCATCACGTGCCAAGGTCGAAAAAACATTGGGCTGACGCCATGTCAAAACTCGCCTCGTTCCCCTTCGTGGGACTCGGACAGACCATGTATGTACAACGTCTTCTCCACCCCAGCAAGCTGACCCAAGAACTGCAGAACCTCGATCGGGAGATTACGTGGATGGATCCGGTCATCTGCCATCTGAACAATGGGAAAAGGCCGATGGACCCAGTAGGGACACGAAAGCCAGGGTGGAAGGCCTACCCATTTGTCCTACTCAATGGTTCATTGTACCAAAGACGATGGACCAGGTATGACTTTCTTCCCCTACTTTAAATGCTTAGCCCCGAAGGAAGCACACTACGCGATCCAGGAGTTCCACAAGGGCGACTGCCGGAACCATTGTAGAAGAAATTCCGTAGCCTTGAGGGCCATGAAACAAGATTATTTTTGTATAACGATGTTCAAAGATGCTATTGATCACTCCTTATTTTACACCCTTTTTCCGCATGTTTGCATGCCATTTAGATCGCCCAAATCATGTTTTTCACGATATATCGACGATATTGCGATGCTTTTCACGATTTGTTGTTTTTGTCGCATTTCAGGTGATTTGGCGTGATTTGGAGTGATCTCGAGATGTGCTTACTCTAGACGGTCACTGACGACCTCCCCGAGGGGTATTTTGCTGTTGAAGAGGAGCGGAAGAAGAACGGACGTCGCAGGAGCGACGAGGAGGCCAAAACAAGCAGATTGGGCATGTTTTGTGTCCCACTCGGCCGAGTGGAGGAGCCACTCGGCCGACCAGCGAGACACTGCTCGGCCGACCAGAACAGACACGATTTATGTGTGCACTCGGCCGAGCACCGAAGACCACATCGGCCGAGTGACGAGACCCCGTCCGCCCGAGTGGCGCCCAGACGAAGCCCTTCCAAAACATCCAAGTTACTGTTTTTCGGCTGCCTGAACTTCAGAAGACCCACGCGGCCGAGTGGTTAATCCCGTCCGCCCGAGTACTATGAAGCCATCGGCCGAGTGACGACAACTCACTCGGCCGAGCCGCCCCCGAAGTAGAGACCCCTGAAAGCCCCGACTTACTGGAAAATTACAGGGTTTTCACTCGGCCGAGCGACTTTTGTCACTCGGCCGAGTGCGATGCGCTGCCTGTAGCGAAAACTGCGGAAAACAGGCTGTGCAGGGGTATTTTGGTCACAGTTTTTGGACGATTTTGAGGGCTATTTAAACCCTGTTTTTACCCTAGTTTAGGGGGCCTCTCTCTTAGATTTTTTGCAGCTTTTTAGATTAGTTTTTAGCTTTATTCTTGTGATTGGAGAGGAGACAAAGATTGGAATTTTGTTGGATTAATTGAAGAACTCCATTGGTTTGCATCTCTTTTCCTTAAAAATTCTATTTTTATTGCTTATCTCAATATTGTGATGAATTCCATTGCTTATTTCAACGATTATTTTTGTGATCTTGCTATGATTTGTGAGTAGTCTCCACGTCTTGGGGCGTGGGGATGAACCCTACAAGCCCATTTTCATATTTGTGATGAATTGGTAGAAATTGTGCTAGAATTGTTATTAGGGATTAGATTGGGATCAATTTACTACGGATGGCTAGGTATTCATATCAATTGGGATTTGCAAGAGATTGGATCCCAATTTGATAGGAAACCCTAGAAATCCGAATTGGGTTGGAGTCGGATTTTCGAAGTATCGGTTTGCAAGAGATTGGACCGATACTAGGATTTCCGGTTGCAATTCCGTGCCAATACCCGTTTGCAAGAGATTGGACGGGTAGGAACTATCCCAATCTAGATCGCGAGCCGAGTTTGCAAGAGATTGGGCTCGGAGCACGATTGAACGATGATGTTGATCCTAATGCTAGCTTCCCTAGGCTAGGGTTTGCAAGAGATTGGACCCAAACCTAGGATAGCTATAGACCGGCAACAGCGCGAGAGCGTGAGCTTGGTTCTACATTCAGTTGCAACTAGTTCATCCAAATTCTCATTCAAGCAATTTTGATACCGATAAACCGCATTTATGAAATACGGTGAGTAGCGGGGATTCCCCATTCCCTAGACGTTCTTTATTTGATTTGATATTTCCGCATATTTGTCTGACGATTGTGACAGGATCGCCAAAGGCAAATCTTTCTTCTTGAATAGCCAGGTTGATTTGAACAAGCACGGTCATTCGTCCTCCCTGTGTTCGATATCCCGCTCGCTGCTACACCGTGCACTTGCGGTAAAACTACAACCGTTCTTTAGGGTTACGTCCCGGAGCGATCAAGTTTTTGGCGCCGTTGCCGGGGAGGCGATTGCGTTTGATCTTACCACCCTAGCTATTTCTTTTTTTTTATTTTTTTATTACTACTATTATTTCCATTTCTTTATTTTTTTTACCTAACCCTTCCACGGTACTAATCATTTCTTTGAAACTCTGTTTTCCCTGTGCATGTACACGAGATCTACGGCGGACCCTGAAGCTATATTATTTGATCCCGAGATCGAACGTACCGCGCGGAGACTTAGAGCGGAAAGGAGACAAAATCCGGAAGGGCGGTTTATGACCAACCCGGAAACTCCTGAACAATTAGCGGCAAGAATGGCAAGGATAATTTCTATTCGCGATAGGCTTCGGCCTAAGACTTCTTCTACTGCCTCATCCATTGCCATGCCGGAGTTAGCGGCTGACAAGAACTTCGAGCTAAAGACTGGATTGGTGGTTTTGATGCAACAAGACCCATTTCATGGGAACGCCCATGAGAACCCCCACTACCACATCCAATTATTCTTGTCGAAGTGCGCCACATTTCAGATGCCGGGGGTCTCCATCGATGCCATCAGACTGCGTCTCTTCCCCTTCACGCTAAAGGACAAGGCTCTCTATTGGTTAAGGACGCAAGCTGAGGGTGTCTTCACCACTTGGGACGAGTTGGCGAGTGCATTCATTGACAAGTTCTATCAGCCATCCAAGACGGTGAAGATCCGGAGCGCTCTCATGTCCTTCAAGGAAGGACCACAGGAGACGCTATATGAGGCTTGGGAGCGATTTAAGGATCTGCAGCACCAATGCCCACACCATAGCATAGAAGATTGGGAGCTAGTTCATAGCTTCTACAACGGTCTCCAACCGGGGACTAAGCAAATTATTGATGCCGCGGCGAATGGTGCTATCTTGTCAAAGACTCCCGAGGAAGCTACGGCCCTAATTGAGGAGATGGCCTTAAATAATCAACAATGGGGTGATGAGCGAGGACACTCTACGTCCTCCTTAAAGCCAACTAGCATCTACGAGGCGAAGGCCGTAGCGGAGCTTACGAGCAAGTTTGATTCTCTCCACAAGGTAGTGGAGAGATTGGAGAAGTTTATCACGGAGCCCCAAGGAGCCCCTTCTACCTCCACTCCAACGAACCAAATGTGTGATTGGCAAGACCAATCTCAAGCCATGTATGTGGGAGGAGAGCAAGGAGAAGGAGCCTTGGAGCAAGTACAATATGTTGCGGGGAACCAAGGATATTGGGCCAATCCGGCCGCAAGAAATCATCCCGGATTCTCTTACGCCAACAATGAAGGAGCTTTGAACCCGCCACAACAACCACCTCAACAAGCCCGACCACCACCACCCCAACAACAAAACTATCCACCGAGGGGGTCTACTCAACAAAATTTTCAACCGAAGCAACAAGTTCCACCATATAGGCCGCCTGGATACAACCAAGGGTGGAGGAATCAAAATCAAAACCCTCCTCAAGCTCAACAACGATCCGACTTCGAAGCTAGAGTGGAGGCGTTCATGGTCGAGCAAAATAAGGTAAATGCTACCTTGAAGGCGGGGCAAGACTCCCTTAATACCGTTGTGGCTCAAATATCGGAGCAATTAGCGTTGCTAAATCGGAACACTCAACGATTGCCGGCGCAACCCGAACAAAACCCACGGAGCAACACCGGCCACATCAATGCCGTAGTTGCCGTTACTACTAGAGGCGGGAAGGACACCACCCCCGCCATGATTCCTACCGAGGAGCCCGTGGAGGAAAGCTTGGAGCCAATTGAGCCGATAGTTGAAGTTGAAAAGGAGAAGGAGCCACAAGACAAGGAGAAATCTAGAGCGGAACAATTGATTGAGGAAAGGCGCTTCATGCCACCGGTCCCATTTCCCCAAAGGCTTGCTAGAGCGAAAATGGAGAAAAGGCTAGCGAAGTTTCTCGAGTATCTTAGAGGAGTTAGCCTTAACATTCCCTTCCTCGACGCCATCGTGGAAATCCCCACATATGCTAAATTCTTAAAGGATTTGATTTTGGGGAGAAAGAGGAAGGAGAAGATTATGCTAGCCGAGGAGGGCTCTTGGTTTACTAAGAGAGAAAAAGAGCCGGCCAAATTCAAAGATCCGGGGAGTTTTCGGATTCCTTGCACCTTGGGCGGCGTCCCTCTTCAAAAGGCGTTGGTTGATCTAGGGGCTAGTGTGAGCCTCATGCCTCTCTCCATGTTCTTAAGGCTAAACACCGGGACAAAGTTGAAACCCACCGACATGCGCATTCAATTAGCCGATGGACGAATAACAAGGCCGGTGGGGATCGCCGAAGACATCCCGCTACAAGTCCCGGGTGGAATATGCTTGCCATGTGACTTCGTGATCATGGACGTTAAGGAGGAGGGAGATACGTCATTGATACTTGGACGCCCGTTCCTCGCCACCGCCGGAGTAATTGTTGACGTGCGCGAAGGTACCCTAACTTTAAACGTCGGCAACATCGAGGTGGAGCTCCACATTCCTAAGGCTATGAAGCACATGCCTTACCACGAGGAACTTGACTACATGGACCTCCTTGATGAGGTGATAGAGGAGGCGATCCCCCACTCAATTGGCGCTCTTTTCGATGAAGATTTAGAGGAAGGCCCGGATTTAGGCCAAGATGAGAAGATAGATGATTCCCCCGACCTCTCCGCTGAAAATGATGAAGGCGACGCTGATGTCGCAAGGATTCGAGAGCTCTGCAAGCTCTCGAAATTGGAGTCTCCAAAGAAAGCTCCTCCGGTACAGAAATCGGCATCACCGGTGAAGCCGTTGACCGGAGCAAATGCTAGCTTGGGGGAGCCTCCCCCCAACACTATTCGAGATGGGAGACCACCGCGGGAGAACACGACACCGCAACTTCCCAATCCAAGCGCGCTCCCCGGAAAGTTTGATGGGTGCATCTCATATGCGCCAAACATCCCGCATTGATTGAAAATTATAAGGGGTCGAGCTCACGACCTTAAACGAGCGCTTGTCGGGAGGCAACCCGACGGTTTTCGCTTTATTTTCAATTTTTCTTTATTTTCGTTTTAGAAATTTTTAGTGTTTTGAGTCGTTCGCCCAAAAATTTTGTGATAACGGGTCCTATTTTTCTTGACAGGAGAGGAGATAGGTAGATCCATCATGAGGAGGATGAACGTGACGATGAGGAGCGCCCCAAGAAGGCGCTCGACGCTTAGGAGGAAGATGGAATCAACTGGAGGAAGAAAGACGGAGTTTAGAGCCCAAACGAAGACAAACAGCAGAAATTAAGGCTCACTCGGCCGAGTATACTAGTCACTCGGTCGAGTACATAAGTTCGTCCGGCCGAGTCGCTCACGAACGAGGGAAGTCTGCTGTACCCAACTCTCTGTTTATTCTCCTGATTTCAATATAACTGCTACTCGGCCGAGTATATATTCCCACTCGGCCGAGTAAAACGGATACCCTCCTAGGGCGAGTCATGCCGAGTAGCTTGAGCCACTCGGCCGAATGGACTTACTCCACTCGGCCGAGGCTGGTAAGGCCACTCGGTCGAAGCGTAGACGAGGAGGAAATTTCAATTGACCTCGCTCGGCCGAGTGACCACGTCACTCGGCCGAGTCGTAACTTTTATTATATAAGGGGCGAGGGGGGGCACATTTTCCGAAACGCAAAAACCCCCAAAACAGCCCGACCCTTCAGCTCCCCTCGCCCGATACCCCTCGCTCGCACCCTCACTCGCCCGACCAGCCCGCTCACGCCTCCGCCCGGCCCGCCACCGCCGGTCGAGCACCTCCGGCGCCTCGCCCGAGTCGCCGCCGGCGGCCGCCGCCCCTACCACCTCCGGTATCGCCTTTATTGCCTTTTTCTCCTCTTTTTGTGTATTTTTTTGAGGATACATGTGTTAAACGAACCCCTACCCCAAATCAATTTCCATACCTATCTATTATACCCCTAATGCTCCATACATTTTGAATATTACCCACTGATATCGCCATTTCATTCGCAGGTTGCTTTTTGGAGCTTAGGGGAGCCCAGGGGAGCTTCTACGGGCTGATTTGGACTTCGCGGAGGCGCTGACTTCGCACGCTTCCATTGCTCAGCACTCGCGGCGTGTCGGGGTACACTCTTTCCACTCTTTTACACACACCGCACTTTTTACACTTTTCGGCGCGCTCGGGGCCGATATGCCGCCCCGGACACGGCCGCGGTCGAAGAGAGCTTCCGCCAAGCGGAAGCGGTCGGATGATGCCGGCCCCTCCCACGAGTTGGAGGACTCTCCTCCACCGTCTCCCACACACGCCGTCCACCCAGCACAGCCTGCAGGCCCCGCACACCCCGCACAGCCTGCAGTGCACCCACAGCCCGCACAGCCTCTCCCTGCCGCTGCACAGCCACCACCTCCGGCTCCACTTGTCGGGCCGCTCGGGATTACGTTCCGAGACGACGCACACCGCGCCGTCTTCGACCGTATCTCCCAACGCTCGATCGTACCCTCCAGGTTTGCACACCTCGCTGACCTAGGACGCCTGGGGGTACTAGAGGGGATGCTAACGTTGTACGACAACGTGGGCTGGCGAGATTTCTTCCAGGTGTCGGCGGATACGTTTACCCGTCCGACACTTGAGGTTCTGAGTTCGATCACCCGGACCGACGAGGGATGCTCGTTTCGGTTCATGGATCGAGAGTGCCAGGTCACTCTCGATATGATGAGAGCGTTTTTCTCGTGGCCCGCTGTCCCCGGTGCCGATCGCGGTTACGGCCCCACCCATATCCCCCCACCTTCCTTCGACGCCGGTGCCTTCTGGGCCCGGATTACGGGTCTTCATGCTGCCTTTGACCCTAGTAGGGCCAAGGCCTCGGCCATTGTCCATCCCTGCCTCCGCATTGCTCAACGCCTTATGGCGACGACCTTTTTGGCCAGATATGAGCCGGGCACGATGTCTACGCCAAAGCTCTACATGCTCTACGCGATGACACGTCCCAGAGCTCTATCTAGGGATGGCGATGAGCTTGTCCCCGTCGTCGTGATCGATATCGCGGCTTGGTTTTTGGACCGCATCATCGTATCGGTGGGCGCTCGCTCACCGATATGCTGCGGCGGCCTGATCACCTTGCTTGCTCTTATGACCGGCGAGGACTTCCCCGCCGACTTGCGACGCGTCCCGGGCCCCACTTCTCTGTCGATAGATGTTATGGCCCGGATGAAGATGCTTCGTCCGCACGGTGAGCGTCACTGGGTCTGGTTGCACGGCCCTTACGGGGCCGATTACATGATTCTCCCGAGCCCTGCTCGGACTCTGATTGCACCGGCCCACGTTGACTGGCTCCCTGCGATGGATGTTCTCATCCCTGCTGCTTACGTGCTCGAGGCCGAGGAGGCCGAGCAGGCCCACGCTGCCCCTGTCGACCCTGTTGTCCCTGCCAAGCCTGCTGCCGAGCCTGTTGACCCAGTGGCCCCTCAGCCCATACCTGACGTTTCCGCTGCTCCTGACACCTCTGTCGGTGTCGAGAGCACCTCAGCTGAGCCCACTTCCACCACCTCCACCACTTCCGAGGCTGTCACCACCACTCCCACTACCACCACTGGCCCTCTGTCCGTCGAGCCTCTTTGCTCCGCACTCCCCGAGCGCCCATCGACCTTTGTTGAGAGTGGAGAGCCCTCGTTTGCCGCGGTCGTGGAGACCATGGCTAGCATGATCTCCGCTGGGGTTGCGCCTTTTGGTCCACACACTTCCACCCCAGCGGTAGTCACCTCTGTCCCCACCTCTGCTGTATTTTCCGAGAGTGTCGTGGCGTCTGTCCACACTTCTGTGCCACTGACCTCTCCAGCCACCTTGTTGCCACTTTTTCACTCTTCTTTCGCTGCTGCTGCCTCCACTTCCCACCAGCCGGTGCCCCGGCCTCACACTGAGGCCAGGCCCACATTCGCAGGCGCAGCACCTTTTGTTCCATTCCCCGCTGAGCCAGTCACATACGCGACCCGAGTTCGCCAGCCACGCCCTGCACAGCCCCGCCCGGTGCGTCCCTCTGCACCACCTCCCCCTGACACTGTACTTCAGAGCATTCGTGCTCTAGAGGGGGCGGTGAGTGGCCTCAGAGGCGACCTTAGGACCCTGTCCTCCACCGTCTCTATGATGGCTGGCCGCTTCGAGCTGCTACCGCAGATCCATTACTGTCTCACCCAGGTTCTGGAGCGTCTCCCGCGCGTACCCCCACCCACCCAGCAGGTTCCCGCCCACACTTCCACACACACCCGACCTGCTACCACTTCCACACCCACACCCGCTCAGCGGCCTGTCCAGCCACCACCACCGCCTCCGCCTCAGGACGGAGACGGTGCGGCTCCACCTTCTTAGGCACCCTTGATGCCTTAGTTTATTCCTGCCGTTGTGCTGCCCGTTTCTGCTGGGTCATGTTGCACTTTTTGTCCACCCCCCCTCCCCTCACTTATTTTGGTATTCTCTTTTTGATCATATCTTTATATATCCTTTTTGGGAGAGAGGGAGAGTTTTTGGTGCCACTTATATCTCTGTATCACTCCTATCTGTGCATGCATCATGTCCGCATCATATTTTCATATCTTTATTTTTCTTTTTATTTTCATTTTTCCATGCATGCATCCTCACTTGCCCCTCCCATCGCTTGTCTCTCGGTGCGCCACACTTTGCACATTGAGGACACTGTGCCATTTAGCTTGGGGGAGTGAGTTCTCACGTTCTTTTTTTTCGATTTGCCACCTTTATTTTTAGTTTTTCACACCGTTTTTCACTTTTGCACTTATTTTCATTATTTTTCTTTTATTTTACCATGCATCACGTTTTTCTTATTTTTTCTGTATGACGCATTGTAAATAGTTCCTTTTTTTCCCTTTATCTTTATTTCTTTTTCATCTCATGCTAGAGATGACTTTTCTGTGATGATGATGACGTTGGATTTAGCTTACTCTATATGCATGCTATATTTGTCATGTCTTAGACTTTATTTCTGATATCATATGCTATGACTTGCCTTGCATCCAGAGATAGTAACCCACACTTTTGCCACATGAAAATGGATGAAGTTCTATTATTAGTTGAGTCTGAATATTCATATGTATGCTATCACAGAAAACACACCAAGATTCACGCATTGAATGCTTATATCTGGAGTACTGATTTCTTTTTCCTATATCACTTCTATATGCATGAATTGTACACTTCACTTCAGGATGATTGAATGATGTTAGCTATGATAAATCTGGATTAGTTAGCTTTTTTTGTGATCGAAACTGAGTAGATTAGATTACCCTGCTGAAGTTGTCGTGCATGTCTTATAGAGTGAACCGAGAGTTATATCTATTTCTTTCTCCACAAATCTTGAACATCATTTCTCTACTTTTAAAATCATTAGTGAATCTCCCCTTAGCGATTCTATTATATGGCATTTCCCCGCTATTAATTCCTAGCTCCAATTTTCTTATTCAAAAAAAATAATAATAATAATAAAAGAGAGAAGAATATTCTTGTATATCATTATCTCTCTTTGAGTTGGGATCGTTGTGTATATATGCTATATTGAAAAAAAACAAAAACAAAAAAAAACAAAAAAAAAGAGAAAAGAGGAAAAATCCTCGATAAAAGATCTCATCTCACTTTCTTCCTTTCTTCTTTCTTCTTATTACATTTGGAGCTATATAAAAATGGGGATGTGAATATTTTTTATGCCACCACGCTTATAGATAAGCTTGGGGGAGGGGATCCATTGATGTGTGAGAGAGTGACTACTTGACATTGCACGACAACCTAGGCTAAGTAATATTCTATACTCGGTGAGATTATTTCTAGCTTTACGAAATCCAGAAATCTAAGCCTAGCGTTCATTTCATGAAATCCATACTTTTCTATTCTCTCTATTCTATTGTGTGATACTCTTATATTCCTGATAGAAAGCATTCAATTGAAAAGTGTGTGATCTGTGATTTGTATACCGCTTTAAATGATTCAGACGATGTTAATTTTAAAATTATTCCGTTTTTCATGATTATATCGTTGTTCGTGGGTTTTCTATTTCTATTTGCACTATTATACTATGATATCAAAATAAAATCCTTTGACATGTATTTTCATTCAGTGCATGCTATACGAGTAAGTGAAACCCACGTCCTGAGAAAATGATCTAGTATCCTACCTCTTCGCTTCTTTCTTTCTTCTTTATTTCATTTCGTTTTTCATTCCCCTCCGTTTGCATTTTCCGTTTTTCGCCGTTTTCGTTTCCCAAATCCACCGGGTTCGCCTTTTACTTATCTTCCTCGAGGACGAGTAAGAGGCAAGCTTGGGGGATTTTGATCACTCCTTATTTTACACCCTTTTTCCGCATGTTTGCATGCCATTTAGATCGCCCAAATCATGTTTTTCACGATATATCGACGATATTGCGATGCTTTTCACGATTTGTTGTTTTTGTCGCATTTCAGGTGATTTGGCGCGATTTGGAGTGATCTCGAGATGTGCTTACTCTAGACGGTCACCGACGACCTCCCCGAGGGGTATTTTGCCGTTGAAGAGGAGCGGAAGAAGAACGGACGTCGCAGGAGCGACGAGGAGGCCAAAACAAGCAGATTGGGCATGTTTTGTGTCCCACTCGGCCGAGCACCGAAGACCACATCGACCGAGTGACGAGACCCCGTCCGCCCGAGTGGCGCCCAGACGAAGCCCTTCCAAAACATCCAAGTTACTGTTTTCGGCTGCCTGAACTTCAGAAGACCCACGCGGCCGAGTGGTTAATCCCGTCCGCCCGAGTACTATGAAGCCATCGGCCGAGTGACGACAACTCACTCGGCCGAGCCGCCCCCGAAGTAGAGACCCCTGAAAGCCCCGACTTACTGGAAAATTACAGGGTTTTCACTCGGCCGAGCGACTTTTGTCACTCGGCCGAGTGCGATGCGCTGCCTGTAGCGAAAACTGCGGAAAACAGGCTGTGCAGGGGTATTTTGGTCACAGTTTTTGGACGATTTTGAGGGCTATTTAAACCCTGTTTTTACCCTAGTTTAGGGGGCCTCTCTCTTAGATTTTTTGCAGCTTTTTAGATTAGTTTTTAGCTTTATTCTTGTGATTGGAGAGGAGACAAAGATTGGAATTTTGTTGGATTAATTGAAGAACTCCATTGGTTTGCATCTCTTTTCCTTAAAAATTCTATTTTTATTGCTTATCTCAATATTGTGATGAATTCCATTGCTTATTTCAACGATTATTTTTGTGATCTTGCTATGATTTGTGAGTAGTCTCCACGTCTTGGGGCGTGGGGATGAACCCTACAAGCCCATTTTCATATTTGTGATGAATTGGTAGAAATTGTGCTAGAATTGTTATTAGGGATTAGATTGGGATCAATTTACTACGGATGGCAAGGTATTCATATCAATTGGGATTTGCAAGAGATTGGATCCCAATTTGATAGGAAACCCTAGAAATCCGAATTGGGTTGGAGTCGGATTTTCGAAGTATCGGTTTGCAAGAGATTGGACCGATACTAGGATTTCCGGTTGCAATTCCGTGCCAATACCCGTTTGCAAGAGATTGGACGGGTAGGAACTATCCCAATCTAGATCGCGAGCCGAGTTTGCAAGAGATTGGGCTCGGAGCACGATTGAACGATGATGTTGATCCTAATGCTAGCTTCCCTAGGCTAGGGTTTGCAAGAGATTGGACCCAAACCTAGGATAGCTATAGACCGGCAACAGCGCGAGAGCGTGAGCTTGGTTCTACATTCAGTTGCAACTAGTTCATCCAAATTCTCATTCAAGCAATTTTGATACCGATAAACCGCATTTATGAAATACGGTGAGTAGCGGGGATTCCCCATTCCCTAGACGTTCTTTATTTGATTTGATATTTCCGCATATTTGTCTGACGATTGTGACAGGATCGCCAAAGGCAAATCTTTCTTCTTGAATAGCCAGGTTGATTTGAACAAGCACGGTCATTCGTCCTCCCTGTGTTCGATATCCCGCTCGCTGCTACACCGTGCACTTGCGGTAAAACTACAACCGTTCTTTAGGGTTACGTCCCGGAGCGATCAGCTATCGAATACGATCGACGGTGCTCGACCTGCCAAAAATTCTCAAAGATCAACCCGGCACCACTGACCGACCTGATCCCTATTATCAGCCCAGTTCCCTTTGCCAAATGGAGACTGGGCCTCCTTGAACCATTTGAACCAACGAGTGGGCAACAGAGATACTTGATAGTGGCGACCGACTATTTCATCAAGTGGGTCGAAGCAGAGCCTTTGTCCCGAGTTACCTGGAAGGAGGCTCAAAGCTTCGTCTGGGAGTCCGTCGTCTGACGTTTCGGAATCTTACAATCCATGTTAACGAACAACTGGGTACAATTTGACAGCATCGGCTTCAGAGACTTTTGCACAGAGCTGAAGATCAAGCTACACTTCGCCTCCGTCGCTCGTCCCCAATCGAACGACTCTGTATAGTATGTCAACCAAAGCATCCTTGGGCACCTGCGGAAAAGAATAGTCGGGCTCGAAGAAACTTGGCCGGACGAGATCTCCAGCACATTATGGTCGTACCGAGCGACCCACAAAACCTCGACAGGAGAAACACCCTTTATGCTGGCCTACGGATGCGAGGCCATTGTCTCCATTAAGGTCAATAAGCGACTGCCTCGTCTCCAATACTACGAATAAGAAGTAAACTCAGAGGGCCTCGAGCTCAACTCACAACTGGGGGACGAGGTCCACGAACGGGTGTTGGCGACCCTCATCGAATGAAAGGGGCGCATAGCATGATACTTCAACTCGAAAGTTCGCGAATGCAATTTCCGTATGGGAAAGTTGATTCTGCACAGGACCGCTTTCACTCCCAAGGTCCTCAAGTAGGGAAAGCTCGCTGCAAAAGGGGAAGTGCCATATACAGCGATCAACGTACTCGGTCCTGCCACCAACCAGCTTGCCTCTTTGGATGACGAGGAACTTCCTCATCCTTGGAACGTGGAACATCTACGAAAGTGCTATCATTAGTCGTACTAAAGTGGTAAATCGACCGATCATTTTTTATCCCATACATGTTCATTATGAATACGAGGTGGATCGTTCTTTGACATCAGTCGTAACCCTCTCATCGGCCGTAAGTCGATGGGCCATGCCTCTCGCCACCAAACGACCCTCGTCGGTCGTAAATCAAAGGGGCCATGCCCCTCGCCACCGAACGACCCTCGTCGGTCGTAATTCGAAAGGGCCATGCCCCTCGCCACCGAACGACCTTCATCGGCCATACGTCGAAGGGGCCACACCCCTCGCTACCAAACGACCATTGTATGACCAAAGAAGTGAGCTTCACTGTGAATACACCTAACCTATCCACGACATAACTTGCCTAAGGAATTCTATGTTCTTTCAAGTTAAGTCGTCGAGGGGTCATACACACGCAGGTATTCACACGCATATAGATATTCAAAAAGTTTTCGGATAAAAAAATAGAAACGCAAAAAGACTTTCTTCATTGATTTCAAATCAAAGAGATTACAAAATTAGGAGTTACAGAGGGACTGCCTAAGACCTAATAGGGAAGGGGAGCGCTCCCTGACACCAAAATATTGGCGAAGGCCTTCATCACCTTCGTGACTTTAACAATCAGCTCGGTTTTCTCCTTCACGATGGCCTCCTCGAGCGCCACAACTTTGTCTTGGAGCTTTGCCTTCTCTACCTGGCTAGCCTCCACCCGCCTCTCAAAGTCGAAGACTTTGGTCCGAAGCTCGACCATCTCCTTTTTGAAGGCGACGAGCTCCTCTTCAAGTCGGGCCCTCTCCATCCGCCACTTGAGCTCGGCAGACTTATGGATGGTCGATAGCAATGAAAGGCTGTCTTTTGCCGTCGTTGCCTTCCATTCGATCGATGCTTTGTCCGCGAGGTTCTTCCTTAAGGCCTCCTCTACCTCCTTCGCATGTGCTTCGAAGCCGAGGGCTCTACACTTCGCGTCAGCCACCCGTTGACCTCTGTCGATCAAGTCGACGGCCTGGCAGTGCAACGCGGCCCCAAGAACGGACATCTGCAAATGAAACAAAGATTTAGTCAAGAACATCGACCAAGTTCAACACCAAAGAACAGATGCTCGGGCAACATACCTAATATCCACTCCCCACAAAGAAGTTGGCTGTCTGCTCGAGATCCAGCTTCTACAGGAACTCCAAGTCCTTGGGGAGGATCGAGTTCTCTACCACCCTGGCCGTCGTCCCGAAGTCTGTCAGGGCTGGTGAAGCTCACCTTGGATCGGTCCCGAAGGCCAATTCAAGAGCCGATTAAGCATGAGTGCTCGATCAAACTCCCCAGGAATTGGGCCGACGAGCGGGGTGGACGACACGATATCCCCCCACGGCTACAGATCCACGATGGGCATCGTGGAGGCCTTGGTCATCGACAGTGCCTCCGACGCCTCTGGAGTCTTGAGAGGAGCAGCCCCTTGCCTTTCCCCAGGGGGCCTTCTTCATCCACGTGCCTCCTCTTCGAGGACCCCTCCTCCTCGTAAGAGGGCATCTCCATCTTCTGACCGACTCCCCCAGTTGGCTCGATGAGGTCAGCAGATTCGACGTCAACCACCACTGGCGCCGCTCCGACCACGACGGAAGACAGAGGAGCGAGGGGCTGCATGGGAGCCCGGCTAGAAGCCTCCCTTGAAAAGGCTCGAGAAGGAGGCCTGGACGCCTGCCTGGTCTCTCCTCCTTTGGAGGAGGAGCTCTGGCTGACAGGGTGGGGGGACCGAGAGTCCGACTTCTCTACATGAGCACTCGATCGGTTGTTCCGAGCGCTTGACCTCTCGACCGATCTTTTCTTCTTCTGCTGCTCCTTCCAGACTCAGTCCAGGCTGGACTCGCCACTGCGTCAATTGCCGTTGGTCATATCTATGAACAACGAAGATAATTATCGTGAGTGGTGAAGATAAGGATATCGATTCAGAATGTCTTACCCGGGCACCATAGAAGGATTTTTATCGTGCAGCCATCCAGCAAGTAATGAATCGACCTATCTTGTCCCGGTCGAATCAACAGAGTCTTCACTGCCTCGGCCTCGCTCAGCGACAACCCAGCTGTGATTTGCTCCAATGACAAATAAGACTCATGCGCAAGCTTAGGGTTCGGAGAACTCCAGCCATTGAGCAACGGTCCCAGGTCAGGTAGAGCGATGAACATGAAGGTGTCTGTCCACCCAAGGTCGGAAACTGGGAGGTCGTATATGAGCCTCATACCCGGACGAGCAACTATGTGATACCACGCTCGACGAGGGTCGACGATTATCCTAAAGAAGTACCCAAACAATCCGAGGGTCGAACAAAATCCACAAAGCTTGCATAGCTCGATGAAACACACTAGGGGAGGGAAGGAGTAAGGAGCAAGTCTACAGAGAGAAAGCTCCGAGGAGCACAAAATCTCGATAATGAAGGGGTGAAGGTGGAATCAAAGTCCTTAGCGGAAAGAATTAAGATACACCCCAACCTTCTTCTTCCGCGGGAAACACTCTCTCTCATCCGGATCAGGCACCCAAACCCTAAAGGGTTCACAGAGACAACCTCGCTAAACCTCGACGGTCAGGTCAAAGGAGAACCTAGGGGCCATGTCTAAGATAACTATAGGAACTTTCAACTTCTGATCCCTTCGACGAATGGGAAGGTTGGGCTCAACCCAAATTCCTTTTCCCGTTCTGAGAACTTCCAAAGGACGAGAGGGCCAGAGGCACTCCACCCGTTCCTCAGTGTTGAGTATTGGACTCCCCGGATTTGGTTTTGGATGATGAGCAAACATAAATATATCATGAACTAACAGTTTGTGAACGCAGTTATGGAGATCGTCACCAAAATACCACGTACAACAAAAGCGACGTCTCAAGACTTCTCAATACGCGTAATCGTATGCCTGGAGCTTCGTTGAAGCTCAAGGAGCAATATTGAAGTCAAGAGAAATGAAGATTGAAGCTTTGAAGACGGCTCGTAAGGTTTATTTTATAGTCTTCTAGCTTCATAGATTAGACTGTTAAGCCTTGAGTAGGACTTACCTTATAACCTTCATTTCGCTCATATCTTAGAGCTAGGATTATCATAGAAGCCATTAGAAACTTTGTCACGCCCCGCTTCCCAAAAATGTGGAGGCGAAACGTGCGAAGGTCCGCACAGACTTAAAGCCGTGAAGCTTCGAGTCTGATAAGCGTATTAAAAAAATCACTTATTGTGGCAAGTCCTTGCAAAGCGAAACGAAAAAACAATGATAATAAGGAATTGAGACGACATTTTATTGAATCTCCAAATGTCCATAAACAAATTACAATATCGCAGAAAAGCCACCAGGCTAAAGGGAAAAGGATCTCAGGCCCAAACATGGCCAACAAAGAATAACATACATATAAGGGTGCCACGCACCAACGACTAACAGCAACCTAAGCAAAGGAGTGTACACGAGCGGTCTTCAAGACAGGCCCCTGGTGTCCACTCACCACCACAGCAAACAACATCATCAGCAACACCACATTCCCTGCAACAAAACTCTGGCTCTGGGTCTAACATGTGACACCCAAAAGAGAGAGGGGCACATGTCAGCAAGTCTGGAAAGACTTGTGCAAGGAAACTGAAAGTAAGGCAACTAGCAACCTAGCAGTTTAATATGATGCATGGCATGGCAGTTATAACATGAGTGCACAATTTAAAACATGGCAAGACGGTTTGTACAAGAGAACAATCATCGGGACAAGACAAGACAAGACAAGAGTAGCCACGCTACTATCAATCTCAATCAATTCACATTGTTGGTGTTTACGCCCTTCGCTGAATGGTAAACATTCAGACCGATCGGCACTAAACACGATTCACATTTCACGGTTGTTTTGTAGATGTTTGCGCCCTTCGCTGAATGGCTAGCATGTCAGTCCGATCGGCCCCAAACACTACCCCACCCCAAAGAGTTTACGCCTTACAACTGCAGTTGTTGATCAAACAGACTCCCAGTTGAATGGCCGCTTAACCCTCACCCCCTATACCCACACGTAATGGAGCCAGGGTCCCCGCACAATGAACTCAGCTAGTGAGCCTGGGGTTGCCCCGCACATTGAGCTCGCATTCTTAAACATTTGGCGTAGGGGTGCACCTAGCCGGAAAACACGCAATTCGGGCATTGGCTATCAACCAACACATGGCCCGCTTCTGGAACACGAGCCAGGAACACAAGCATTTGTAGCAAAGCTACACAATCACATAAACACTTAAAGAATGCAATGACATGACATTTAATGTGCGTACCGTTAATGGAAAGTAAACATGACATGGTTATCGTGCAACATGCTAAATGTCGGAACTAGCTTCGTTGTCAAGCTAGTTCCCCAATTTGCGCCTAGGCGAGTATCATTTCGTCGCCTAGCCTCTTTTACGCCTACAACATGCAAATGGCCTAAAACATGGCCTAAACCCTAAGTGGCAAGTTTCACTTGCCTAGCACCGGGGATCGACGATCACTTCGTCACACGGATGCTATCTACGGGGGAAATCGCTGTTTTGGGGGACAATCAACAAACAACATGAAATTAATTAGGGTTTCACCAAAATTATCAATAAGTTATGAAAACAACGGTAGAACGATTTCTTACCGAGAGGAGGCGGAAGAAACACTCCGGAGAACCCTAGGATCAGATCTGGAAGCGAATGGAGAAGTTTGGGGAAACTAGGGTTTTGGGGGATTTGGGGATTTTTGATGGGGTTTGATGGAGATTTGGGGAAGATGAGAGGTGGAATGAGTGAATGGATGGATTGGATGATGGATTTAGGGCTTGGAATGGAGAAATGGAGCTTGGAGGAAGATGGGGGCTGAAGGGGGAAGTTTTTAGGGTTTTGGGTCGTGTTGGAGAAGAAGAAGTCGAATGGGTTGGGTTTAAATAGGCTAGGCTGGCGGCTGCCCAGAAATTAGGGTTTTAACACTGGTTAGTCGGTCAAAGAGCAACCACTGACCGACTAGTTTGGGAACTAGTCGGTCGGTCGACCAACGCAGACCGACTAAGTGCAAACAGTAACTCCTGAACGAAAATAGGATTTAGAGTTAGTCGGTCCATGAACAAGTACTGACCGACTAGTTTTGAATCTAGTCGGTCGATGAACGTTCTTAGACCGACTAAGAGTAAACAGTAACTCCTGAATAATTGATTGAATGAACTAGTCGGTTCCAGTTGATTTCCTGACCGACTAAATTGGAATCTAGTCGGTCGGTTGATCTTCTTGAACCAACTAACGTGCACGAAAAGTGCCGATTCGAAGCGCGAAGCTTCGGGAAGATTTCTATGGCTTCTAGGATCGATTTATACTCTAAGTTATGATCGATATGAAGCTCGTCACGAGTGACTTACTCCGAGTTCAATGATTCTAAGGAAGAAGCTAGAAGATCTCATGAAAAGGAATGAAAATGAAAGCTAGGAAATCTCAACGAGATGAATGAAAGCGAGAACTATGGAAATGGAAACCACACAAGGAGAGAACCCACCATCGCAAGCAAAACACACTGATAATCCAATCATACAAAAACCAGTCGTTACATCCTACCCACCTTAGAATAAAGTCCGTCCTCGGACTTCCTAATATATATATAGTCGCTCTGGTAACTACCCTCAACCAATTTCACATCATAAATTCAACCAAGTACTTTCATTTCGAGTGCTTACATATACACACTAGAAATCAAATATTACTACCACACACATATTTTCACGCACATAGTACACTCATACTTATTATAGTCAATCAATTTCATACAACAATAAACACTTATTACTTACTATAAGAAAATAACCAAGCCTCTCTTATTTGAAAATAATTTCACATTTTTTTGTCATTCAAGTACATGCAAATATTTCACCATATTTTCACCTCACATATAGTCCTATAACTATATATTGGTATAGCCACCCACAATCGTGTGCGTAACACAACCAAGCACAAACAACTCAAACACCATACATACATCATCCATCCCTATTCACCATCACATACAATTATACCAAAGCACATAGAGTATACCCACTCAAGCTTGAGTGAGACTCAAATCATAGCAGGACATTTATATGCGTAAAACAGTATCCATACACATACCAATACCACTCCAAGGCATACACATCCACGTATCACATATTTTCACACCATATCCATCCATTTATAATTACCATATCAACATATCAACTACATACAAGTTTAAGAGATGCAATAGTCGGGTATACCTCCTGATATACACGCATACGACATCTCATAAAACAAGTAGTACCAACCAAAATTATCATTCTGTTACCATACGTATATCACATCATACACAAGCAGAAAATTACCTACACACAACATACAAATGCCAACACCCATACCACTACATACACACCACGAAATCAACACTACGACGACATAACCACTTAACTAATGGGTCCACCAAACTACAACAAGGTTGACACAAGCAACGACAAGCTCTAGGGGCTAGACAATAGGAAAGAAACCGAAATCACAAGCGCAACGAATAGAAAGATCGAAAAGCATGAAAACGGTCGTGTAATGATGTAATGATGCTCCATTGGGACATATGGAAAATAGTGTAAATAACACGTTCTAAAACACGAAAGGTTTGAAGACCGTTATACTTTAAAAGTTGGAGTCCCTTTTTGTATAAAAATATTCAGAGGTCGATAAGACAAATTGTTTGAAAACGAGGTTGAGACGAATATACGTAATAAGGGGAAAAGTGGTTTATTGGCTTATATAAAATCATCATGAGGAAAAGGAAACCGTTTACTCGGGCATTAAAACATAGGTCAGAAATGTTATGCGGCAGCAATCTAAAATTTTTGGAAAAGTTTTGAGATTCAAAGATTGAAATCAGATCAAGTATAGTGTGGAGAATTTAAGCGCATGCTAAATGTTTTCCAAATCTTAAAACTGAAGAGAAATCCCAAATAAACCATGTCGAAAATACTTTTAGAGAAATCCGGATTTGCCAACAAAAATTGACTTATACAAGATCTTAATGTACGAGCAAAACGAACGTGGTACCGATATATAAAAATAATTGAAGTCATATTTTAGAAATTGTCTTAAAAGTGTGTATGGTGAATGGAAAGATAATATCTTAGTAGTATGGAAAGAGAAAAGGATATTTAAACTCATCAAGTTAGTATTAAAACTTTTAAACCGTTTTATGAAGGGTCTAAGTCAGGAATGATTTCGAAATAGTAAATATTTTTTTTTATAAACAAAAATCTGAAATATGGAAAATGTTGAGCATAAAATCAACTTGCTAAAAGCCGAAGTCCAAATGGACTTGAAAAGTTTATTAAGAGTAAGCACGAGGGGTTTTCGAATAGAATTTTAATGGCACAAGTAAAAGAAATTATGAATCGAGTTAGGAAAATAGAAATACGGTTCAGAATGAAATTTGTATATGAAAAAGGACAAGACATTTATATCGATACGAAGGTATGTGCAGAAAATATTATAAACTTCTAATCTAAAAATCTCAACTCAAATTTCGATATTTTAAAACATAAATAAGTTAAGTCGGCGAAGGAGCATGAAACCGTACATATATCAAAAGCGTTTCGAACAAATTTAAACTTAACGAGTACGATGAACCTATAATTGATATATACAAAAATTAGTTGAAGTCCATTCAGTTTGGAAAAATGCCCCTAAAGGTATGTAAGATAAGTGGTTAAAATAAAATTTTTTTTTTGTAGTTAGGAAAAAGGACGGTATATCGAACCATCAGGATAGTAATAAGGTTTAAAAATCGAAATGCGAAAGGTACATTGTTAGAAAAATAGTACAAGATAGTAATTTTAAAATTACGACCAAAAGTCTTCAAAATTCAAGAACGACTTTTAACTCCATCGAAATTTAGGGAGACATATTTAAAGAAGTTTAGAACAAAATTTAAATTGAGTGAAACTTCAAATAAGGAAAGCATTCGAAAATAACTTTGGAAGAATCAAGATTTGCAACGGAAAACATTTGAAAGATCAAGGATAATTGCAATGAGGTGGTCATGTGAATTAAGGACAAGGGAAGTGGTTGCGGAAACGTAATTTTCCAAAAATCTGTAGTCGGGAAAAATGTTTGAACATAACTTTGATTTGTTGAAAGCTGAAATCATCTGTGACTTGAAAAGTATGTTAAGGGAGCGCGACGAGTCATTTGAATAGCATAAATAAGAAAGGAAAGTTCATAAATCGAATTTGGAAAATAGAATTACGGCTCAGAATTAAATCGATTTATGAAAAAGGGACAAGATATTCAAATAGGTATGAAAGGTATAGGATGTAAAACATTATAAAACAGTAATCAAAATCTCGTCAAAACTTTTGAATTTCAAAAAATTAATTTAAGTCAACGAAGAGTACGAGATATAAGTATACATATAACAATTGAAACTCCATTTAACTTGGAAAAGATTTTAAAGTATGTATGCTATGCGATTAAAATGGATCTCACAGTTAGAAAATGGTATATCGAATTTTCCAAAATAGTATTGGAGTCTTTAAACCGAAATGCGAAAATATAGACAAGAAAATGGTTACGAGTTAGCAATTATAATTACAACCATTAGACTCCGAAATCTACAAGGAATTTGACTCAATCGAAAAGTGAGAAATTTTAAGTACATATGTAGCGGGTTTAAAACAAAATTTAAACTTAGCGAAAACTTTAATAAGGGAAATAGAAAAACAACTTTTTAAAAGAAATTAAGCCTTGCAAACGGGGACATTCGAAGGATCAATGATTATCGAAACATGGCGGTCATGGGAATCGAGGCAAGGGGTTTGGTCGGATGATCAAAGCATAAATACGCCTAGGTTATGACTTAGGAAAATCTATGAAAACTCTTACGGTCAACCAACTAAAGATTATGGAACTAAGCGCTAAGACTTCCATAAGGGCTAGACAGCGATGAAATGAGTTCAGCTTGGTCCGAAACCGATGAACCCAAGCGAGAGACCAAAGAATTATAGAAGTATATCCTAGTCAAAGCTAGACAGGAACCACTAAGGTAACTCTTAAGGCTATCAAATCAAATCACTAACATGGAGTCTAGCTAACAATCAAGAATTCCTAACTTAGCAAGCACAGACGTCTATCTAAGTCTCACTATGGTCCTGATCTAATGGATTTCCTACCAAGCCGGGACAGATGCTCTAACACGCCTACCAGCCACCTAAGACACAGGAACGCTAAGAACCTAGACTCGGGCTTATAACTTGGAAGTTCTAATTTATTTAATGGACATTCTATAATTATTATTGTTGTTCCGATAGTTCGCATTTGCAAATGGACCTCCATGGGCCACCACTAAAACCTGTCACGCCCCGCTTCCCAAAAATGTGGAGGCGAGACGTGAGAAGGTCCGCACAGACTTAAAGCCGTGAAGCTTCGAGTCTGATAAGCGTATAAAAAAATCACTTATTGTGGCAAGTCCTTGCAAAGCGAAACGAAAAAACAATGATAATAAGGAATTGAGACGACATTTTATTGAATCTCCAAATGTCCATAAACAAATTACAATATCGCAGAAAAGCCACCAGGCTAAAGGGAAAAGGATCTCAGGCCCAAACATGGCCAACAAAGAATAACATACATATAAGGGTGCCACGCACCAACGACTAACAGCAACCTAAGCAAAGGAGTGTACACGAGCGGTCTTCAAGACAGGCCCCTGGTGTCCACTCACCACCACAGCAAACAACATCATCAGCAACACCACATTCCCTGCAACAAAACTCTGGCTCTGGATCTAACATGTGACACCCAAAAGAGAGAGGGGCACATGTCAGCAAGTCTGGAAAGACTTGTGCAAGGAAACTGAAAGTAAGGCAACTAGCAACCTAGCAGTTTAGTATGATGCATGGCATGGCAGTTATAACATGAGTGCACAATTTAAAACATGGCAAGACGGTTTGTACAAGAGAACAATCATCGGGACAAGACAAGACAAGACAAGACAAGAGTAGCCACGCTACTATCAATCTCAATCAATTCACATTGTTGGTGTTTACGCCCTTCGCTGAATGGTAAACATTCAGACCGATCGGCACTAAACACGATTCACATTTCACGGTTGTTTTGTAGATGTTTGCGCCCTTCGCTGAATGGCTAGCATGTCAGTCCGATCGGCCCCAAACACTACCCCACCCCAAAGAGTTTACGCCTTACAACTGCAGTTGTTGATCAAACAGACTCCCAGTTGAATGGCCGCTTAACCCTCACCCCCTATACCCACACGTAATGGAGCCAGGGTCCCCGCACAATGAACTCAGCTAGTGAGCCTGGGGTTGCCCCGCACATTGAGCTCGCATTCTTAAACATTTGGCGTAGGGGTGCACCTAGCCGGAAAACACGCAATTCGGGCATTGGCTATCAACCAACACATGGCCCGCTTCTGGAACACGAGCCAGGAACACAAGCATTTGTAGCAAAGCTACACAATCACATAAACACTTAAAGAATGCAATGACATGACATTTAATGTGCGTACCGTTAATGGAAAGTAAACATGACATGGTTATCGTGCAACATGCTAAATGTCGGAACTAGCTTCGTTGTCAAGCTAGTTCCCCAATTTGCGCCTAGGCGAGTATCATTTCGTCGCCTAGCCTCTTTTACGCCTACAACATGCAAATGGCCTAAAACATGGCCTAAACCCTAAGTGGCAAGTTTCACTTGCCTAGCACCGGGGATCGACGATCACTTCGTCACACGGATGCTATCTACGGGGGAAATCGCTGTTTTGGGGGACAATCAACAAACAACATGAAATTAATTAGGGTTTCACCAAAATTATCAATAAGTTATGAAAACAACGGTAGAACGATTTCTTACCGAGAGGAGGCGGAAGAAACACTCCGGAGAACCCTAGGATCAGATCTGGAAGCGAATGGAGAAGTTTGGGGAAACTAGGGTTTTGGGGGATTTGGGGATTTTTGATGGGGTTTGATGGAGATTTGGGGAAGATGAGAGGTGGAATGAGTGAATGGATGGATTGGATGATGGATTTAGGGCTTGGAATGGAGAAATGGAGCTTGGAGGAAGATGGGGGCTGAAGGGGGAAGTTTTTAGGGTTTTGGGTCGTGTTGGAGAAGAAGAAGTCGAATGGGTTGGGTTTAAATAGGCTAGGCTGGCGGCTGCCCAGAAATTAGGGTTTTAACACTGGTTAGTCGGTCAAAGAGCAACCACTGACCGACTAGTTTGGGAACTAGTCGGTCGGTCGACCAACGCAGACCGACTAAGTGCAAACAGTAACTCCTGAACGAAAATAGGATTTAGAGTTAGTCGGTCCATGAACAAGTACTGACCGACTAGTTTTGAATCTAGTCGGTCGATGAACGTTCTTAGACCGACTAAGAGTAAACAGTAACTCCTGAATAATTGATTGAATGAACTAGTCGGTTCCAGTTGATTTCCTGACCGACTAAATTGGAATCTAGTCGGTCGGTTGATCTTCTTGAACCAACTAACGTGCACGAAAAGTGCCGATTCGAAGCGCGAAGCTTCGGGAAGATTTCTATGGCTTCTAGGATCGATTTATACTCTAAGTTATGATCGATATGAAGCTCGTCACGAGTGACTTACTCCGAGTTCAATGATTCTAAGGAAGAAGCTAGAAGATCGCATGAAAAGGAATGAAAATGAAAGCTAGGAAATCTCAACGAGATGAATGAAAGCGAGAACTATGGAAATGGAAACCACACAAGGAGAGAACCCACCATCGCAAGCAAAACACACTGATAATCCAATCATACAAAAACCAGTCGTTACAAACTTTTCCGAAGCCTATCGCTCTTTCCCTCGGCTTCGAGTGCATGTTAGTTGGTTCATGAAGGGTCACCAACCGACTAGATGACGATCTAGTCGGTCGGAAACTCTACTTAAACCGACTAGTTTGCATTCTCTAATTCAGCTCTTTTTATGTCTACAGTTAGTCGGTCAAAGAAGAGTCACCGACCGACTAGATGACGATCTAGTCGGTCAGTAATCCTTCTTAGACCGACTAGTTGTGTTCACTCATTTTCAACCTGAGCTACTGTTTCGAGTTAGTCGGTCAAAGAACGTTTACCGACCGACTAGTTGAGAAACTAGTCGGTCAGAATTTGTTCTTAAACCGACTAAGTCATCTTGAAGCCAACCTATCCTATTTCGACGTTAGTCGGTCAAAGATCATTCACCGACCGACTAGTTGGGAAACTAGTCGGTCGGCAAGTCTTCTTAGACCGACTAGTTGTCTTTGCCTGGAACTTCACCTTTTGGCTGTTCACCTCTTAGTCGGTCTACGTTGTATCACCGACCGACTAGTTGATGAACTAGTCGGTCAGTGATCCTTCTTTGACCGACTAGTCTGGTTCAGAAAAGAGCCGTTGGGATCTTTTTGAACTCGTTTTTCCTTGCCCCTATAAATAGAATCCTAATTCATTTCTTGAAGGGGTAAAGCAACATATTGGAGATATTTTCAGATCAAAAGAGAAGAGCTATCAACTCTATTTCCAAGCTCTCTCTTCTCACAAGAATCTCTCCCCCAAGTTCTTGAGTCCTATATCCTCAAGAGAGATTCTCTCCATTGTGAGCCATTCAAGCTAGAAGCTTGATTCTAGGTCACCATCTCCACCCTAGGCTTCCATTGCTGGTCATCTTCTTGAAGCTAGGGTTTGGTGCCATCTTCCTCCATCAAAATCCTCTTTGCCCTAATTTGGTAAGAAATCTCAAGGCATAGGTATTTTGTTTGGTAAGCATTTCATTTCAGTTATATTTGAATTGTATACTCTCGGTTGTGAGAGGTTTTGCGTGTTCCCGGGTTGTGGGAGTCACGGTCATCGATTGTAGGTCGATTGCACTTGTGAGGTTTTCGCAAGTGGTGATATTGGAAATCTTGAGTTAGGGTTTCTAACTCAAGTATCCGGAAGGGATCCGGGTGGTTGGGACGTAGGATCACCGGGAACAAGTCGGGGAGACTTGGGTGGATCTGAACCCATTAAACCATTTGTTTGCGTTTGCATTTATTCTTGTTGATCGTTGTTATTCCGCATTGTTGTTTGTTAATTGCACGATAATTAGGAATAACACTCCTTATTATTTAAAAGTATTATTCACCCCCCCTCTAGTACATGTGCAGTAGCTTCCCAGGGCACTACAATTGGTATCGGAGCCAAGGTTCAAAGCTACACATAGCCAAAGTTGAGAGCTATGACGAACAACGACTACAACGTCTTCTGGAACCGCGATGGAGCTTCTTCAGTTATGGAAGGACTATCCTCCGTCAGGCCTCCACACTTCAACGGTACCAACTATAGGTACTGGAAATGCCGGATGCAAATTTTCCTCCGGAGCGCTTCACTATGGAGAGCCACCATGACGGAGTATGTCGAGCCTTCCGAAGAAGATTTTGCGAAGTGGACTCCCGCGGAGGTCGCCTCGGAAGTAGCCAATGCCAAGGCAATGAATGCCTTGAATTGTGCGTTGGAGCCCGAGGACTTCAACAAGATATGCACATGTAAGAGTGCATATCAAATATGGAACCAACTCCTCATATTGCACGAAGGATCGAGTACGGTAAAAGATTCTAAACTCGTCGTTGCTAATAAAGAATTTGAGTTGTTTCATATGGAGCAGGGCGAAACCATGAAGGAATATTACGCTCGCTTTGTGGATATATCAAACGACTTGGAAGCTCTTGGGAAGGTCTATACCCAAAAGGAGAAAGTCGCGAAGATTATCGACGGTCTTCCATCATGTTGGGAAAAGCGTACCTTCACCATCGAGGAAGGTAATGACATGAATAAATATACCGTCGTACAACTAATGGGTACATTATTGTCTTACGAGGTACGCAAGGATAGTAAGATCCGAATGAAGGAAAAGATGAAAGCATACTTGAAGCAAGATGAGCCAAAGAAAAAGGGGATTGCCTTCAAGGCCGCTCCATCTACCGATGATGAAGAATCAGAAGACGAATTGGACATTGAATCCATTGCCCGTATGGCAAGGAAGTTCGATCGATTCCTCCGAGAAGGTTTATCTTTGAATAAATCTAAAGTTAGTTCGACTAATACTTCTACTCCCGTGTGTTATAAATGCAACAAGCCAGGACACATCAAACCGGATTGTCCTCTCTACAAACACAAGGAGAAGGGAAAAGCATCGAAGTACGACAAGTCGAGAAAGTACAAGAAAGGACTTGTTGGCACATTCACCGACTCCGAAGAGGATTCCTCAAGTGGAGAGTCGGATGATGGAAGAGTGGAGAAAGCAAAACTTTGCTTCATGGCTAATGAGGCAAAAGATCGAAAGTCCTCCTTCGATGATAGCGAGGATGAAAGCGAGGATGGTAGCGAGGATGAAAGCGGAGAACCTACTATTGATGAAATGAGGTTAGCAAACCAAGAAATTTGGTCTAAATTTACTAAATTAGTAGATAGATATAATAAGACCAAAGATGAACTTGTTAACCTCCAAACCTCTCCTAAGTCTACCATCACCAACAATGACACCATTGTTGAGACACTTGCCAATGAGAAAGCAAGTTTGCTTACTCATAATGGCTTGTTGAGAAATGAGGTGAAGAACCTCAAATCTCAACTTGAGCATGTTCATTTTGAGAAATCGGATGAACACAAGATGGCGGATTTGACGTCTCAAAACTCAACCTTGAGTTTTGAGAATAAGACTCTCAAATCTCGTGTTTATGCACTCACGTCGCAAGTATCCACTTTGGATGCTTCGATGCATTCTCTCAAAGAGAAGTATGAGTGCACATTAGGCCGTATCAATGATTTCAATAGAGGTAAGGGCCATTTGGATAATATCCTAAATGACTTACTTCCGGCCAAACACCACATTGGCTTGGGGTATACGATGGGAGACTCATCCAAATTGCCTACCACCTTTGTTAGGCCGACATCCGATGCCTCGACGAGTGGGAGCAAACACCCCGTTGGTAGTTCTCCTACCAATAGTGCTTCCACTTCGTACACACCCCCGATTGGAAAGAAACCCACTTTGGGTAGACCTCCAAAGAGGGGTCATGCATTTTTGTACTCACATGCTATGCCACGTAGGAACACACATCCTACTCCACCGGTGCATGCTAATATTAATGATGATTTTTATGCTCCGCACCCACGAGCACGTGCTAACACTCATATGAGACACTCACATGCACGTAATCATGCTCATGCACATCCTAATGCTTATGTTCACACATCTAATCCACATGTGAATGCCTTCTCTCATAATCATCCTCATGCATACACATCTCATGCTCCTAGGCCACATGCACCACATAGAAATCAACCTTTTGTGCATGCAACCACTAGGAAGTGGATTCCCAAAATGTACACTATTTGGGGTCCCAAGAACACTAGCGATGATGCTATGAATGTTTATGTGAAATCATATATTAATGATGTTATTTTGAATGATGATTATGTTGGGAAGTCAAGTTCCTCTTGGACTTGGTTTCCGAAGGGTTAGTTCCTTTAACCCTTCAATGCTTGGTACCATGAGTTTATGATCATGTTATGGGTACCAAGGCATATGTTTATAAAATTGTTTTTAATTATATTAATTTATGGGTTACAATAATTTTTATTTCGTATTTCAAATTTGTTGTCTAACCCATTGGATCCAAAAGGATTTTTGGATACCAAAATGAAGTTTTCTAGGTTCAATCCACCGTGGGATACCAACCCTACCAACTCCTCGATTTGCGAAGACTTTCATTCAAACGGAGTTGATGGTGCTTAGGTAATGCACCAATGTAGGGGGAGCTTAATGTTGTAAGTATGATATTACATTTGGTATCCATGAGGGTTGAAAGCATGCTTGGTTAGAATCTATTTCTTTACATTGGTATCACTTTGTTTCTCCTAGCATGATAAAATTGTGAATGCCATAAATGCTTTGAAATTCATATCTATTTTTGGCATGACATGTTTTAAAAGTTATTATGATGATTTTCGTATTACTTTTATCACCTTGTCACTTCTCATCGCACACTTCACTTAGTTTTGATGTGCTTTTACTTTTTGTTCATTTTCGATCGATATTGTGACATTTGATATTCTATGATGTGCACCTCTCTTCTGATGGTTCATTCCTTTGTGCATATTTTATGTATGTCTCTGATATTGATTTCGTCGCTCGACGATTTATTATGAATCAATAGCTTTAGTTGTATGAAAACATAGAATTGTTTTCCATGCACTAAAATAGCTATAAATGTTGATATTGGAGAGTAAATTCATTTCTTCAATAAGTGAATTTACATTTGATATTTTGATGATTTTAATTTTCGATTTTCGACTATGGTCTCATTGACACGCTTTGATTTTATTCGAATTTTATTTTGGTGTCATATGAAACGTGGTCGTATTCTTAGACTCCCATGCTTAATGAATTATTTGGACATGATTTATTTTCATTGGCTTCCTCCCGCTCTTTTTGGATTATGCCAAAGGGGGAGAGATATAATAATGGCATAATAATGGCATGTGCTAAATGATAATCTACCATGAATCTAATTTGATATGTTAGATTCAGGGGGAGTTAAGATTAAAAATGGATTACAAATCCTAAATCTCAAATATTGGATTTGAATTTTTACTTTCCTCGTCTGCTTGATGTATGTGCTTATTATTTCATATGGAACTAATATGTCATCAATGCAGGGGGAGTAAGTATATTTCATTTAGTTCATTATTTCTGATTATTATTTATGTTGGTTTTTCATCACCAAAAAGGGGGAGAATGTTGAGTATTGGACTCCCCGGATTTGGTTTTGGATGATGAGCAAACATAAATATATCATGAACTAACAGTTTGTGAACGCAGTTATGGAGATCGTCACCAAAATACCACGTACAACAAAAGCGACGTCTCAAGACTTCTCAATACGCGTAATCGTATGCCTGGAGCTTCGTTGAAGCTCAAGGAGCAATATTGAAGTCAAGAGGAATGAAGATTGAAGCTTTGAAGACGGCTCGTAAGGTTTATTTTATAGTCTTCTAGCTTCATAGATTAGAATGTTAAGCCTTGAGTAGGACTTACCTTATAACCTTCATTTCGCTCATATCTTAGAGCTAGGATTATCATAGAAGCCATTAGAAACTTTCCCGAAGCCTATCGCTCTTTCCCTCGGCTTCGAGTGCATGTTAGTTGGTTCATGAAGGGTCACCAACCGACTAGATGACGATTTAGTCGGTCGGAAACTCTACTTAAACCGACTAGTTTGCATTCTCTAATTCAGCTCTTTTTATGTCTACAGTTAGTCGGTCAAAGAAGAGTCACCGACCGACTAGATGACGATCTAGTCGGTCAGTAATCCTTCTTAGACCGACTAGTTGTGTTCACTCATTTTCAGCCTGAGCTACTGTTTCGAGTTAGTCGGTCAAAGAACGTTTACCGACCGACTAGTTGAGAAACTAGTCAGTCAGAATTTGTTCTTAAACCGACTAAGTCATCTTGAAGCCAACCTATCCTATTTCGACGTTAGTCGGTCAAAGATCATTCACCGACCGACTAGTTGGGAAACTAGTCGGTCGGCAAGTCTTCTTAGACCGACTAGTTGTCTTTGCCTGGAACTTCACCTTTTGGCTGTTCACCTCTTAGTCGGTCTACGTTGTATCACCGACCGACTAGTTGATGAACTAGTCGGTCAGTGATCCTTCTTTGACCGACTAGTCTGGTTCAGAAAAGAGCCGTTGGGATCTTTTTGAACTCGTTTTTCCTTGCCCCTATAAATAGAATCCTAATTCATTTCTTGAAGGGGTAAAGCAACATATTGGAGATATTTTCAGATCAAAAGAGAAGAGCTATCAACTCTATTTCCAAGCTCTCTCTTCTCACAAGAATCTCTCCCCCAAGTTCTTGAGTCCTATATCCTCAAGAGAGATTCTCTCCATTGTGAGCCATTCAAGCTAGAAGCTTGATTCTAGGTCACCATCTCCACCCTAGGCTTCCATTGCTGGTCATCTTCTTGAAGCTAGGGTTTGGTGCCATCTTCCTCCATCAAAATCCTCTTTGCCCTAATTTGGTAAGAAATCTCAAGGCATAGGTATTTTGTTTGGTAAGCATTTCATTTCAGTTATATTTGAATTGTATACTCTCGGTTGTGAGAGGTTTTGTGTGTTCCCGGGTTGTGGGAGTCACGGTCATCGATTGTAGGTCGATTGCACTTGTGAGGTTTTCGCAAGTGGTGATATTGGAAATCTTGAGTTAGGGTTTCTAACTCAAGTATCCGGAAGGGATCCGGGTGGTTGGGACGTAGGATCACCGGGAACAAGTCGGGGAGACTTGGGTGGATCCGAACCCATTAAACCATTTGTTTGCGTTTGCATTTATTCTTGTTGATCGTTGTTATTCCGCATTGTTGTTTGTTAATTGCACGATAATTAGGAATAACACTCCTTATTATTTAAAAGTATTATTCACCCCCCCTCTAGTACATGTGCAGTAGACAATTGGTATCGGAGCCAAGGTTCAAAGCTACACATAGCCAAAGTTGAGAGCTATGACGAACAACGACTACAACGTCTTCTGGAACCGCGATGGAGCTTCTTCAGTTATGGAAGGACTATCCTCCGTCAGGCCTCCACACTTCAACGGTACCAACTATGGGTACTGGAAATGCCGGATGCAAATTTTCCTCCGGAGCGCTTCACTATGGAGAGCCACCATGACGGAGTATGTCGAGCCTTCCGAATAAGATTTTGCGAAGTGGACTCCCGCGGAGGTCGCCGCGGAAGTAGCCAATGCCAAGGCAATGAATGCCTTGAATTGTGCATTGGAGCCCGAGGACTTCAACAAGATATGCACATGTAAGAGTGCATATCAAATATGGAACCAACTCCTCATATTGCACGAAGGATCGAGTACGGTAAAAGATTCTAAACTCGTCGTTGCTAATAAAGAATTTGAGTTGTTTCATATGGAGCAGGGCGAAACCATGAAGGAATATTACGCTCGCTTTGTGGATATATCAAACGACTTGGAAGCTCTTGGGAAGGTCTATACCCAAAAGGAGAAAGTCGCGAAGATTATCGACGGTCTTCCATCATGTTGGGAAAAGCGTACCTTCGCCATCGAGGAAGGTAATGACATGAATAAATATACCGTCGTACAACTAATGGGTACATTGTTGTCTTACAAGGTACGCAAGGATAGTAAGATCCGAATGAAGGAAAAGATGAAAGCATACTTGAAGCAAGATGAGCCAAATAAAAAGGGGATTGCCTTCAAGGCCGCTCCATCTACCGATGATGAAGAATCAGAAGACGAATTGGACATTGAATCCATTGCCCGTATGGCAAGGAAGTTCGATCGATTCCTCCGAGAAGGTTTATCTTTGAATAAATCTAAAGTTAGTTCGACTAATACTTCTACTCCCGTGTGTTATAAATGCAACAAGCCAGGACACATCAAACCGGATTGTCCTCTCTACAAACACAAGGAGAAGGGAAAAGCATCGAAGTACGACAAGTCGAGAAAGTACAAGAAAGGACTTGTTGGCACATTCACCGACTCCGAAGAGGATTCCTCAAGTGGAGAGTCGGATGATGGAAGAGTGGAGAAAGCAAAACTTTGCTTCATGGCTAATGAGGCAAAAGATCGAAAGTCCTCCTTCGATGATAGCGAGGATGAAAGCGAGGATGGTAGCGAGGATGAAAGCGGAGAACCTACTATTGATGAAATGAGGTTAGCAAACCAAGAAATTTGGTCTAAATTTACTAAATTAGTAGATAGATATAATAAGACCAAAGATGAACTTGTTAACCTCCAAACCTCTCCTAAGTCTACCATCACCAACAATGACACCATTGTTGAGACACTTGCCAATGAGAAAGCAAGTTTGCTTACTCATAATGGCTTGTTGAGAAATGAGGTGAAGAACCTCAAATCTCAACTTGAGCATGTTCATTTTGAGAAATCGGATGAACACAAGATGGCGGATTTGACGTCTCAAAACTCAACCTTGAGTTTTGAGAATAAGACTCTCAAATCTCGTGTTTATGCACTCACGTCGCAAGTATCCACTTTGGATGCTTCGATGCATTCTCTCAAAGAGAAGTATGAGTGCACATTAGGCCGTATCAATGATTTCAATAGAGGTAAGGGCCATTTGGATAATATCCTAAATGACTTACTTCCGGCCAAACACCACATTGGCTTGGGGTATACGATGGGAGACTCATCCAAATTGCCTACCACCTTTGTTAGGCCGACATCCGATGCCTCGACGAGTGGGAGCAAACACCCCGTTGGTAGTTCTCCTACCAATAGTGCTTCCACTTCGTACACACCCCCGATTGGAAAGAAACCCACTTTGGGTAGACCTCCAAAGAGGGGTCATGCATTTTTGTACTCACATGCTATGCCACGTAGGAACACACATCCTACTCCACCGGTGCATGCTAATATTAATGATGATTTTTATGCTCCGCACCCACGAGCACGTGCTAACACTCATATGAGACACTCACATGCACGTAATCATGCTCATGCACATCCTAATGCTTATGTTCACACATCTAATCCACATGTGAATGCCTTCTCTCATAATCATCCTCATGCATACACATCTCATGCTCCTAGGCCACATGCACCACATAGAAATCAACCTTTTGTGCATGCAACCACTAGGAAGTGGATTCCCAAAATGTACACTATTTGGGGTCCCAAGAACACTAGCGATGATGCTATGAATGTTTATGTGAAATCATATATTAATGATGTTATTTTGAATGATGATTATGTTGGGAAGTCAAGTTCCTCTTGGACTTGGTTTCCGAAGGGTTAGTTCCTTTAACCCTTCAATGCTTGGTACCATGAGTTTATGATCATGTTATGGGTACCAAGGCATATGTTTATAAAATTGTTTTTAATTATATTAATTTATGGGTTACAATAATTTTTATTTCGTATTTCAAATTTGTTGTCTAACCCATTGGATCCAAAAGGATTTTTGGATACCAAAATGAAGTTTTCTAGGTTCAATCCACCGTGGGATACCAACCCTACCAACTCCTCGATTTGCGAAGACTTTCATTCAAACGGAGTTGATGGTGCTTAGGTAATGCACCAATGTAGGGGGAGCTTAATGTTGTAAGTATGATATTACATTTGGTATCCATGAGGGTTGAAAGCATGCTTGGTTAGAATCTATTTCTTTACATTGGTATCACTTTGTTTCTCCTAGCATGATAAAATTGTGAATGCCATAAATGCTTTGAAATTCATATCTATTTTTGGCATGACATGTTTTAAAAGTTATTATGATGATTTTCGTATTACTTTTATCACCTTGTCACTTCTCATCGCACACTTCACTTAGTTTTGATGTGCTTTTACTTTTTGTTCATTTTCGATCGATATTGTGACATTTGATATTCTATGATGTGCACCTCTCTTCTGATGGTTCATTCCGTTGTGCACATTTTATGTATGTCTCTGATATTGATTTCGTCGCTCGACGATTTATTATGAATCAATAGCTTTAGTTGTATGAAAACATAGAATTGTTTTCCATGCACTAAAATAGCTATAAATGTTAATATTGGAGAGTAAATTCATTTCTTCAATAAGTGAATTTACATTTGATATTTTGATGATTTTAATTTTCGATTTTCGACTATGGTCTCATTGACACGCTTTGATTTTATTCGAATTTTATTTTGGTGTCATATGAAACGTGGTCGTATTCTTAGACTCCCATGCTTAATGAATTATTTGGACATGATTTATTTTCATTGGCTTCCTCCCGCTCTTTTTGGATTATGCCAAAGGGGGAGAGATATAATAATGGCATAATAATGGCATGTGCTAAATGATAATCTACCATGAATCTAATTTGATATGTTAGATTCAGGGGGAGTTAAGATTAAAAATGGATTACAAATCCTAAATCTCAAATATTGGATTTGAATTTTTACTTTCCTCGTCTGCTTGATGTATGTGCTTATTATTTCATATGGAACTAATATGTCATCAATGCAGGGGGAGTAAGTATATTTCATTTAGTTCATTATTTCTGATTATTATTTATGTTGGTTTTTCATCACCAAAAAGGGGGAGAATGTTGAGTATTGGACTCCCCGGATTTGGTTTTGGATGATGAGCAAACATAAATATATCATGAACTAACAGTTTGTGAACGCAGTTATGGAGATCGTCACCAAAATACCACGTACAACAAAAGCGACGTCTCAAGACTTCTCAATACGCGTAATCGTATGCCTGGAGCTTCGTTGAAGCTCAAGGAGCAATATTGAAGTCAAGAGGAATGAAGATTGAAGCTTTGAAGACGGCTCGTAAGGTTTATTTTATAGTCTTCTAGCTTCATAGATTAGAATGTTAAGCCTTGAGTAGGACTTACCTTATAACCTTCATTTCGCTCATATCTTAGAGCTAGGATTATCATAGAAGCCATTAGAAACTTTCCCGAAGCCTATCGCTCTTTTCCTCGGCTTCGAGTGCATGTTAGTTGGTTCATGAAGGGTCACCAACCGACTAGATGACGATCTAGTCGGTCGGAAACTCTACTTAAACCGACTAGTTTGCATTCTCTAATTCAGCTCTTTTTATGTCTACAGTTAGTCCGTCAAAGAAGAGTCACCGACCGACTAGATGACGATCTAGTCGGTCAGTAATCCTTCTTAGACCGACTAGTTGTGTTCACTCATTTTCAGCCTGAGCTACTGTTTCGAGTTAGTCGGTCAAAGAACGTTTATCGACCGACTAGTTGAGAAACTAGTCGGTCAGAATTTGTTCTTAAACCGACTAAGTCATCTTGAAGCCAACCTATCCTATTTCGACGGTAGTCGGTCAAAGATCATTCACCGACCGACTAGTTGGGAAACTAGTCGGTCGGCAAGTCTTCTTAGACCGACTAGTTGTCTTTGCCTGGAACTTCACCTTTTGGCTGTTCACCTCTTAGTCGGTCTACGTTGTATCACCGACCGACTAGTTGATGAACTAGTCGGTCAGTGATCCTTCTTTGACCGACTAGTCTGGTTCAGGAAAGAGCCGTTGGGATCTTTTTGAACTCGTTTTTCCTTGCCCCTATAAATAGAATCCTAATTCATTTCTTGAAGGGGTAAAGCAACATATTGGAGATATTTTCAGATCAAAAGAGAAGAGCTATCAACTCTATTTCCAAGCTCTCTCTTCTCACAAGAATCTCTCCCCCAAGTTCTTGAGTCCTATATCCTCAAGAGAGATTCTCTCCATTGTGAGCCATTCAAGCTAGAAGCTTGATTCTAGGTCACCATCTCCACCCTAGGCTTCCATTGCTGGTCATCTTCTTGAAGCTAGGGTTTGGTGCCATCTTCCTCCATCAAAATCCTCTTTGCCCTAATTTGGTAAGAAATCTCAAGGCATAGGTATTTTGTTTGGTAAGCATTTCATTTCAGTTATATTTGAATTGTATACTCTCGGTTGTGAGAGGTTTTGCGTGTTCCCGGGTTGTGGGAGTCACGGTCATCGATTGTAGGTCGATTGCACTTGTGAGGTTTTCGCAAGTGGTGATATTGGAAATCTTGAGTTAGGGTTTCTAACTCAAGTATCCGGAAGGGATCCGGGTGGTTGGGACGTAGGATCACTGGGAACAAGTCGGGAAGACTTGGGTGGATCCGAACCCATTAAACCATTTGTTTCGTTTGCATTTATTCTTGTTGATCGTTGTTATTCCGCATTGTTGTTTGTTAATTGCACAATAATTAGGAATAACACTCCTTATTATTTAAAAGTACTATTCACCCCCCCTCTAGTACATATGCAGTAGCTTCCCAGGGCACTACACTCAGGAGTCGGTACCTTGAACAGCACCGGAGCAAACATACCTGACCAACCGACAAGAGAGTCAAGATCGAAGAAAGGATATACCTTGGGAAAGAATGATGTGTCATTATATTCCACATTTTATCTATATGATTGCACATCAAAATGATTGCTCAATTACACATTTCATACGCTTTTATGCTCATAATTGGAACTATTTACTTTAAAAGCGTGTGATTGCATTTCAGGGAATATCGAGCGATTTGGAGTATATTGGAGGAGAGCGCGTGTGCTATGACACCGGAGCCCCAGAGGCGTCGCGTTCGATGACTTAAAGCCGTTGGGGAGCAAGGAAGGGCAAGAGAGAAGGAGCGAAGAAGATGAGAATGAAGAAATCATGGTTCTATGATACCATGACTCATGGATTCCAGGTCGCTCGATTGAGCTATGATGCGGCGAAGGAATCGAGCGACCCAAAGTACTGGAAACAGGACAGCCATACACTATTTCCAAATCTGCTATCACTTGGTATTTTTTAGTATTTTTCTGATATTTTTTCCAGATTGTAGACTTCAAGATGGTTCCAATGCCACCAAGAACGTGCCACTCGGAGGTTGGATGAGCTCTGAGAAATTTCTGTAAGATGATGATGCAGTGCTGAAATCTGTTTTCAGCAACCTACTCGACCGTGCAGGACCCTACTTGACCGAGCAGAGTGCTGCAGTGCTGAAATTCGACTGAACAACAGCCTACTCGATCGATCAGCTTCCTGATCGATCGAGCAGTTGCCTGCTCGACCGAGCAGGTACATACTCGGTCCGAGCAGGCAGTGCGATGTTTTGGGCAATGGATTCAGACTTTTGACGACTCGATTGAGCAGCTTATTACTCGACCAAGCAGCTACCTACTCGGACCGAGAAGACAGAGCGGCATTTTGGATGAAGAATCCAGACTTTTGACGACTCGACCGAGCAGCAACCTACTCGACCGAGCTCTGTGGGCCCAGATTTTAAGTTGCATCCGGTTCTTGTTTTGGGCACGACTGGGAGAGGGCTTTTGAAGAGGGTTTGCAAGGGTGTTTGAGGGAGATATATATTATTTTGAGCCGTCATTTTTAGGGGGATTTTTGGGTGGGACTTTTTGGAGAGTTTTTTAGTTAGATCTATTGAGTTTTGAAGACGATGTTTTGGAGTCAGGCTATGCCCTAGGCCCCTCCTTTGTATCAAGATAAGTATTTTTGTTTTCTTTAATTCTATTCTAGTTCTTCTCATTGATCGATTATTGAATATCTCTTTAATGCATGCAATGAATTTTTCGATCGTTCTTAAATCTATTGCTATCATGCATGAATAGTCTTTTCTAGGGCTAAGGGATTAGCCCATGGAATTTAGGATTTAGATGTAAAGATGTGATTTTTATGATGCGTTGGGTATAAAAGGGGTTGTATTTTGGTTGATCTAACAAAATCCCTAGGATAACTCGTATTGAGATCGTGCCCACGGTCGGTGGAATCGATTAACTTAAGGAGTGTCCCACGGATTTAATTAGGGAGTTAGTGGATTCAACCGAGGTACATGACCACGTCCGGCGCGTGCCTTGATGGGATCCACCGACGAACTATATCACTAATTGACGGCTACCGTCATTGCGTCAATAAGAGCCACCAAAATCCCTCGAAGCACTAACCCACGAGAGTGGTACGAGTTGAGAGTGTTCAAACCACGAGAGTGGTGAGAACTTTGTAGATCCTTAATGCACGTATCGTATGCACCTATCGCGAGAGCGAGGTTTATGCGATACGTTAGATTCATGATGCCCAGATGCATGAATTCACTTTCTAAATGCTACAAACCCTCAATTAAACCAACGCAACGTAAGAGTCCCAGCCTAGCGTCGACATCCGACGGTCCTAGCGGTGAGTCCTAAAGCCCTAATCCTTTATATTTTATTTATTTCTTTTTTGTGTGGAATCTCTTGCTTGTGACGTTGAGTGACACAACCTTCGCATCCATCACCATTACGACCCTACATACTCCACATCCATCAATAAACCCACAAGTCTAACTCAACCTAGGAGTATGTAGGTAGTATAGCACTGCTTCCCCATGTTCGATACCTGCTTGCCACTATATCGTGTGCTTGCGGTAAACGACATCATTTCGAAGTTAATTCAAGGCCGATCAAGAACAGACGATCTCTGAGAGAAGCGGCGATGGAAGCAAGCAAGTAAAACACGGAAGAAGATGAAGCTGGAAAATTGCAAACTCTCTCTTCGAAATTTCTCTTATATGTTAAGAAACCCAACCGCCTAGCCCCCGATGCATGCAACGTATCCAAAGCCAGCCACCAGAAGTGATGGAGATCACTCCAAAGGCAAAGGGGTTTTCGCGACACATACCAAATCAAATATTTCGAAATCCGTGCGCATTTAAGAAGACTACACATCATTCGGTCCCAGCCAGCGTGACTCCTGAGGCACAAATGATGGGGGCCATTGTTAGTGCATAGATACGAACCCGGTTTGGGTATCCGCAAACCCGGCCCGTTTATCATCCGCGACCCATTACCCCCACACTCTAAGCGGGCTACGACTGAGTCGGGCAAATGGATCAGAGGACCGTTGGACTGGCACCGACATTCAAGGAGGAGTTAATGGGGGTGAGTAAATGGGCAGCCGTTAGCTCGAATCTTGGAGAAGATCGTGCCCTAATCAATGATGGGCGGTTACGCCTCATCAAGGAGGAGATGCCTTAAATAGGCCGATGGACAAAGGTAATGTGGGTTCCATCTTCATGGTATGAGATTTGATACATAGAACTCTATCTTCTTGATTTACCACTTCATACACGAGCTTGCGTCATTAGTGTAGAGACGAACCTCCGTGGGTCGATCTCAGCTACACCAAGCTCCCTCTCTTCCTTAAGTCCCTTACTAACGTAAGCATCGGAGGGGATTTGGGTCAGAACCCAGATACGGCCCCCCCAACGACTCCCTGTGGTGTAGACCAGTGATCACTATCCAACATCGAAGGTCGGAGCTCGGCCCTTCAATCTCGAACGATCGGTGCAACGGTCGCTCATGGGTCGATCTAAGGTCGTATTACCCTCAACTACAATCATCACCTTACTGGTAACCCTGGTTCTTCCAACCAAGGGTCCCACCTCAACTATTGACAGGGCTTCAGCTCAGCGCTTTGAGTCTCTGTCAGCTTGACAACCGTACCAGTCAATTTTGGTCTTAACAGTCACTGTAGTAGTTGTTGTCCTGTGTTGCTTGATTCGGTTGTATGTTTGGGAACATTATAGGTACTACCCCAGCAGTGCACAGTGGACCTGCAGTCAGTCTTATTTCACGTCTCCACCCTTGACTCACTGGGTATTTTAGGGAGCGGGGCGTGACAAGTGGCGACCCATGCAGGTCACCACACTGCGGCTGTGTAAGGGTAGTGCTTGTGATGTCCCGGTGGGATTGGTGATCGATGAGTCCTAAGGTGGGTAGGGGCCTAGGACCTGCCAGTCCTAGTGTCACCTCTATGTGTGAAGTACTAAGATATATGAGTATATCATCTTTTATAGTAGAGTTGTATGTATGTATGGTAAGTGTTATCGTGTATATCATATGTGTTGTGTAGCTAGTATACAGCCATCGTTAGATATAGTGATATGTATGTGTGTACAAGTATTGTTTGTCTATAACTATAGTTAGTATATGGATTTATGTTAGTTATTTGGTTTGTGTAATGCTAGTGGATTTGGATGTCTTGGGTGTATAACTCTAAGTATGAGTGTACGTGTGTTTGTTTGTGTGTGTGTACGTGCACGCATGCATGTGTGTTGCATGTATGCATAAATGTATCAGTGTATCCATTGTTATAGTGTTTATTCATATGGTCTGTGCATAGTTATGAAGTGATTGTGTCTGTATGTTGGTCTATATGGTATTATAGATATTTGTTTGTATTGGTATACTTGTATATGTACATAGGTCTAGCTATATGGCTGCTTGTGTATCGGGTTATATCTCTATATGAGTATCGATATGTGTGGCGTATGTCTACAGATATACTTGAGAATTGTAGTGGAATAGTGGATGTATATTGGTATGTGTATTCTAATAAGTGGGTCAATTGGTGTGTGTAAGTTAGTGGATGTTTGTATATTGGTGTGGTGGATGGATCTAAGTGTGATTTGTAGATTATTACCTCCTAGGTGATGCTCTACAAGGTATGCTACTGTGTGCTTATATAAATATATGTTCATATCTGTGTGTGGCTATAAATATATGTGTGAGTACCTATTGTGTGTATATTATATTGACGTTGCTCGGATATATAAGTATATGCATGATTAATATGTTATGTGGTCATAATATGTTCTCAAATGTTTATATGTAATGTGTAGCACATATGTGCATGTATGGTTGTCTACGTGAATGTATGTATGTATACTATATTGTATTATTATGTACTATGAGCCTCATGTCTATTGTCAAGCATATGTTTGGCTATGTATGGGTATGCATTATTTGTGTGGGTAGGTATCTATATTTTATGTATGTGGGAGATATCATATGAGTGTGCATACCTTTAAATGGATGAAGATATGGGTGAAGCCATGGATGATTATACTCGTGTGGTCATCTGTATGTTGGGTATATATTACATATATAGTTTGTCTATTGCGATAGTGTGTGTATTACTATACAAATAGGGTGTCGCTATGTGGCAATTGTATGTGTTGGCAGATATCTATATATGTGTGTTTATGTGGAGTATACATGTGTGTGTATGTATGCATGAACTATTTGTGTGTAATGAAAAATGTATTGGTATGAAGGTTACATGTTTGTGTCTGAAGACTTATGTGCTTAGTTGTATGACTTCATATGAGTGCCTAAATTGTCTACATTGCGTGCATGGATGTAGGATGTGCGTCCATATATCTTGAATAGGTGTATCGGTTATTATATATGGTATGGATACTTGGGTTTTATTGGAAATGAGTATGTTTATTGTATGACTTGTGTATTATAATTGCTAGTCCATTAAATAATCTCGCTAAAGAAGCCAGCCGTCATATTGCCTAGGAAATAATCTTATAGAATTGCTGTATGTATGTATATTCATATAACTATTAGATGTATCTATGTAATATGGACATGCATATGTGTATATATTACCTAGATAGATATGGTGTATATAAGTGTTGTGTGTTTGTGTGTGTATGTTGTGAAGGTGTTTGTAAGTATACTTGGATGAATATTTGGAAGTTTAGGAATGTATGTATATGGATGAGGGATTTGCATACTTGGATGTATATTTGTCTGCATGGTGTGTTTGTTAGTGTGTGTCAGTTATAGATGTTGAATTATGTGTCTGTAGTGCTATATGTGGTGATCGACATGTTTTGGGTAGGTGTGTAAGTCCTATTGGTGTATGCACAGTGGCGTATAGAGGAGTATGCATAGTGGTGCATATTGTGAGCATTAGCGTCAAGCTAGGATAAAATGAGGCTATATATATGTGGGGATACTATTGTAGGACATCGTCTGGAGATGGCCTTGGAATCTATGAATATCCCTCCTAACATTAGACCCTCAGCCTTATAAAGTCCGAGGACGGACTTGATTTTTAAGATGGGTAGAATGTAATGGCCTAAATGCCATATACAGTAGGGTATGTATTTTTTGTTTGATATGTAGTGCATGTTTGCTTGTGTAGATGTGTAGTGTATATAGTAACTATGGAGTGTATATAGTAAATACCCTATTTGGTTACCTACGTGTATGCCTATATGGATGCTTCCATATAGATATTATTATGTAAAGGCAGTGATTCCTTAATTGGTTCGGTGTAGTCTTTTGTGTTGGTATCTATAGTTGTTGTTCTGTGTTGCTTGATTCTGTTGTATGTTTGGGAACATTACATGTACTATCCCAGCAGTGCACAGTGGACATGTAATCAGTATTCTTTCACGTTCACCCTCGACTCACTGGATATCCTGAGGAGTAGGGCATGACATGCATCATCAATCTTGGCTCATCTCCAGATTGCACTATATCCCTCCGATTTGCTCCAAATTCTATGAAATCGACATAAACATTCAGAAAGTGAAATAGTTCCAAATATTAATTGAAAAACTTATAAAATTGGAATTTGGAGGGTAAAACATAATATGAAGGTATGAGAATACATGTGTAGAATACAGGCATATCATAGAACTGTTCGCAGATTATCGAACGTGAGTCGGCGTTCCCCTCGGTAGAGTGACTGTGTTCGACCTCGGGAGGTACATAGTTGCCCTCCTCCTGGATAGTCGGCATGTAGGGCCCTCTGTTGTTGTGCTAGTCCATGTTGGTTGTTGCGGATGACGTGTATGATGATCTCGTTCCCACAGACGACGCTAGATGTTTCGGGGTGCTTTCTCACCACATGTTGATGATATGGAGGTTGTCGTCACTGACGTGGATGACGTGGATGACCTTCGGGGCTGATCAAATGAGCATGCTCTGGGACAAGAATGCACGGATCCGAGCGACAGCGCATCGAAGGGAAGCTTCGGCGTGGTGGCAACCTCCGGAGTAGATCAGCCAAATGGACTCTTGGGCAAGGACGCTCGAGGCTGATCGATCGGATGCCAAAGGGGAGCTTCGGCTGGGTGACATCTCCTTCGCTCTGCAAAATGAGGAAGCTCGTCAAGGGGGTCGGACCTTGGTTCTAACCAAGTCCCCTCCGATGCGAGACCAAGCACGAGTTCTTAGGCCGAACTGTGGAGGAGAATTGTACGGTGGATGAAAGGTGTCTGGAGATGGTAAACCTAGGTGTCAGGATTCGGTCTTTTCGTCTTTCGTTCACTGGGTCCCTTATAGGAGTCTCGTATGTCAACGCCTTCATGGTGTTTTACCGTTCCTTCCTCCTTGCCTGCCCACATTGATGGCCCCTTCAATGCCCATCAAGGTGAACATAATAGTGGCTTGAATAGTGATTAAGGCAGGCACAATACGAAGAGGGGTTTCCTCAATCGCGAGAAGTCAACAACTCATCGGGTTGTGGTCTTGGGACATGACGTCCTGATCCATTTGTGGGGCCCCTGGGCTTGAGCCCAGAGCGGCATTAGGTAGAGTGGTCGGGCACTTCTCTTTAGCCCATACGGGGGTCGTATCAGATATCATCTTGAATGCTAGAGAAATGAAGATGGTAGTGTACATTCACTCGATGAAGTGTGGTTTGCATTTTTTTTTCATCCTTCACTTTTGGGTAAAGTTTTCAAAAAAAAAAGATGTAAAACTATATCTCCTAGCTTACCCATATACTGTGGGGTTTGCCATCAGCTTGATCGCTAAAAGCTATCGATGGGGATTAAGCCATGCTTTAAAATATTCACATCGTGCTTTGAGATGAAAGTTGATGCAAGCATCGATCTGTTCAATTTTAAAGAGGGAAATAAGTTGTTCACCCATGTTTCTAATAAGCATTATGGTCAGAAGAAATATTTTGCATTCGTGCAAAGTAAAGTGGAGCCATTTTTGATCAATTTCTGCTAATGAAGAGGATGTGACATTTGTCAAGAAGTTGAGATGTATGAAAAGGGAACAAAGAGATGTGAAGGTCATGTGATTAGAGGTAAGCCTGATCAAGACCAATTAGCAAGCCTAGATCCTTAAATCTCCCTCTCAGATTTTGAGGATATGACTGAAGTAGAGACCACTCAAGCAAATTCATGTATGGAGAAAGAGGGTAATTATCATTTTTTGGCCTTTAGTTCCTTGCAATTGCTTTTTCTTACTGTCGATATGTTTATGAGAAGGGCTTTTACAAGCTTGGTAGGGATGTCTATAAAGTTGCACACCCTACTTTAGGATATGTTGGTCTGCGGACAACTACCAACAGTGTATCAGAGTCGTAACAAGGTCAGAGCCTCAATCACCCACTCAGAAAAGAGGTGAAATGCTTATACTTAGGGAAGTGCACTCCTGGTAACTTAGGATGTCACTTAGGATGATGATTTAACCATGTTGTCACCAAACTAGATCCTCCCTAACAACAACAAATTAAAACTACCAATTCTCTCAAATAATTGAGAAACTAACTAACAAACTCTAAAATAAAACTCCATCACAACCACAACCATGTCCATATTTTTACAGATGCACACACATGGTGTTGACGCTTTCTGGAAATACAACACCTTTCTTAAATTTTTATTTTTTTAATGAAATTACGAACAACCAATGGAAATTTTGACTAAAATAATTGACCTGATTATATTGGAAATTTGGAGTTGTGGAAATGTATGTTATAGAAATTTTCAGAGTTCTGGTGGGTTAATGGTAGCTCTAATATCAATTAGGCTCTATGATCCTTCCTTGCAACATTTTGAACCATTTTGGTTTGCGTCTATTCCCTTAATGAATCATGTATTTGAAAAAGCAATGCTCATCCTCAGCGTAGGTTCGGTGACTCCATGCCATTGTGGATGAACAAGGTATGCATGAAAGAACTGGAATTAAAGCAACACCATATGTATTTTATATAGCTTAATATAAAGCACAATTACAACCTAATATAACACGATTACAACTCTTATTTTGGTTCCGGCTACTACCAGTCTCTAAGAATATATTATAATCAGAATACATAATATTGAATTTTTTGGAGACAATCCATCCTACTTTTATTACATATTACGTAGCACACATAAAAGTTCATACTAACGGGAGACATCACGGAATAAAGAATATAACAGAATCAAGGAAGTCGTTGCAACGGAGAGCCATCCACAGAATGCGAATGCGATGGACGTAGAAAACTGGCTGCATTCAGTGGGGATATATGAACAGTAGTACCCGTCCCGCGAGTAATGAAGCAGTATTCCGTGTGAAGCAGCAACGGCAGAGAGCACTGATATTGACACAATCATGTCTCCAACTACAACCAATCCTTGAATAGCAGGAGCTGGTTGACACCCACTACACAGCAATGACATGTCATAGCAGAAAAATATTACGCTCCATCCTGCTTCTATAAGCATAACGGTGCACAAATACCTTGACATATGTAATGGAATAAAATCAGATTAATAATTGTAAATGATTAAAATAATTTGCATAACATATAGAATGAAGTTACTGTAAAAACGGATAAGATAAATGATATACCCTGCAACTCTTCCGATCTTATAAACTGAGATAACAAAGCAGAGGGCGAGTACAGAGAACACGAATTGTAGGATCCTAAGCATCACGCTGCTTGCTGAGCCATAAGCGCCGAGATACTTCATGGTTCCTAAGAATTTCAAATAGAAGTGGGTTTAAGTCTAATGTAACTGCAACATTTTCAAATAGAAGTGGGTTTAAGTCTAATGTAACTACAACATTTTCTGAAAGCATTATCTTAACAAAATCAGAGAATTAAACCGGTAGCCAAGGGAAGCACAATGTTCAAGTGGCTCAGTTGAATCAATCAGAATAATAATAATAAACTGATAATATCATAGTAATAAAAAATGGAAACCCCATAATACGCAGCATCAGAGGCAAAAACAACGATGCAACAAGCACATCACACAAATAATATCATAGTTATGTGCTGCAAGCCATAGTGCTGTTTGATTGATTGATTTGGTGATTTGTGCTCTTTATTGGTGTTACCGTGATCAAGATGAAATTCATGTCTTGTTATTCCCTCGAACCAGAGGTTCATGCTGCAATAGAGAAGAATGGCGTATATATTCAAAGGGAACGTTTTATATATGCAGGATGAAGCCGAAAAAAATGTTAGCATTCTCTTGCACAATAGGTATCACTTCAAATATATTATTACACTAATGCATGCGTGTGGTCAGGCATATACACACCAAAATTCCTATTTTCTCTAGAAGTGGAGTAAAGACGCATGTTTGCCAAAAGAAATATCCTCAGTTGGCGGTTGCAGTCTTTATTCCTCATTTAAATTAAAATTTCTTCTTCCATGCTTTGAATCTACGCGATTTATGTTTTGGAAACCAGAGCAGCACATGATCGATCCATTGCATGCTATTTAATTTTTCAGATGATAGAGACGCCCATGTCAGAATAATAACAATAAACTGATAATATCATAGAACGTAATAAAAAAATTAAAACCCCATAATACGCAGCATCAGAGGCAAAAACAACAACGCAACAAGCACATCACACAGCAAAGCAGAAAAATATTCATATTGGACCGAGATGCGAGAAGAGAAACAAAGAGGGAAAGAGAGGGAAAGAGAGAGAGAAGGAGATCGTCAAGGCAGTGACAGTGCCGACAATGGTGCTGATGCGAACAACGTCCAGACACCCTGCAGACAAAGATAGAGAGTAGGAGACGTCAAGGCAGGTAACAGTACCGCTTTCACGAATCTAGGAGTTGCTGGGCTTGGCTTCAAGGAGACAGAGCAGGAATAGTTGTCTGGACCGTGTATTTGTCTCGTCTCTCATACATATTTCCTTTAGGCATGCGATCGCTTTGATAATAGACAAGAAAATGCTCTTCTCTAATGGGGGCCTATCTGTTCAAAGTGGTGAAATTTGAAAGAGATGTTCTCTCTGGTCGGCCATCATTTGGTCGGCGGGAGGAGTCCACGTAGGCCCCCACTTCTCACGAGTAGTGTTCTCAGTTTTCAGTATACTTCCCAAAGTTTGAAAAGGGCAAGTTGTTCTTTCAAGCAAGGGGGGTTTAGGAGTCTATGTGGACTCCACTTGTTGTTTGCCATCAAGAATACTGTTTTTGCTAATGGAAGGGGATACTCTTTCTTTTACTATGATTTTAAAATTGTCCATTGATCATATAAAGGGAGACATTAGGTGAAAAAGATCAATATAAAATAACACGATAATCATTTGAAACCTGACTACGTAATTCTTGAAATGTGAAGCAACATATTCCCCCCTTTAGATACTCCATGCAGCCTCCGATGCAGCTACTCCATTGTGTAGCTACTCCATGCAGCCTCCGATGGACCTTTGCTCTTCTGGCGGACCAGTTGGTCCCGGATGGTCCTTGGGTCTGCCATATTGCCGAGGGCCACCACCTTGCCGACTTGCAGGAGACATTCCAGAAGGTGCGTCAATATGGCTTGAGGCTGAACCCGGTGAAGTGCGTCTTCGACGTGCAATCGGGGAAATTCCTGGGCTTCATGATAACGAAGCGATGGATTGAGGCGAACCTCGACAAGGTGGCGGCCCTCGTCAATATGGCGGAACCAAGGACCATCCGGGACTTGCAGCGGCTGAACAGCCGGATCCCAGCGCTGGGGAGATTCTTGTCGAAGTCCGCAGAGAGGTCGCTCCCCTTCTTTAGAGTCTTGCGCACGGCCTTCGGCGAAGCAAAAGACAAGAGGAAAGTGATCCCGTGGGACGACGACTGCGTTCGAGCATTTGCGGAGCTGAGGGCTTACCTGTAGAGCCCGACGCTGCTCGACAAGCCAGAAGAAGGAGAACAACTAGGGCTGTACTTGGCAGCTAATGAAGAAGTCGTCAGCTCCGTCTTAATCAAAGAGGAGGAGGGTGTGCAGCGGCCAGTATACTATGCGAACCGGATTCTCCGGGAGGCGGAAACTCGCTACAGTCCCATTGAGAAGGCCGCCTACTGCCTGATCACGACGACGAGGAAGCTCCGACCTTACTTCCAGGCCCATCCCATCGCCGTCCACATCAACCTGCCGCTCGAAATGAACCTGAAGAGGTTAGAGCAGTCGGGCAGAATGCTGAATTGGAGCGTCGAGCTCAGCGAGTTCGACATAACCTACAAGGCCCGGACAACGATCAAGGGCCAGGCTCTGGCGCACTTCGTGGTGGAATGCACTATCGATGACCCCCGGAGAACCTGCCAGTCGCACCGCCAGCAGCTGCATCCCCGCAAGCAATGGGGGTGGCTGGACCCTCGGAGCCCTCCCAGGGAGAAGCGGGCAAACTATGTACCGTTCACGTCGATGGCTCGGCGACATGATCCGGGACGGGGCAGGTATCGTCATCCAAACCCCTGATGGATGCCTGCTGGAGTACGCCTTGCGCTTCAACTTCCCGACAACTAACAACGTCGCGGAGTATGAGGCCGCGGTCAACGGGCTGAAGCTTTGCAGAGTGATGGGGGCGACGAACGTGTTGCTTCTTAGTGACATACGGCTCGTCGTCCAACAAGTCCAAGGGAGCTTCGAGGCCTGAGAAGAAATGATGAAGCGCTACCTTAAGCACATCCAGGCCGAGCTGTAGAGGTTCGAGAGGGCAGAGGTCCAGCACTTACCCCACTCCAACAACCTCCAGGCAGACGCGCTGTCCAAGCTGGCCTCCTCCTCTGCGGCCGAGATCGGAAAGGCCAACTACATCGAAAGCCTTCTGGCACCCACCATTGAAGAAGAAGAACTAATGTGTGTCGGCTCGACGACGACGTGGATGACCCCAATAGTGAAGTACTTGGAGACAGGGGCCCTGCCCGAGGACCGGCTGCAGGCCAAGAAGGTAGAGAGGCGGGCCCTATCATTTGTACTCCTCGACAGAGTATTATACCGCCGACGCCGCACCAACTTTGACGTCCTGCCATTTCTGAAGTGCTTGGGATCAGAGCAGGCTGAGCAAGTCATCCGTGAAGTGCACGAAGGCTTTTGCGGGAACCACCACGGCGACCGCACTATCGCCCACAAGATAGTGTGCCAGGGATACTACTGGCCGACCATGATAAATGACATGGCTCGGTGCGTCAAGAAGTGCGAGGCATGCCAGAAATTCGGCCGACACACGACAGTACCTTCAGCTGACTTGATGCCTATTGTAAGCCCGATCACGTTCGCCAAATGGGGGCTTGACATCCTCGGACCTTTCCCAAAGGCTTCCAGGGGAAGGAAGTACCTGGTCGTCGCCGTGGACTACTTCACTAAATGGGTCGAAGCTGAGCCGTTGGCACGCATCGCGTGGACGGACATGAAGGGCTTCATCTGGAAATCCGTGATCTGCCGCTTTGGGATACCTGATGTGTCTATATTTTCTACTATTTTCATATCATTATTTCATTGCATCTCATGCCATTTTCGCATCCAAATCCCACTTTTTACTATGATATTGCATTTCTGGCGATATTTTCGAGTTTCGTAGTGTTTTGTGAGTTTTCAGGGATTTTGGAGCGATTTGGACCCCCAGTTGGGTATGTACACATCCGACATGCTCGTGAGCCCATTGGCGGGGCTCTGGAGGAATTTGCCGCACTTTTGGGGTCATTGGATGAGAAGAGAGAGCAGAGAGAGACAGCCCCCAGAAGCCTCTGCAGCATTTTCCCAGAAAATGCTTGGGCCGAGTAGCCCAGCTACTCGGACCGAGTAGCTCCATTTACATTAGAGGCAGATACGGGCTGACTCGGACCGAGCAGCTCATCTGCTCGGTCGAGTAGCCTCAGATTCCACAGCCCGAGTAGCACCCGAGTATCCGACCGAGTCGAGACCTACTCGAACCGAGTAGAGCTACTCGGTTCGGGTAGGGCGATTTCAAATTCTACATGCAGCCAAGCAGCACAACTGCACAGGCCGAGCCACCAAACGAGCAGCCGAGTGCTCGACCAAGTCACCTACTCGGTCGACAACTCCAGGGTCATTTTTGGAATGTTTTGAACGGGCCACAATGCGTTCGATTCTGGGCGACTGAAGCGAGGAGCTGTGCGTGCGACTGGGGGGCTTTTGATTAGGAAAATTTTAGAGGAGAGTTTGAGGAGCCTGTGTGATTTTTGTAGGAGATTTTCTTTGAGTAATTTTTAGAATAATTTTGGATCTGATACTTGAGATTATTGCGCTTATTTTGGATTGTGCTTGCGTTTTGGAATCCGAGATTATTTCTAGATATGTAATTCCTATTGAATTCTCGTTGTAAGTTAAGCCCTAATCTTTTGATTGATATAATGTTTTCTTCTCTGAAAATGATATTTTTGTTTGTCACTATTGCAATGTGTGAGTAGATCCTTTCTAGGGTTGATGGGTTAGCCCTAGGATTCTAGGAGGAAAATGTAGATCTGGATCCCTACGTTGAATTGGGGATTTAGGGTTGTATTTTGATAAATCCTACCGAATCCGTAGATAACCCGTACTGAGATCATGTCCACGGTTTGTGGAATTGATGTGCTTAAGGGGTATCTAAGGATTCGAATAGGGAAATTGGTGGATCCAACCAAGGCACGTGACCATGCCCGGCTCGCGCCTTGAGGGGACCCATCGACGAACTATACCGCTACACTGACGGCTACCGCTATTGCGTCAACGAGAGCCACCGAAATATCCCGCAATTCTAACCCACGAGAGTGGTATGAATTGGGGGATTAATTTCCTAGCCCTAATACAACGTGAGGTTCCTATCCCAACATCAAGCCCCAACGATCCTAGTGGTGATCCCCAAAGCCCTAGTCTCTTTTATTAGCATTACAACAACCAACAACCAACCCAAATCTTTTACCCCGACAGCTATCTCACTTCTAGACTACACATATGAATTTTTTACCCCAATTGCAGCAACCTTCGCCTTCTTGCCATCGCCCACAAATATGAATCTTTCAGCATCATTTGGCTTTCGACAGTTCAGGCAGCCCTGCTTAGACACACTGAAGTTAGTAGTTGCACCAGAATCTAACCACCAAGTGTCTATAGGCACAGAAGTTAAATTAACTTCTGAACAAACCAAATTGAGAAGAGTACCTTTCTTAGCATGCCAGCGTGGTAATTAGAGCATTGCTTCTTCACATGCCCTTCAGCACCACAAAAGAAACAACTATCTTTCTTGACAGCCTTTACATGCTTCTTTTGTTGTTTCTTAGGTCGGGTTGTAACTGCAACTTTCTTCCCTTTTTTCCTTTTGTTGTCTTTAGGGGCAAAGGCAACATTTGCACTTTCAGCCTTATCCTGCTTCAGTCTGTCATCTTCCTGTACACAGTGTGAGATGAGCTCATTCAGAGACCAAGTCTCTTTCTGGCAGTTGTAGCTCACCTTAAACTGATTGTACTGTGTAGGAAGGGATATTAAATCCAAATGCACAAGCAGGTCCTCAGAGAGGTCAAGCTTCAGTGATTTCAACCTTGAAGCAAGAGACTGTTCCAGAATATATTCCCTTATGCTGCCTTTCCCTTTATACTTCATTGAGATCAGGCTTGTCAGAATCTTACCAATTTCTACCTTTTCATTTCTGACAAACCTTTTCTCAATATCTGCAAGGAAATCTTTAGCTGTAGTGATCGAATCAGACATAGAGCCCCAAAAGGCTTCAGAAATGGCCCTCTTCATGATCATGACACACATGCGATTAGACTTTTCCCACTTTTCAAACTCCCTCTTTTCCTCAGAGATACTCTTTTTCGTAGTAAGTGGGGGACAATCAGTTCTAATCGCAAGGTCCAGATCCAATATCACAAGAACTATGAGTAAGTTCTATTTCCAGGATTTGAAATTCGAGCCATTAAGCACCGGAATTAAGTTTAAGCTAGCAGTAATATTTGCGGGAGTAGCAGCTGAAAAACAGAACAATAAACATAGACAAACATGCTAACATAAGTATTTAATTGTGAAGCAAAATTGTAAATTCAAAATTGCATGTTCCCATCTCAAGATATCCCTAACTAGCTTAACATTTATCTTTGGATAATCTATTAACTAGCAAATGATATCTTGTCGCAGCAATCAAATAAAGACAATAATTAACATGCCAAGATTAAAACTTCCTTTGGGCCGAATTAAAATTGCATGCATAAGTCTCAACAATCATCACTTATTTATTGCCACATGTGTGGATAAATTAGCATAGAACGGTAATCTGCCTTTGGGCCGATGTAGCATTCATGAATAAAATATGCACATAAAATTCTTTTTGTATTTAAGAAATGAAATGATGCAAACAACAGAGCCCACTTTGGTGGGATGATGAGTACACCAAGTCACCCCTAAAATACATACAGCAAAATTTGAATTTATCATAGCACAATTAATAACAAATTTCTTAACAAGGAGAAATATAGATGAAAACTATAATTTACTCCCATGATCCAATTAAAATTCCTTTAGGCAATCAATCATACTGTGTATGTATTTTAATCCGATTACATTCCGAAATAATAACAATTTTAATAGTAGAACCCACTTTGGTGGAATTTTACAAAAAATTGGAATTATTTCAAAAAAATGTATATATGTGTCTGAATTTTTGCCTAAAGAATTAAAAACGGAATGAACTTAATTCTAACGCACAAATAAACCGAATGAGGAAATATACACAAATGGCCTTTTATTTCCTCTAATTATTAGTGCATTAACATATCCAAAACAGGGCTTCAAAAAAAATTAATTGTTGCCCCAAAATAGGGTTCAAATATATCAACAAATTCAATTTTAAGCCCAAAACTGTGAAGTGCCAAAAACAGGCCCAAATTAGAAGCCCATATACTGAAAATTAAAAAATTATTTTGAAAAAATAACTGTTTGGGCCCAATTTGGCCCAAAATCTGCTCGGGTTAGGAAACCCCAGCAGAGTTTCAGGTCCAACTAGGGGCCGGCCGCCGCCGGCCCCCTTTCTACAGATCCGGCGCCGGCGGGGGGCCGGCGCCGGCCGCAATCCACTGGGGAGGCAGGGCCGCCCCGTCTCTGCGACGAGCAGGCGCCAGAGGTGCCTTCCATCGCCTGATCAGGGGCAGCAACCGCCGCCCCTTTTGAATACGTCGCAGGCGCCGGAGGGCGCCTGTGATCTGATAGCAGTGGAGGGACGGCGGGGCGCCGGCCCCTCCCCGGCCGTCGGGGCCGGATGGGGGCGGCGTACCACCGCCCACTTTCCCCGTTTGTGGCACCGCAGGCCCTCTGAAGGGCATGCGTTTCAACCGGAAGGGGGGTTAGGACACCCCCCTTTTCCCGGTGCCGGAAAAAACCGCCGGGGGCGGCAAGCCGGCCCCTCTCTGAAACCATACGGGGGTGGCGAGCCACCCCCTCTGAACCCTAACGGGGGCGGCGAGCCGCCCCCTCTCCCATGTACCGTCTGTAACGGCCTGTATTTTTCCAATACTTTCAAATTAAGTATTTAAAGAAAATTCAATTTTTAATTGTATTTTATAATGGTTTGTTAGCAGTCTTAAACTGATTTCAAAAATTTCCTATAAAAATATTTTGGAGTACCAGACTAGTTATGGAGTATTTTAGTAAGGTCGGATTTCATCGAATACCTCTAAAAGATCTGATAAAAATTCATTTTCAGATATTGCAGTTTTGGGTCAATGAATTTATTTTCTATACAAACGTTTTCCAAACGTTTTCAAACTTCTGCAGTAGCATCCTATGATCATTTGGGGCTTCCCACATTAATTTCGTAATTTTCTGATCTCATTTCAATAGAGAACCCGCAAACCCGCTTTCTAAACGTTTTGGCCAAAAACTAGTATTTCCGTAGCTCAAACCCTGGAACGGTCATCGTATTCGTCATCCTCGTGACGATACGATCCCGTGGGTATGTTTTCGTAATTTTTCAGACACGTTTACTAGTAGGGGCATTTTCGTGATTTCGTATTTGTATTTTCACTAATGACTTTCACTAATTAGGTTTTACCTTGCTAATTACCTACTTAACCCTACTTACCCCACCTAACCTAATTATCTACCCACGGTTCCCTCAGCTAACTCTCACCACCCATCCACTCATCTACCCTCTCATCTACCCCTTTTCCCTAACCCTATATAACCCCATCCCCTTCGTATTATAACACTCACAGGCACCCTCTCTCCTCTATTTTCGTTCAAATTTCACACAGAGGCCACCCGCTTTCACTTCGTCTCCCCCTCTCTCCGATTTACTCCCACCATCTCTCTCTATCTCTCACAGATCTCATCTCTATCTCTCTCCCCGCCCTCATCGCCGGTAAGCTCGACCCACGCCCGCCGCCTCACCAACCGCCAGCGCCGCCTCCGAGCGCCCGCCACCCCCGACAACGTCGCAGCAGCAGCCCCGAGCTCCATCGCCTGCACGAAGAACTCGCCGACGACTCCCGCCCATGTCTCCGAGTTCGCCGTCGCTCCGAACGTCGCCAAACTGCTCCGCCATCTCCCCTCCGACCCCCCTCCGAGCTCCGCTCACGACGCCGCCGCCGCTGCATCGACCAACGTCTCCCCCGCCGTATACCCACCTCCGACGAGGCTCTCACCACGCTCTCTCTCGCTGTCAGTGCCTCCCACCGCCACCACAGCCGCCTTGCCGCCGTGCACGAAGCTCTCCGACGACGGCGAAGTACCGACGTCATCCTCCGAGCGCTCTCGAGCCATGGCCGCCGCTTCGCCATCTCCGACGAAGAGCCCCACCTGCCGACGGCCTGCCTCGACGCTCGCCGCCCTCCGCCCTCGCCCTCGCCGCCGCCGCCTGCCCTCGCTCCGCCGCCGTCGGACCGCACGCACAGCTCCCCCCTCAGCGTAACGACGGAGAACGGAACGAAGCAGCGTAAGTCAATGGCAAACTTGTAAATATAACGAAGTTTTCGTTTTTCGTATTTTTAATTAATTAATAAAATGGATTTATTGGCTTTTAATTCATAATAAATAATATAGAGCCTAGAAAAATGAGTGACTAGTCCCAGAAAATCAGAAATGACATTCTGGACCCAATGGCGCTAGTTTCATCTCAATCTGATGCTTAGTTTTTCCAGAATTAATTTTTAAGCCTATATTTTAAATCCGTTAATTTCATTTAAAAATCCGTATCTTCTTATTTTCACGTAAACTAATACTTGATAAAAATATATGTTATATATCTCTCCAAGACGGTCGTTTTGACACCTCATTTGCAACATTCCGATGTAGATTGCATCCGGAATAAATTGTGGAATAAATGCGTTACTAATTGGAAAATGGGTTTTAAATTTTTTTTAAGCTTTTAAAAATCCTAAAAATTACTATAAGCTTCAGAAAAATATTTTCTCCTGCAGTAAAATTATTTTCACCATATATAGTTTATATAAAATTTTAGAACCATTTTCGACACTGTTTCAGTCAGTTATAAAAATCAAAACGATCAGATTATTTGAATAGAAAATAGGGTGCGCTTTAACCAATTGTTTCTTGTGATTGCAGGTACCATTTCTCGTGCACCAGCTCTTCCAGCTCCAATCTCGTCTTGCCACGACGAGCTCTAAAATCGTAAGTCACGACATATTCTAAGTTTAGAAAACTAGTCTACTGTGCTTGCGTGAACTTGTGACACTTCACTTATAGCCTCGAACGGCTATTCAAGTTAAACCAAACTAGAGAACTAAAATGAAAGTAATCTACCAAAGATTACTTTGCCAACTTTCAACTTTGGTGGTTGTAGCACTCGACTACCAACTTGGGTAAATTGTGTGCTAAGCCACACTACCACGTGCTCAAAGCACGGAAGTAACAACTTTTGGTGTTGGACTTGTTTTTATCCTACTTGCTGGTTTTCAATGAGGAAGTCAACCAGTTGACCTGGTGTGACTAACATGCGGAACATCGTGTGGAATATCATGTGTGGAACATCCTGTGGAACAATCCTGTCTAGAACTTGTAATTGACACGTCACTGGGGTATTGGGGTAACTCATAGTTTGCGAGAGTACGGGAGTGACTAGAGTTCGATCTACCTGTCAAGCTGCCTGAGTTTTTGGCATACCGTCCAGCTGCCTGAGTTTTGGCAAAATAAAAGTAACCTGTCTAGCTGCCTGAGTTTCGGCAAACCATCCTGCTGCCTGGGTACCGGCATTCGTCTGGGTAGCACCCAGGCAAGAGATGAACTGAACGGTCACATATTGTACTCTCCGACTTGAGTCACGTAGTTCTAGTATAGCTTGCACAGTTACTTTCTTTACAATACTTGCACTTTACTTTCCTTACCAGTACAGTTACCATGCTTGCCTCACTTTACTTGCCAGTACAGTCACCTTTACTTTACGCATTCCATGCACGTTACTTTCTACACTTGTACAGACACTGCACCGTACTTTACTTTACTTTCACTTTGGTCTGCTTTGTCATACTTGTACAGTACCTCTCTTTCTTTATTTAGAATTGTTGTGACTTACCTACGGTTCCATCTCCGTGGCACCGCAGACGATGTACATATGGAGGCAGATGCTCTTGAGCTAATAGCGCCAGACTTCGACCATGAGACCGCAGCTTTCAGAGCTATTTTCGGTCGTGTACTGTATTTTCTTCTTTCATGTATATCTGTTGGGACATCTTGTATTGTAATAATTGGACACTATTTGGGTATCTTTGTACATCTCTGCATCGTGGCTATTTTGACTTCACTGGTTAACTGCAGAACCTGCTCAATTATCAAATAAGTAACGGGCCCCCGAAAGCGGGTCGTTACAAGTTTGGTGGCCCAACGCAGGTCCTCGCTAACTACCTCGTGAACATTATAGCAAGATCAGGATGTATAATATAAAATACTCAAATTGAACCTCGAGTACGAGATGTCTCGAGTGTTCACCTGTATTGGATATACGGGTGAAGTGTCCTTATTACCATCTTCATTAGGTCTTCCTTGATCCTCATCACTTCCTTTGAACTCTTAACCCTTGCTTAGGAACTCGTGTTCCATTCTTGGTTATACCCTCCCTAGTAACCTCTTTTGCTAGCAGTTATCGTGATTTTTCATCCTTTGAACTATCTACCCACTTCATCACCTTTCCTTCAGTTGTTGATGGCACACATTTAAATGATAAGCTTCCTTCAATGGACCATGATACCGGTCAATGTGCTTGGCTAAAGTCTGTTGGATCAACCTGGCTAGACTGGGCATAAGTGATCCTGGCTTAGTCACTTCCCTGGCCGTGTCCGCTGGACCGCAAGGACGTGAATCATGATTATGTAACGTCATCGATCTTCATCACTAACACCCCTTTCTTTAGCTAATGATGGTCTCCTGATTATTTTTCTTCTTCCTAAATCGCGTTTAGTTCGCTTGAACTCCGGCTACGTTTATTCTAAGGAGGGTAGCATTCAATTTTCGATCACCAGAAGTCAAAATTCGACAACGGAAGCGGATCGAAGGACGCTCAGAAGTATTGGAGGATGGTGCTAGAGATTTTGAGACGAGCCAAACCTGACGTGTAAGTGTAGGCTGTTTGCGTCTTTTGAGCTAGTGTTTCTCTTCTAGCCCCTACTTCTATCTTGTACCCGTCTTGCTCTCTCCAAGGGTTTGACTTCCTTTCCCACCGACCACCTTCCTCCCCCTCTTTAATTCTTTTGTCCGTTTCCCCCCTCGAGATACGTGCCCGCCGAACCCTACCCTACCTAACCCCGACTTTCGGTGCCCCTCCCCCCGTTTTTAACCCCGCTCCTTCCTCCGCAAGCCTCCCCGTGCTTCCCCCCTTTCGCTTCGACATCGCCCTCTCCTCCTCCCGGCCTCTCCCCCAAGCGAGCTCGATCGGACCCCCGCATCGCCACTCCGAGCTCCGATCCGCCAGCCTCACCCGAAGATCCGCCAGCTTCCGCTTCACTCCATCCCGTAGGCCCTAGCTCCCCGCCATGGATCGCCAGCCAGTCAGAGCCCTCGTCGCCGCAGACCCGCAGCCGCCGATGGCCCATCAACGTTCCGTTGTGGGACTTTTGGCCTTGGCGACAACCCTCGCCGCCTCCCTCGCTATGGCCGTGTGGTCGGGATATTGGGAACCCGCCGCTATTGGCATTATTTGGAGCTCCTTTTTCTGGTTCTTCCCCCTTGAGCTGCCCAGCCTCGATTGCTTCTTAGGGGCGCTCCTTGATGTTTTTGGGTTCGTGAGTTTTTGGTCATTAAATTGCTTAGGGCTGATGGTGTTAGCCGTGGATATCGAACAATGGTGTTGGGAAGGAGTATCTTTAGGATTGGGTATTGGATTCCTTTTGGCCTTAGGTGTTGAGATGAGATGCCAGTCTTGTGCTCTCATTTGGAGGACAGCTTTGATGCTGGCTTACTGTTGGATGTGGTGGAGATTGCTGGAAGCAGTGGTGACAATGATCTTGATCCATGAGAGTTGGCCTTATATCTGCCTTTTGGTAACGATCTGGATATTGGATTGTAATTTGGTAGCATGGCAGATGAAGTCTTTGGTGCTCTGCTGGTTACGTTGTAACAGCTTGCATGCATTGGGATTAGTCCTCATGTTTTTGTATGTTATGGCGATAATTTACATGATTGAGACCATGTAACCATCGTTTATATATTCTAGACGCTCCGTTCTTCTCTTTGGTGTACTTGCTTCTGACTTGTCACCTTATGTCCTAAGTTCGATCAGATGTCATCATCATCCTCACTATCTTTTTCATGTAATGCCATTATTTTATGTTTTGCCTACTTGATAAATCTGAAGCAGCTATGGTGATAATATATATTAGTCACATCAGTTATTTTATTATCACATTTCATGTTATTTACAACCTGATTTACAAAGATTACTATCTTTTCAAATCATTTATTTGCTTGAGCTTCTTTATAATATCAATTATTTGTTTCAAAAATATTTTAAATTCCGAGGACGGAATTATTTTTAAGGAGGGTAGAATGTAACGGCCTGTATTTTTCCAATACTTTCAAATTAAGTATTTAAAGAAAATTCAATTTTTAATTGTATTTTATAATGGTTTGTTAGCAGTCTTAAACTGATTTCAAAAATTTCCTATAAAAATATTTTGGAGTACCAGACTAGTTATGGAGTATTTTAGTAAGGTCGGATTTCATCGAATACCTCTAAAAGATCTGATAAAAATTCATTTTCAGATATTGCAGTTTTGGGTCAATGAATTTATTTTCTATACAAACGTTTTCCAAACGTTTTCAAACTTCTGCAGTAGCATCCTATGATCATTTGGGGCTTCCCACATTAATTTCGTAATTTTCTGATCTCATTTCAATAGAGAACCCGCAAACCCGCTTTCTAAACGTTTTGGCCAAAAACTAGTATTTCCGTAGCTCAAACCCTGGAACGGTCATCGTATTCGTCATCCTCGTGACGATACGATCCCGTGGGTATGTTTTCGTAATTTTTCAGACACGTTTACTAGTAGGGGCATTTTCGTGATTTCGTATTTGTATTTTCACTAATGACTTTCACTAATTAGGTTTTACCTTGCTAATTACCTACTTAACCCTACTTACCCCAACTAACCTAATTATCTACCCACGGTTCCCTCAGCTAACTCTCACCACCCATCCACTCATCTACCCTCTCATCTACCCCTTTTCCCTAACCCTATATAACCCCATCCCCTTCGTATTATAACACTCACAGGCACCCTCTCTCCTCTATTTTCGTTCAAATTTCACACAGAGGCCACCCGCTTTCACTTCGTCTCCCCCTCTCTCCGATTTACTCCCACCATCTCTCTCTATCTCTCACAGATCTCATCTCTATCTCTCTCCCCGCCCTCATCGCCGGTGAGCTCGACCCACGCCCGCCGCCTCACCAACCGCCAGCGCCGCCTCCGAGCGCCCGCCACCCCCGACAACGTCGCAGCAGCAGCCCCGAGCTCCATCGCCTGCACGAAGAACTCGCCGACGACTCCCGCCCACGTCTCCGAGTTCGCCGTCGCTCCGAACGTCGCCGAACTGCTCCGCCATCTCCCCTCCGACCCCCCTCCGAGCTCCGCTCACGACGCCGCCGCCGCTGCATCGACCAACGTCTCCCCCGCCGTATACCCACCTCCGACGAGGCTCTCACCACGCTCTCTCTCGCTGTCAGTGCCTCCCACCGCCACCACAGCCGCCTTGCCGCCGTGCACGAAGCTCTCCGACGACGGCGAAGTACCGACGTCATCCTCCGAGCGCTCTCGAGCCATGGCCGCCGCTTCGCCATCTCCGACGAAGAGCCCCACCTGCCGACGGCCTGCCTCGACGCTCGCCGCCCTCCGCCCTCGCCCTCGCCGCCGCCGCCTGCCCTCGCTCCGCCGCCGTCGGACCGCACGCACAGCTCCCCCCTCAGCGTAACGACGGAGAACGGAACGAAGCAGCGTAAGTCAATGGCAAACTTGTAAATATAACGAAGTTTTCGTTTTTCGTATTTTTAATTAATTAATAAAATGGATTTATTGGCTTTTAATTCATAATAAATAATATAGAGCCTAGAAAAATGAGTGACTAGTCCCAGAAAATCAGAAATGACATTCTGGACCCAATGGCGCTAGTTTCATCTCAATCTGATGCTTAGTTTTTCCAGAATTAATTTTTAAGCCTATATTTTAAATCCGTTAATTTCATTTAAAAATCCGTATCTTCTTATTTTCACGTAAACTAATACTTGATAAAAATATATGTTATATATCTCTCCAAGACGGTCGTTTTGACACCTCATTTGCAACATTCCGATGTAGATTGCATCCGGAATAAATTGTGGAATAAATGCGTTACTAATTGGAAAATGGGTTTTAAATTGTTTTTAAGCTTTTAAAAATCCTAAAAATTACTATAAGCTTCAGAAAAATATTTTCTCCTGCAGTAAAATTATTTTCACCATATATAGTCTATATAAAATTTTAAAACCATTTTCGACACTGTTTCAGTCAGTTATAAAAATCAAAACGATCAGATTATTTGAATAGAAAATAGGGTGCGCTTTAACCAATTGTTTCTTGTGATTGCAGGTACCATTTCTCGTGCACCAGCTCTTCCAGCTCCAATCTCGTCTTGCCACGACGAGCTCTAAAATCGTAAGTCACGACATATTCTAAGTTTAGAAAACTAGTCTACTGTGCTTGCGTGAACTTGTGACACTTCACTTATAGCCTCGAACGGCTATTCAAGTTAAACCAAACTAGAGAACTAAAATGAAAGTAATCTACCAAAGATTACTTTGCCAACTTTCAACTTTGGTGGTTGTAGCACTCGACTACCAACTTGGGTAAATTGTGTGCTAAGCCACACTACCACGTGCTCAAAGCACGGAAGTAACAACTTTTGGTGTTGGACTTGTTTTTATCCTACTTGCTGGTTTTCAATGAGGAAGTCAACCAGTTGACCTGGTGTGACTAACATGCGGAACATCGTGTGGAATATCATGTGTGGAACATCCTGTGGAACAATCCTGTCTAGAACTTGTAATTGACACGTCACTGGGGTATTGGGGTAACTCATAGTTTGCGAGAGTACGGGAGTGACTAGAGTTCGATCTACCTGTCAAGCTGCCTGAGTTTTTGGCATACCGTCCAGCTGCCTGAGTTTTGGCAAAATAAAAGTAACCTGTCTAGCTGCCTGAGTTTCGGCAAACCATCCTGCTGCCTGGGTACCGGCATTCGTCTGGGTAGCACCCAGGCAAGAGATGAACTGAACGGTCACATATTGTACTCTCCGACTTGAGTCACGTAGTTCTAGTATAGCTTGCACAGTTACTTTCTTTACAATACTTGCACTTTACTTTCCTTACCAGTACAGTTACCATGCTTGCCTCACTTTACTTGCCAGTACAGTCACCTTTACTTTACGCATTCCATGCACGTTACTTTCTACACTTGTACAGACACTGCACCGTACTTTACTTTACTTTCACTTTGGTCTGCTTTGTCATACTTGTACAGTACCTCTCTTTCTTTATTTAGAATTGTTGTGACTTACCTACGGTTCCATCTCCGTGGCACCGCAGACGATGTACATATGGAGGCAGATGCTCTTGAGCTAATAGCGCCAGACTTCGACCATGAGACCGCAGCTTTCAGAGCTATTTTCGGTCGTGTACTGTATTTTCTTCTTTCATGTATATCTGTTGGGACATCTTGTATTGTAATAATTGGACACTATTTGGGTATCTTTGTACATCTCTGCATCGTGGCTATTTTGACTTCACTGGTTAACTGCAGAACCTGCGCAATTATCAAATAAGTAACGGGCCCCCGAAAGCGGGTCGTTACACCGTCGGTGGGGGGGTGGCTGGAAGCCGACCTCCCCTGTTCCCCCGTTTTTTTAACTTTCAGAGGCGGCTTCGCCGCCCCTTTCTGGGTCTGTGTCGACGCCGGCATGGCCGGCGCAGATCTGCCGACGGGGGCGGCAGAGCCGCCCTTCTTTTGATGTGTCGGGCGGCGGCCGGTAGGCCGCCCCCGATCTAGGGTTTGTAAAAACCAATTTTTTGGAAAAATTAATCAAAAACTAAATTTTTGCACAGAACCGAATATAAAACAGATTAAATATCGGATTTTTATCAGATCTACTATGAGCAGGCAAAAATTTAAGATCCACAGCATGCAGGCTCTAATACCACTTGAAGAAACTAAAGATCTAGACATGCGTTCTAGCCAAACAACACAGATCTAGATGTATAACATGCGGAACCTTAAATCAGTACATACTCTGATTTAGCGGAAGCGTACCTGAGTCCATCGCTAATAATCTGAAAGATCCTGACAATCCTGCAACAGATGATCTTCCAGAATAGCACGAATCAACCGGTTGGAGAATCCCTTTAGCCTTCTCCCGGTTTCTCTCCTAGTGACGGGACGTAGAAAAGACGGCTCAACTTTGTTCGTGTATTCCGGGGACCATGACCGCTAATATTTATAGGCTAGCCTCCATAGCCCTAGGGTTTCCAACTCGGCCCATCAACGAGTTGAAGCCCAATAGTCTCTACACACAAAGGCCACACAACCTGCTTAACTCATTTAGCCCATTTAATTAATTAAAACCAGATCACTAATATATTGGGCTTAACATGACAACGTAGCACTTATATAATTATTCACCGCATATTAGCCCAACGTTGGATTAAGATCTAACTTAGTTGGATAAGTTCCAACAATCCCATCTAAGGCAAACGAATGTAAAGGCCATTGTAAAGTTCAATTTGCCATGCCCGGGACAATATAGCAACCCCATTCTTTTTCTTCATGAAAAGATAAACCTCATTTTCTGATAGTTGCCAGTTTCCTCTGCGCCATTGAGTGGAGCATGAGTCAATAGTATTCCTGGCGATAAAATTGTTATTAATTCCTCCTTTGTAAAACACTCTCATAGCTCGGTGGTAAAGGGTTCGTACTGTAAACTGATGGTTCGCGGTTCGATCCTGCTTGAAGGCCATATTTGATTTTCATTTAAATTAAGAGCTTTCATTACAAATTACGATAAAATTTTATTAATTCAATTGCACCCTTTATTAATTCAACCTCTACAGCACCCCTTATTAATTCAACCTCTACAGCACCCTCTTATAGCTTAGTGGTTAGGGATAAGAATGGGCATACCCAAAGCCCGATTGGGCTTCCAATCGGGCTTGCCACATCATCAATCATACAAATCCTTCACTAATTTTTCTAGAATTAGTGAAGGATTTGTAGGGATGATGATGTGGCAAGCCCAATTGGGCTTTGGGCATGCCCATTCTTATCCCTATTTGTGGTAGGTCATTAGTATTGTTACTAAATGTTGGCGGTTCGATCATGCGGAATGGCGTTCTTTAAGTTTTTTTAAATTAATTTTTTAACATCGTTATTTTATAGTGCAAGCTAATATAAAAGAAAAACAAAGAAACTCTTCAATAGCTCATTAGTATTGGGGAAAAGAATAAAATGTAATTTTCTACATTTTTCTTTCATTAGCTTACTTTGTTTCTTGTCAATTTGTTATTCTTCTAACTTTATTTTCCTTGCCATCATGATATTACGAAATGTATATCTAATTTTATAAATTCAATATAATTTTATAATTTTATAAAAAATTTCTCAATGTTTTCGTCTTGCTCAATTTTTTCTCAAAGACTTCTATCTTATAAGGCTTTTGAAACTTGAAGATCAACTTGAAACTTGTATATCCGATGTTGGCTCTAACGTGGAGTTTGTTGGACTCAAAGAAGAAAAGGGATAATCTATATCCATTAGTTTATCTGCTCATTACACTTGCTTTGGTTCTTCCAGTAGCCATGGAAAGAGTTGAGAGAGTACTTTCTAGTATGAATATTGTGAAGAGTTGTTTACGCAATCAACTAGGAGATCATTTGATAAATGACAACGTTGTGTACATTAAGAAAGACATTTTTGATAGCATCATGTTATACAAAGTTTTCAAAATGTGATACCTCGACGAGTGTAATTGTAAGTTGTTACGACCATCTTGTCTAAGGATGTGCTTGAGTCAATGTAATTTTTCATTTTTGCTTCAATTTTACAATAAATAAAATAAACAAAAAAATGTTTCCAGCCAAAAAAATTGTGCCCCTCCTGAATTTAATTCCTGAATCCGTCACTGACTATGGCATGTGAGAGCTTCAATTTTCACTACGTTGGCACTACACTTTTATCTAATCCCCCTACAAGCTTACTTGTCAACAAATTATTTTGATCGGGTGAGTGTGCAAATAGAAAACAGACCTAATTGCTCAGTACACCAACCATTTATTAAATTTTTCTTTGGTCATAAAAATTCTAGATGGAGTTGCTATGCAAACAGATCTAATTGCTCAATACATATACCATTTAATTTTTAAGTTAAAAGGAGTTGCTATGAGATTTCAGACATATAAATTGTTTATGATTTTTTGTTTTATGCTTTTTATCAAATTTTCCCCGATCGTTCTTGATGGGTTTTAATATGTAATTTTTTTTGAATTTGATAATATTTTTAGGGTTTTCACTTGCTAGTTTTATATCCAATTGACGCCATGCCTAACTGTATATGCTTCAATCTATGATTATATTGATTTACTTGAATTGTGGTTTCCCCCTTTTTGGTGTATTGTTTTGGATAAATCATTGATTTTTCAAGAACTGTCTTTCTTGATTTATTCGATCCCATATTTAGCTCTAATTGCTTTAAGATTTTGGGTTGGCTGCGTTATCATTCGGTGTAAATTTAGTAATTTAATTTTTTTTAGCAACAACACTGGATTTTGCATTGAATTTGGTATTTAATTTAGAGATTCATGTAGATCAGGTACCAAGACAAAAAAAGGTGGGCCCCACAGCGAGTATAAGCCCATGTGGGATTTGTACTTTACACATTTTTGTTTCTTGGCGCCTGATCTATTCGATCAAATGCCATCTTTTCTACATTAAATCCTTTGTTTTAATATAGAATTACTATTTTTCGGTATATTTCTTTGATTTTTTATAGAGATTTCATGTCTTTGTTTATATTTTGATCCTAATAGAACATTTATTAGGAATAACTTTTTCATCTTAATTTTTTAATATTACCATTAGTTAATATTATCATTTTTACTTTGGCCTCATGAGTATGCTAGCTATTTCCCTGTAAAAATAATTTCCAAAGCAACACCAAAAATAAGTATGATTATTTTTTAATTAGTTACATAATTACCTAAAAATATATTCTTAGATGTGATAAACTTTCATCATTATTGGAAATTGTAACATGGCGATCTAAGTTTGACATAAAGCCCGTGCTAGAAAGTAAATAGTATTTTTAAACATAATGCATTGTATCATCTTTATTTTCGCCCAGGGCAAAAAATAATCTTGGTTACGCCACTGCATTTTGATCATTATATTCTAAAATATCAAAACATCAAATATTGAGTGACTGAATGTAGTGATTTGTTTATTGAGACACTAAGTTGTTTATATGGTTGGGTGCATAGATAGACCCAATCCTTTATTCCTTTTAATTAACAGTCACAACTTAATCAAGTTGGTTGACTTGGATCAGTCCAGACTTTTCTTCAGCGGCCGACCCGATCACCCCGAAGGGAGGGGGTCGAATCTACGATATCTCAACTAGCCTGCAATCAAATTAGTTATTTGGTTCAACCCATGGCCCAAATCCAATGGGGTTCATCCCATTGCCCTAGATGAAACTGTTAGCCACCCATCGCAATAAAAGGAGTTTATAGGGATGGGTAAGCGTTCAAAATCATAGATTCAATCAATAACAACAATAGATGACAAAATGAGCCAGCAATAACAAAGAGTGAAAAATTCTATTGAGCAAAGAGAGAGTATTACACTAATAATGGATTAGGATAAGCAAAACAAGTAAATAACGAAGTCTAGAATTCTTACAAAATGATCCAAAACACTTGAAATAACAGAAAAACTGCTGAAAATGGATTCCTCTGGCAGGAGGGTGAAGGGGCGCTTATATACGCGCGTCCAAAAGACAAAAATACCCCCCCAGATCCACCCTAGAAATCATAGGAATTGGGTTTTACGCGAACGCGTCAAGAAACAACATGGTCGCGTCGTTCCCTAGAAGAGTTGGGGGTCGTGGGTCTTGGCCACGCGGTCGCATCATTAGAGATGCGTCTGCGTTGAAAATGGTCAAGCGGACACGTCGTCTATTGCCGTGGTCGCGTCGTTCTTCTCTGGATGAGGTAATTTCACGGATGTGTCGTCTTAGTTCATGCGGGTCGCGAAAGTCTCTGATTTTCAGTCTTTTCTCCACTCTTGAGTCTTCTTACGCGGCCGTTTGATGGAAATTGACGCGGCCGCGTGGATAATTCTTCTTTGGTGGTTTGACGCATCCATGTGGACATGGTGACACGGCCACGTAGAGCTTTATTCTTCGTTTTCGCCAAGTGACTCCCTGGCTTTGCTCCTTTCGCCTCTTTGCGCTGAGATCTTGTCATATGATCCCCAATCGGTATATATTTCCTGCAAAGCACGTAATGAACCGCAAAAGCAAAAGAAGAGACAAAACGTGGAAAACGGGGAGGAATATGGAATGAAACGGTGTAAAACATGTATGAAAAGGAGTGGAAAACTAAATACAATAAACACTCATTAGGCCACTCCTTCGCCACTGAACGACCCTCTCGCGTCGTCAGCCGTCAGTGGCAAAGTGGCTACCCCTTTGCCACTAAACGACCCTCTCGTGTCGTCAGCCATAAGTCGAAGGGCCACTTCTTCGCCATTGAATGAATCACATGTGTCATCAGCCGTGAGTCAAGGGAATCGTTCCCTTGCCACTGAACGGAGTGGTCTATTCCTAACATGGTTCAATGGCTTACCCTTGATTACTGTCACGGCCCGTCTCCCAAGTATGGAAGGCGAGACGTAAGAAGGCCCGCTTAGACTTGGAGCTGTGAAGCTGCAGTCCGATAAGCGTCTGTGAATGATACAAATTTACAGGTTCTTGCAATGTGACGAAACAACAACAATGATAAATAGAAGCAGACCTAGAAATATCCACTAACAACATTCAACAAATATTCCAACATCACATAAAGTCACAAAAGAAGTGCATAGTCTGAACAAAGGCCTAAAACATGGCCGAAACATAAAACATAGAGATAGGTGCTACGCACTGAAACTAACAGCAACTAATGAAAGCAACAACAACTAAAAGGGGACTCCAAGTAATTAGTCTAGGACTGATCACCAGTGTCCTCAAACCCAACCTCAACGGGAACCTCGAACTCTACATTTGCGAACTGCTCGTCCTCTGCGACTAACTCTGACTCAGGACCTGACATGTGACACCCAAAGAGTAGAGGGCACATGTCAGCAAAAATCTCCCAAGGGAACACTACTACAGATTTGGCCTTGGGTAACGCCACTTAGATAGCGCTTTTTTAAAAGCGCTATCTAAGTGAGCTCTTGCATAGCACTTCTGCACTTATAGAAAATAAAAATAAATCAAAATTAAGGTAAAAATCACTTAGATAGCGCTTTTTGTTAAAGCGCTATCTAAGTGAGCTCTTGCATAGCACTTCTGCACTTATAGAAAATAAAAATAAATCAAAATTAAGGTAAAAATCACTTAGATAGCGCTTTTTGTTAAAGCGCTATCCAAGTAATACCTTACATAGCTCTTTTTGTTAGTGCTATGGTACTAATCGTTATGTAAGCACTTTTATTAAAAAATGTACAGATAAAAACTCTTGAATAGCGCTTAAAATTTCAGCTGGCTGCCCATCGTTTTTTGTTTTCCCCCTTTTTATCCCATGCCCTAACCTTCACACAGCAATTTCGCTGGTTGCGAGCTAGAAATTTCGGTCAATGCTTCTCTCTCTTTCCCCCCTTCATCCGTCACCAAACCCTAGGCATCTCTCTCTCTCTCTCCCCCCGGTCAATCATGGCGACTGCTCCTGCTCTGGCTGCTACTGCAACCGAATCCATCCACTGCTTCGACCGGAAGAAGAACGCCATCGCGGTCACGTACTGTAAGCGAGGCTGCGGCCTGATCAAGGTGAACGGGTCCCCGATCGAGCTCATGAAGCTGGAGATCCTTCGCTACAAGTCCTTCGAGCCCATCCTCCTCCTCGGCCGTCACCGCTTCGCCGGCGTCGACATGAGGATTCGCGTCCGAGGCGGTGGCCACACCTCCCAGATCTACGCCATCCGCCAGAGCATCGCCAAGGTGCTGGTCGCCTACTACCAAAAGTACGTCGACGAGCAGGCCAAGAAGGAGATCAAGGACATCCTCATCGGCTAGGACCGCACCCTCCTCGTTGCCGACCCCCGGCGCTGTGAGCCCAAGAAGTTCGGTGGTCGCGGTGCTCGCGCTAGGTTCCAGAAGTCGTACCGTTAGGTGATGATGTCTGCTGCATTTGCGAAAAAAGTTGAGGTTTTTTTGGGATCACGAGTTATAAAAGATGCTTGCCTTAAAAGACTATTATAATATATGATGTAGTAGATTTTGTGTTGCCATAACACTCTGGTTGTTTCTACATGCTTTTGTTTGAATTGAGTTATATGTGTTAGATTTTATCTTATAATTTATTAACTTTCTATCTATCTATCTTAATACATTTGATACGGTTTGTTTCTATGGCTAATTTACTCAGAAATTTTGACTGTGTTTGGTCAATAGATAAATATTTCAGTTCTTTTTGTTTTTTGTTTTCATTTATATATTGTTTTTTTGTTTGTTTGTGTGCGTGCATTTCATATCAAATTTTCTGTACATAATTCAGCTTTTTACAATTACTCTTTTGGATATCGACATTTTTCAGGCTGAAGTTGATACACTTCATACAGATGAAGGCAAAGTAGATGAAATGATAAGGTGTGTTTTCTCAATTCTCATATTAAAATGATTCACGCTTACTGGGCTTGACCTCTATCTATTTCTTAGCAGAGACATGCAGGAAAGTCTGATGTCCATGAGTGAAGATGAAAGGAATCACAAGTAAATTTGAATTTCATTTTATTTGAACTAGCGCATCATTTTCTTCTTGATGAGTTCTAATGTTTTGCTTAGATGGCTCTTTGTCACACATGAAGATATTAATAATCTTCCCTGCTTTGAGGTTCGAATTTGTGAGTCCTTTTGGTTTTCATTATATGTCCTCGCAGTTCAGACATTAAGTAATGGAAAGATTTCCTCAATCTATTGTTTAGACATGATGCTACTCTTGTCGCTGTTAAAGCTCCTCATGGGACAAGCGTTGAGGTTCCCGATCCTGATGAGGTAGGTAAGAGACGCCATAAAGTGCAACTGTATTAAGGTGTGAGGTTGATTGTGTGGTTATTTTCTGTGGGCAGGGTCCTGACTTTCCACAGCAACACTATCAAATGCTGTTGAGAAGATCTTTGGGCCACATTAGCTGCTACTTAATTAGGTATTTCTGAAGCATTCCAATAAAATCTTGATAACCACTTTCAGTAAAAGTAAAGCGACTAGTAGTTCTACATAATGATATGACATGGCATAAAAAGAAAGTGTAACAATTAAAATGGCATGATGAAGCAAATATGCACGTCGTAGCGAGACTACAAAAAACACTATTTCACGATTCACTATTCACTGATTTATCACTTTGTGCACAGAGTTTCTGTCTTTTGGCTGAAGTGGTTGCACGGGCTCACTTCTACGCTCAAGCGACCGTGTAACTCTACCCCTCCACGTGCATATGAACTGGCGCCCATCTTCTGGATCACAAGCCAGAAAGTGTTATTGGCATAGGGTTGTGCCCGCAAAGCAGGTGCCTAGCCCCAATAGTTAACATTTTTATTGTAGCGTGTGCTACACAATCATGATGATATTTCGATGCATGAATGACATGGCAAAATGCAGATAAGAGTGCGTACAGTTAATCGAAAGTAAACGTGACATGGCAGCATGAATGAAAGCATGGTAAAGGTGTCGGATCTAGCTTCGTTGTCAAGCTAGATCTAGTAAGGCGTCTAGGCGACTATCATTTCATCGCCTAGTCTCTTTTACGCTAGTACACAAAATTGGCCTAAACATGGTCTAAACAACACTGGCAAGTATCACTTGCCTGTTTCCGGTGATATCGGTTGTCGTGGGTTCGCCTCGACGAGCGTTACGCTATAGAACGACTGGTTCTTTGTTTGATTAAATCACAAGTTTGAATTAGGTTCGCTACAATAGAATTAAAAGTTAAACAATTTTTACGACGTCTAATGATTCAATTTTATTAGGTTCTCCACCCTAGAGGTGTTCAGATGATCGCAACAGAATTTGTGGTTCATCTGCACCATGGATTCGCATTATCAAAACAAAGGTGATTTAGCCATATAAATAGAATTATACTCAACCATATACTATTCTTATAGCATGTTTCTGACCAAAAATTGAAGTTACTGCTCATTTAGGAATTACCCAGCTTATAACCTATGTTAACTTACTATAAACATGTGATTACTTAATTAGCAGTTTATATGTGGTTACTATAACCACTTATATGTATGTAAACTGTTTATTAACATAACAAAATTAATAAACATCAAGTAATTAACCTTACACGGATAGTTTCTATACTAATTAAACTATACTGAACTAACTATATTAATAACTTACTATCATATTATCATGTCCATATCAAAAAAAAACTTATACCTGAAGGCTGAGAGTATAGTTTATAACTTAACTAATATGAAGCCAAGGTAACTCACTTACACATATAAAAATATATATTAGGATGTAACTTTCATCTCACTCTATATAATGAAGTGTACTGCATGCAATTAATTCCTTACTCTTTGTAAAGACTTATCATCAAATGTCAGTACAGTAGTAGACACGTACACCTACTTACATCTACTGTCTACTGCTACTGATATATAATATAACATGCTAGAAGTTGGGACTTACGTGTTTTGCATTGCCTCGAATGATTTTGCAGCCTAGTAAGGAGTGACCGCTGGTTCGGACGGTCGAAGAGTTCGGAGGGGAAGCATAGAGGGCCGCAGTCTATGGGCTTCGTCGATGTCGAGGGAGGAGGAAGTGGCTGATGCGTGCGTGATGCGCGCGAGGAGATGAATGCGATGGGCGAGGCGTTTGGGTGCGTGGAGGGGAGTAGTAGCTCGCGGTCGTTGAAAGAGGGCAGGAGGCAGCGACAGACTGTTTGGTAGAAGGGCTTCCGGCGGATGGTTGAAACGAGGTTGCCGGCGTGAGGCCTTGGGGGTCGGAGCGGGCGGTGAATGGGGTGAGGCGGGCGCTGGAGATGGAGAGGGGTGGCTCGGGGCTGAGATCGGCGACGTGGGGCGCGGTGCGATGGGTGGTGAACGGTAAAGAGTTGTCGGCACGGATCTGAGGAGGTTACGGCCTCGTGAGTTGCGGTAGTGTCGAGAGATGGCGAGGGCGCGGCATTTAGGAACTGCCAATGGTGGGTTGGAGGTCGGAGGAGGGAAGTTGCGTGCGGCGGTGTCAGGGCCGGTTTTACAGTAAGGCCACTTAGGCGGTCGCTTTAGGCCTCCAATTTTGAGAGGGCCTCATAGTTCATTTTATTCCTGAACCCAACTGTTGTGTGCCTGCTGCAGTTTACCAATTGAAGAAACAAACAATGACGATGATTAGAAACCGAGAGATTAGCCGAAAGAGAGATAAAAGGGAAAAGAAAAGAAAAGGCGAGATCGTTGTTTGCCTTCGAGGGAGCGGGAGATTTTCACCAAAATCGGATGGATCTGCTTCAATCCAATGCATCTCTATCTCTCTTAATGTTTAATTTTGTTAAATATGCAAATGAACTCCATATAAACCATGAGGAGGTCTTCAATGTAATAAATTGGATTATCCGGTTGTCTCGACTCTTGATTGAGCTATTTCGTTTTCGTTTTCTTTTACTTTTTCGGTGAATTTGGTTTTTTATTTTATTTTATTTTATTTATTGGGTTCTTCTTTCTTTTTATTTTATTAAATTATATAAGTTACATCTAATTTATGGGAATGCTATGCGAACAGACATTTTGCTCAGTTTACAGACCACTTTATTTTTATAAAACCACCACTAATACACTTTTCAAAATTACCAATAATGCCTTTTTTCAAAATTGCTCAATTCACATAGTTCTTCGCTCATCACATGCTTACCTAGAACCAACAAAATTGCTCATTACATAATCCAAAATGCTGTTGGGCTTAATATCTGAGATGCTGATAATAGATTTCGAATGAAATTAATATCGAGATCCAAAATATCTGAGAAGTAATATTACTGGTAGGAGAAAATGTAGGGTGTTGTGAAGGGAATTTAGGGAGAAATAGGTGTAAGGGGTTAAGAGCCCCCTACCCGTGTATTTATAACTTTCAATAGTGGGTTGGATACCCAATTGGCCCAATGGGCCTATTCATAACACTTCCCCTTATCCAATCAACATTGAAATAAGAGGTGGATTCTTCAGGATCCGAGTTAGGGTAACTGTCTTGTTAAAGAAAGAGCAGTTAACCCATAACTTCCCCTGTTTTGGGGATGTGTCTAGGGGTGGATACTTCAGGATCCAGAGTCAACGAGGTTGCCTCGTCAAAACCTTGACTACGGAAAACCCAGTGGGAAAAAACATGTAGCCAAGGGAAAAGAGTACAACTCTGCAGTTGACTCCCCCTTATCTGACCAAGCTTCAGGCTTGCAGATTACCTATGAATCTATACATCATTCTCCTATGTATCTATGAGTTCATAGTTCTCTCATCCTGACCCAGTTTACATTTACTCACTCTCCTCATCCCAATCCCATATACAAGTTTCTCAAAGATACTAGTAGGCAGGGATTTGGTAAGCAAATCCGCCAAGTTATTACATGATTGGATCTTCTGTACCTCAATCTGCTTTTGCTTCTGAAGGTCGTGCGTCCAGAAGAACTTGGGGGAGATATGCTTCGTCTTGTCACCTTTGATGTAGCCGTCCTGTAGCTGGGCTATACATGCTGCATTGTCTTCATAGAGTGTAGTGGGTGCAAGAACGCCGGTCATCAGGCCGGTGGAGGTGAGTATGTGCTGGATCACCGAGCGTAGCCAGAAGCATTCCTTGCTTGCTTCGAAGATCGCAAGTAGCTCTGAGTGGGTGGATGAGACGGTCGTCATGGTCTGCTTCACAGATCTCCAGGATATGGCAGTGTCGCCATATGTAAACATGTATCCGGTCTGAGACTTCTCTGTATGAGGATCGGACCTGTAACCTGCGTCAGCATAACCAACTAAACCAGTTGATGCCCCTTTCCTGTAGAATAGACCTAAGTCTATGGACCCTTGGAGGTAGCGCAGAAGATGCTTAACTCCGGCCCAGTGCCGCTGTGTAGGTGCAGCACTATATCTGGCTAGTAAGTTTACTGCAAATGCTATGTCAGGGCGAGTGCAGTTAGCCAGGTAAAGGAGTGCACCGATAGCACTTAAATAAGGCACTTCGGGGCCTAGCACTTCCTCCCCCTCTTCCAGCGGCCGGAAGGGGTCTTTGTGTACATCCAATGATCTGACGACCATCGGAGTGCTGAGGGGGTGGCACTTATCCATCTGAAACTTTTTCAATAAGTTTGATGTGTAAGTTGACTGGTGTAACAGGATCCCATCTTTAAGATGCTCTATCTGAAGGCCTAAGCAGAATTTTGATATTCCGAGGTCTTTCATCTCGAAAGTTTCTGTCAGGCTTCTAGAAATCTTTGCGATCTCTTCAGGAGATCCGATGAGGTTTAAGTCGTCTACATAGACGGCTATAATCACAAATCCTGTTGCCTTTGCTCTTATAAAGATGCAAGGACAGACTGGGTCGTTTTTAAATCCTTGCTGTGCAAGGAAGTCGCTCAGTCTGTTATACCACATCCTTCCAGATTGTTTTAGACCATATAATGATCTTTGCAGTTTCACTGAGTAGATGTCACGTTCTCTCTCTTTTAGTGATGCAGGCAAAGAATAACCATCAGGCAATCTCATATAGATGTCTCGGTCTAGGTTGCCATATAGGTATGCAGTAACCACGTCCATGAGTTGCATATCTAAACCCTCTTATGCTGTTATGCCAATGAGGAATCGGAAGGTGATCGCGTCCATGACCGGGGAGTATGTGGATTCAAAATCCACCCCAGGACGTTGGGTAAAACCCTGCGCTACAAGCCTTGCTTTGTAGCGTACGATCTCATTCTGTTCATTTCGTTTTCTAACAAATACCCATTTATAACCCACAGGTTTTACACCTTTTGGTGTCTGGACTATTGGTCCGAAGACCTTGCGTTTGGTGAGTGAATCCAACTCCACTCCTATTGCCGCTTTCCACTTTGGCCAATCATCTCTGCTTTGACATTCTGTCAGAGAGCGTGGTTCAATATCATCGTCGCAGTACGTGACGTTGATGGCAATATTACACGCAAATGTGTCATCTATTGTTGTGCTTTTTCTGTCCCAATACTCCCCAGTTCGTACATAGTGTATCGATACTTCATTTTCTCCCGGTTTTTCCTCTTCATGAGAGTTTGGGAGAGATGGGGTAGCAGGGCTTAAATTAGCATCCTGTAGTGGTATTTGTTTACCATTGCCAAGGGTCCTACTCTTTCGAGGGACTTGGTCCTTGGATCCCGGTGGTCGTCCTCTCTTTTTGAGAGGTCCAACCATTTCTGCTGCAGGCGGATTGCATCCATTTTGCGGTATGTCAATCCTAGCTGGAGTGTTAGCAGCAGGGACGTGTGATTTGACAATCTTCTGGTTGTCAGTAAATTTGTCCGGCAAGAGATGGACAGTGTTTTGGATGTGGAGAATCTTCAGGACCTCCTCCTCACACTGGCTTGTTGGCGGATCAAAGTGACATAAAGTTTTTGTATCCCAAGTGATACTTTCTGAAGCTTCAGGCTTCTTTGTCTGTGAGCCTAGTCTTGGGAACGATGTTTCATCGAATTCACAGTCTTCTAGACGTGCCTTAAAGACGTCCCCCGTAAGGGGTTCTAGGAATCTAATTATGGAGGGGGTGTCAAACCCAACATAAATGCCTAGGCGACGTTGTGGACCCATCTTTGTCCTTTGTGGTGGTGCTATGGGGACGTATACTGCACAACCAAATATTCTCAAATGTGAGACAATTGGTGGGGCTCCAAGTGCTAGTTACATTGGAGAAGATGACTGACCTCCAGAGGGTCTTAATTTTATTAAAGATGCAGCATGCAAAATTGCATGACCCCACGCATTCACTGGCATCTGGGACTGAAGTAATAATGGACGAGCGATCCATTGCAGTCTCTTAATTAGAGATTCTGCTAACCCATTTTGGGTGTGAACATGCGCTACATGATGTTCGACTTTAATTCCCTGAGCTTGGCAATAGTCTAGAAAGACTTGTGACGTAAACTCCCCCGCATTGTCCAGACGAAGTTTCTTTATCTGGTGGTCAGGGAAGTGGGCCCGTAACTTTATTATCTGAGCTAAAAGCTTAGATAGTGCTAGGTTACGGGTGGACAGTAGGCACACATGTGACCACTTAGTAGATGCATCTATCAGGACCATAAAGTACCTGAACGGACCACTTGATGGGTGAATCGGCCCACAAATGTCTCCGTGGATTCTTTCCAGAAAGCTGGGAGACTCCACATCCACTTTCAGTGGAGAGGGTCTCGTGATCAGTTTACCCTTGTAACAGGGTGGACATGGGAATTTGCCTTTTTGAAGAATCTTCAGGTTCTTCAGGTCAATGCCCCTGGAGTTCTTTATGATGCGGTACATCATAACGGAGCCAGGGTGTCCCAGTCGACTGTGCCAGAGTTGGAATTCTGGTGTTTGGGGGCACTGCAGGTGCTCCACCATGGATGTTTCTGGAGTTTGTATACTTGTTTGGTAGAGTCCCGAAGGGAGTCCCTTGAAACGTTCCACAATGGTTTTTGAACCATTTGTAAGAGCCGTTACAAGCAAGTATTCCCTTTTATCTTCCTCGACCGTCTCTAAGTGATATCCGTTTAAACGGATGTCTTTAAAACTTAGGAGGTTTCGGATAGATTTAGGGGAGTATAACGCATTTTAAGTGTTATTTGTGTGTTGCCGGGGAGCAATATAATTGCTTCCCCTGATCCTTCGATTATGTTTGCTGGTCCTGAGATTGTTCTCAGTGGGCCAGAATAGCTACTTACGCTCGTGAAATAGTCTATGTTTTGAAGGATCGAGTGCGTCGATGCACTGTCCACTAGGCAGATAAGTTCCATATCTAAAAAAAGGGGAAAGACATTCAAGCAATAAATGAAGAGAAAATATCTACTTTCATAAAGATAAATGCTCAAAAAATATTGTTTTGACATGGAAATAAAACTAGATACGATGCATAAAATAGAAGATACATTGCTAATTGCATAAAAGTGGTCCAGATCTAGAGTGTGTCATCTCCCATGAAGTCTTCAGGAGTCCATGAGGTCTCTGCCAACGCTGCGCTCTCCATCAGGTTTGTCTCAGCTCGAGGCTTGAGGCTTGCCTGGTAGAGGTCCTGGAGGTGTTTTGCTGTGCGGCAGATTCTGGACCAGTGGCCCGTCATCCCGCATTTTGAGCATTTGTCCTCCCAGTCTTTCTTGGGAGTGCCTCCTTTATTGGGAATCCTCTTCTGCTTCTTGTCCATGAACTTCTGGTTCTGGGGAGGAGCTGGGTGAGTGGCCTTCTTCCGCTGCTTCTGTTCTTTCCATTTCTGGAATTTTGCCTTTTTGTCCGTCTTCTTCTTCTGGGAAGACTGGAAGTGGGCCTCTGCAGGAGGTGGCAATGGAGCGGAGCCAGGAGGGCGCAGGTTGTGGGTGGCAACCAACAGGTCTCTGTTCTGTTCAGCCATAAGCAGGCATGAAAGGTCAGAGTACTTTGTGAACTTCCTCTCTCGATATTGTTGCATAAGGATAATGTCCTTTTCGTGGAAAGACGTAAACGTCTTTTCCAGCAACATCTTCTCCGTCAGTGGTTCACCACACAACTTCAGGCGTGAGGTGATGCGGAAGAGAGCTGAGTTGTACTCCGCTACGGATTTGAAATCCTATATGCGGAGGTGAGTCCACTCGTACTGTGCACGGGGGAGTATGACATCCCTCTGATGTCTGTACCTCTCCTCGAGTGCATCCCACAGCTCGTAAGGGTCCTCTACAGTGAGGTACTCGTCCTTTAAGGTCGAGTCTAAGTGTTTCCTGATATATATAATGGCTTTCGCCTTTAATATATCGGAAACTTCCTCTGTATGAGGTGCTTCCACTGAAGCCTCCTTGTTAGCTGAGGCAGTACTAGTTGTTGCCTTTTCAGTCTGTGTGAGACTGAAACCATGAGAGCGCAGATGGAACTTCAAGTCCAACTGCCAACTCAGGTAGTTCGACCCATCAGCCTTCAGGACTGTGAAGTCTACATTTGCGAGTCTGGCCATTTTATGATCTAGCATGTAAAGAAAAGTAGCATGTATCATTAAGACTGAATAAAACAGACATCCACACATGTAATGTAGTCATTTTCATGGCATGAATTTTAATTAATGTGATTTTAACATACATGCTTTTTTTTCAGGTAATGTGAATAATTAATTACTAAAAATTAACAATCACGCATGCTGTTTAAGGAATTTCATTGTGACATTAAAACATGGTATTTAAGCTAATTAACAACCACGCAGTTTAATGCATAAACAATGAAAACAGAAAAATGACCTAGGGCTATGGGGATCAGCCAGCCGACACCGAAAAAGTAAAATAAAAGTCCAGTCCGAAGTTACATCAAGAATAAAATGCATGAAAATTAAAGTACAACTCGGGAACTTCAGAGAGAAGCCCCTATCTTCATTGAGCGAACGCCTTCAGCTTCTTCTTGGGGTCCTTCGGTCTTCTTTTTTACATTTTCATCCTCACATACAAAGTTTCTCTCAAAAATGAAGAAAAATTGCAGGAATTTAAAACGGTGTCGGAAACCTGGCTGATCCCTAAAAACATAGCCTAATATTTGCATATCCACGCAGATAATATATTCACGACATACAACCACGCAGATAATCAAAGACACATGCATTTAAAATAATTTAAAATTGTGTGTGACGTGCAAAAAACATTTTTTTTTGAAAAACTTTTTGCCTTTTTGATCCATATTTTACTGTTTTATTTTACCGCTTTAAAACCCTTTCAAAATTTCTTTTAAATATTTTGGGCTTTTTAGGGCCAAAAATAAATAAAATAATTTATGTGGATGTGCTAATTTTCTGGCCTTTTGGGCCATGAAAACAACCCATTAGGGTTAATATTGGGCATCCCCCGAAAAATAGCCCGTTAGGGTTAGGGTTTCGGGAAACCCTAGGGGGGGCCCGCGGCGTGTCGCCGCGACGGCGGGCCGCGTAGGGCGCGGCCGCCGTGGCGGCGACAGGCCGCGGCTGCGGGCCGCGGCCTGCAGGCCGCGGCAGTTGGCCGCGGCTTCAGGCCGCGGCGCAGTGCCGCGGCGGCAGTCCGCGGCCTGAGGCCGCGGCGTTTGATTTCCGCCGGCGGCGCAAAGGGCGCGCCGCCGTACCGCCCTACGGGCGTGCGGATTTTGGATCAAAGGCGGGGAGGTAAAAATCGGATTTTTCAACAATTTTGATCGCTAAAAAACAAATTTTTATTGTTTTAAACATGCAGATCTATTAAAAAGGTTGAATTTTACCGAGTTTATGAACTTTTTGATCCTAAAACATGCAGATCTAATGAGAAAAGCAAGTTTAGATCTAAAAGTTTGGATTTTTACCTCTAGATTCGACGAGGAATCTAGGCGACGGTTGGTGAAGGATGCCCTTTTCGCTCCCCGTTGAGAAGATTACGATCTTCTTGAATCTGAGCGATTTGTGGATCTCCTTTCCCGCGAGCCGCCGTCTCCTCCAACGAGCGTGATCGTGCTGATAACGTGTTGTGAAGGGAATTTAGGGAGAAATAGGTGTAAAGGGTTAAGAGCCCCCTACCCGTGTATTTATAACTTTCAATAGTGGGTTGGATACCCAATTGGCCCAATGGGCCTATTCATAACATAGGGATATAAATAGATCTGGTAGGAGGCAATATCATCCCTCTTATAGAGCGTAATTTTCACAGTGATATGTGATGTAATATATGCTTTTGATTTGAAAAACATGATCTTTGTTTCCTTTAATTTTAAGATTACATGCTTGGTTTGTGAGGGGATTCTGTTCTAATTTTTTTTGCTTTTTTTGGTAACCCGGACTCCCACACCGTCTCACAAGTGGGATGGTTAGGCACCAAACAGTGGGTATGCAAGGCTGACCCACACCTTGCGTACCAGGTTAAGCGAGTTAGCCATCGGTCCTCGATCCCTCGCCACTTGGGGGGAGAGGAACACACTTCCCACTCAGCCAACCCTCTCGGAGTTATTCTGTCCTAAATTCAGTTATATGAAAGCTCCTAAAAATTTTGTGTTAATACTTAGGCCTCATATTTTGTTTTACTTTAGGCCTCATTTATGCTTGAACCGGCCCTGGCGATGGTCTAGGGTGTTTCGAGGTGATGGGTTCTGCGGCTTAGGGTTGTTTGAGTTTTTAAAATGGGAGAGAAGAGATATCTCCTGGTTGCTTTCGTAGAGTAGGGGTTGCTTTCACGTGGGTAGAGAGAGGGGAACATGGGGAGAGAGGGGTGATGGGCTGACGTGGAAAAGGGGGAGAGTGACTGAGTCTTTAGGATATGAAAAGATCACTTAGGATATTTTAAAGATATCAGTTTCATTATAACAGCGAATTGTGCCATCTTATAATAAGAACGAATTTGCTTAGGTTATAATATTAATCAGTTTGTTTGGATTTCAACGTACAGCCTCATCTAAAAATTCAAATTTTTATATAAGAAATATTTTATAACTTATTAATGTGTTAAGCAAGTTGGGCCCTCGACATCCAAAAATTGCGTGAACGCCAGGTCAGCAGACTTGGATGACACGATGAACGATCAGCAATGAGAAGAGGTAAAGGAGCTGAACATCATTTCGTATTTGACATGTTTTTATAAATAATTTGTTATTTGTATCATCACGTATCTGATGCTCGTATCCGTATTCGATCAACAACAACAATACAGTGTCCACTTGGGCTCACTCATTTGAATCCTTGATTAGTTCAAGCTTGAGTTTGTATTGGCACACAACCTTGTGTTGTGCACTTGCGCACCCCCACCCCAAAATAAAAGCCAAAAAAAAAGCATCTTTGATATCTGCATTAAGAACTGAGAGATGGAGATCTTGAAGCCGGCCAAACCATTACTCATCTCCCATCTTAAAGCAAGCAGAGGCCTGGTGAGATCGAAAGAATCTTTCCCAAGTTTAGAAGCCTGATGTTTGACAACCCCCTTTGTGGGTGTCACCTCAAATTGCACTCACAGATCGAAGTGCTCGGCGTGGTGATGATGTCAGCCTACAATGTGATAATGCCCCCCTTTATTCCGAATGAGAATTGCTATTCATACCGAATATTCGGTGTGCTGAGGGGACGGGTTTTCGAAAATAGACTGAAAAATATTTGATGTGACCCAAATCTTTGTCTGTCTCTCTCAAAATTTTCCACTGTTGGAAAATTTTCACCTCCCTGCACCGAAGCAGGGGGTGTATACAGTCCAATCCTTCCCAATTAGGAGTTAGAGACTTAAAAAATCATTTCTCCCCTCTTCGGCATGATTGGCGCAATATAGAAAGATATGTGCTATATGCACCCCTACTCATAGGGGTGCATATAGGTTTTAGGGTCAAAATTTTCTTAAAATAGAAAAAAAAATAATTATTTTACAATCAAATCAATTGGTTTACTAATTTTGGGAATGAAAAGTCCATACACCCCTATGAATAGGGGTGTAGAGAGCATAACCCTATAGAAATGGTCCCCGGAAACACCCACTGTGAAAATATATACATCAACATCAATAGTGTGAAAGACAAAAAGCAGACATTCTTGCCACCTTCTATAATCCAAGTTAATTATGATTCTCATTAGTCCAAAATAATAAACTGTTTACACGTACGCATGGGCGGTATCACATCGAAACGTTCCATGTGTTAACTTCAATCGACAGAACCTAATCAATCCATCTGTAACCTACACAAGCTTCGTTTGAACCACGCAAGCAGACGCATCGAAATAAAAAAGAGACGCTGTCCTTGTCGAGTTAGCTGGCTGCCACATTCTTTCAGCTTCCCTGTCAATTACTCCAACTTGCTGTTTCGAGTATGTTTCCAATCTTGGTACATGATCTGTTTATGGAAGCATGTCCAAAACAAGACTCAAGCGTGGTCCAAAAGATTAAGAGAATTGTTTCGGATGCATTGCATAAGGGTTCTTTCCTACCACCTAACTGTCAAAGCTTGATTTTAAGCATTCTCTTCTTCCTTTGATCAATACAACGTCTCATTCACTATTTCGTATGGTCTCTTTTGGACCACTTGCATTTTAAGTCTATGATTATTTACTATGTTTTAGCTCCCCCCACCACATTCTTTTACTCTCTTGCCATGCACCGCCCTTCTTGAATTTCTCCTCTCTTCGGCACATGATTGGCGCCTCCACTCGAACTATCATCATCCATCATTGTTCTAATTACTGCAATTTCTATATTGCTGATGCTGGTTAGTTTACTTTCTGCATGCTGGACAATGCACAATTGCATGCAAATTCCCTATTGCTTTTGTGCTGTTAGACATGATGCTCAAGTCTTACTGCAAACACACACACAAAAACAAGCAGGATTTGCCAAATTTGAGCAGGACACTTCTTCAGGTCCCCAACCCACTAGTGATTATTTAAGAACCTGACACCGTCAGATTTCCTCGATAAAGAACATTTGTTTTTAAACCCACTAAAATCATCCCAAAATTGTAGGCCCCTCTTATGCACAAAATTTCATGTCACATCAAGAAATACATGTATTAGAAATTAGGTGGAAAAAAACAACTCTTCCTTGAAAGTAAATAAAATAACGAACAACTCAACTTACGAGACAGAAAAATTTACTGTGAAAAAGAAAACAGGGGGGGAAAATGCATTGAAAATCTCCTCAGATGTGGAGTTGAATAAGAGATGATGCTCCCTTATCACATGGGCGTATCTTCAAATCAAGAGAGAGAGCTGTACGCTTTGAGTTAGTGAGAGATATTCTTTCAATTCATTATTTAAGTTCTTCAGGTTATTGTTCTAAGAGTTCTTCAACAAAGAGTATTCTATTCGAATACGTGAACAATATTCTTTTACGCTAATCTTTCACAGCTTTTTATAAGTGTTCAGTTGGATTAAGCTTCATTAATATTTATTCAATTTTCCAGTCACAATTGTTTCAAACTCGTCAAACTTATCACTATGATTCTAATATATATTTACTATTAGTACATTGTGTACGCTTAAATATTTCGGACATAGAGATCATACAATAGAGTTAACGAGTACGGAGAGTTGCGATGGTGGCGGGTGGAGTTTTAGAGAAATGCTATCAGCACCCCTACTCATAGGGGTGCATGCACTATTTGTTTTCCCAAATTGGAAAACTATCAACTCTCATTTCCAATCAATTATTTCTTTTTCCTATTTAAGTTTAATTTTTGCACAAAAAGCTATATGCACCCCTACTCATAGGGGTGCAAGTAGCAATTCTCGAGTTTTAAACCTAGCTACATAGTACGGTTAAATCAAAGAGCCAGAAGGAACATGCTGTCATCCAATATGCATCTTCCTTTTAAACCTAGCTACATAATTTGATTAAATCAAAGAGCCAGAAGGCACACGCTGTCATCCTATATGCATATTCTTAGCTTATGTCCAAGAACTTGTGCAACCTTAGGGGATTGAGTATGAGTTTAGAGACATTTCTTTATTATTAAAAAAAACACCTATGATACAAAACTAGAAAAAGTGATTGGCACCCTTTGTTGGATGAGTGGTTTGTTTCTGCTTCAGTTTTTGCACATGAGAATCTACCTAGCTGTTTGAATTATCGCTGAGTGGACTATGATCCACATCTCAATCATAATCTATAAATATATCCTGCAAGTTGCGATAGAATCCCAATCCAATGCCATATATGGATGAAGAGTTTCTTTATGATCCGGATTAATATTTGAGAATATTAGCTTCTATTTACCTCTTGGCTTGAAGGATAACCATGTGTTTCTGTAAGCAAAAAATTAACCTTGCACAAAATGAAAGAATAAAGGTGTTGAGGCCTTTGGGGTATAGCTTGCTGTTTTGTTTTGCATGTATGTAATTTTCACCCCTTTCCATATGTGGTAGTACTTGAATTTGATTCAAGTTTTAGCATTGATTTCTTTCAGGTGTGCAATCGTAAACATATATTCAATTTGCTCTCTATAAAATCTTAAACATATATTCTTCTCTCTTATATTACATTCTTAACAGAATTGTGGTTGTTGGCTCAAAATTGGGCATGTTGCTGGAAATTTCCAGCAGCCCCCTTTGATTTGTCAAAAATGGACCAAAAGAGGGGGGAGGGGGAGAGGAGGGGTTGGTGCACCAACCCCCTCCCCCTTCATCCATATTGTTTCAGGGTGTTTTCTCACTACGGAGTGATTGACTGGAGGGCTGGAGGTCAACACGCTCGTGGAAATCACGTGCGGTCTCCAGGAGCGGGGTTCGGCTCTTTCGGCTTCGGCGACGAGTGTGCGGGTCCACGCATCGGTGTGCCTAAGGGAATCCTCGACGGGATGATGGCCTCCGTAGGGATATAGATGAACGTACTCGGAGGCAAGCGCGTTCAGCTACGGGTTTGCAGGGCACCGAAGGGTAGCCTCGGCGCGGCTGGATCTGTTTGACCTGAATAGATGAGATAGCTCGTCAGGGGGATCGAACCTTGGTTCCGACCAAGCCCCCTCCAATGCCTAAGTCAGAACGGATCTGAAGGATACTCGGTGTGATCGGTATGGCTCACAGGGAGGCCGATACGTGAATCCCCGGGTCGAGCCAAGGAGGAGAAATATAAGGTGGAAGACAGTCGTGTAAGTGGAATACCTCCGTCCTTTGGGTATCCATGAAGTGATCCACGTGTACGTTGTACCTCGAGTCTCTTTATAGGAGCCTTCCCCCTATCTCGCCCCCTCGACGTCCCCCTATCTCGACCTAACCCTCTGCCTATTAATGGCACCTTCATTGGTCATGAAGGTGGACGTAATGGGGTCTCTTAATGGTGATTAAAGGGGTTCGCTTTAAGGGGAGCGGTTAGCTCCTGCCGGCGTGAGTCAACGGTTGCGTCCGCTTCAGTCCGAAGCCGGCCCTGCTCTAAGTCTTCATGGGGGCCTCATCGCTTGGCCCATTTTCCCCGAGGCCGTGGGCTTGTGACACGGGCCTAGGCCGGTCGATTTTGGCCATCCTGGGTGGGTCGTATCACTTATAAAAGATGGGCAAGAGCTTTGGTTAGTATCATCGAAAAATTGGGAATCCAGTTGAGCTTCTTCTGAAGCAATGTGGGAACTTGTATGAGTTCCTATTGGAAGTTTCATAGGATCATTGAGAGCCATCTTTGAGAGAGATAATTATGAGGATTTCTTAAGAGTAGTTGAGTGTATTTTGTATCTCCTAATTGAAATCAAGAGAATTGTTCCCTTGGTCGTTAAGGCGACCTATATCTTTTGTTTGCTTTTCTCTCTATTTATTCTTTGTGCTAGATACTTCGACGATTTGTTTGCTTCTGCTTGGCGCACAACAATTGATATCAGAGCTTTGGTGACGAAGATCTAGACAAAAAAGATAAGCAAAGATGGCAACGACAATCCTTATTCTTCAATGTCACAATCTTCAACAATGCGAACTATCGTATCCAGTACGAAGTTCGAAATTGAGAAGTTCGATGGGCGTATCAACTACAGCATGTGGAGATGCGAAGTACTTCCCCCTATGGGGCGCCTGCTCTCCCTCTCCCTCGCCGGGAGGGCTGATAGGTCGCCCGTCGCCCTCTCGAAACGGCCCGATGGGCCGACTACGAACCACCTACGCCGACCCATCCCCGTAACCCTTTGGCATATTTGACACGACAAACAACCTAGTACAAGGACACCACTGACACTTCCGCCGCTCGACAACCAGATAAAGCACCCCCTGGCCGCTGTGCCCCTGACCGTTGATACTTTCAGCCCTGACACCCTGACAAAAGCACACATGGCCGTTGCGCCGTCTGACAAAAGCAAGGCTGACACGCCCGGTCCAGACGTCCTCGACCGAAGCTTCCGCTGACAGGTGAGCCAGCTCAGCACGCCAGGTCAGCCTCTCCTAACCGCCTCCATCAGGTATAAATACCTCTTTGCCTCCATCGGGAAAGGGGTTGGCAAATTAACTCCGAATCTCATTACTCTCACACAAGGGCAAAGGTCTTCCATATCTTTGTTCTTCCATGATAGCTTGTCACGTCAGGTCGACTCACTCTTAGTTCGACCTGCGTGCCTAGCCCCTGCTTTTAAGCCCTAATACTAACTTAGGCATCGGAGAGGCTAAGGGTTGGACCCCAACCAGGCCTTTCTGACAAGCTGCCCCTTGTGCAGGCGAGCTCTTCTTCACCGGTTGCGCTCAGCTCCCACCTCCGACAGTGCAGTTGGTGGGCGGAGTCCTCGCAGAATCGGTCCTGTGGTTGGCCTTCGTAGTGCGCCCAGCCTCGTTACTACCCTCATTACTTGTCAAATAGCCTACCATAATCACATCCAAATCATAACCACCGTGCCATTGGTTCCCCTTAATACAAATGCATTGTATGCGAGTTCTACCCCGCAACAATTGACATCGTCTGTGGGAATCGGAGGATCATACCCATGTCTAACTCCATACCCATCGACCGGAACCCTGGCAACGGCAAAGAGCCCACGGACCAAGAATCACATTCTCATCCAAGGACTCCCGCGACTAATCTGCCCCCCGAGGCGGAGATTGAGACTGTCCGGGCCTAGGCCCGTACTGTACAACAAAGCTTCGAGGCCTTCACTAAGATGATGGAAGGCTTCACAGCGACCAGGGCCGAAGTGCCCCCCTGCCCCTCTGAGCCCTCAAACTTGAGGCGAAATCTTCATCCTCAGTTCAAAGAAGAAGTGGGGCAAAGAGGGCTCGCCGAGGAGATAGCGGCCCAGCAAAAGCTCTTGGACGAAGAGGTAGAGGCTGCACGGCAGTGCAGGTGCCAGGAAGAAGCGGCCACGGCTCAAACATGCCAATATGAAGCAGCTGAGGCCGCCCAGCAAGCCCACCTCAATGAGGAAGTCGCTCGTCACCATCTCTGTTTCATCATCGCGGAGCGCGAAAGCCTCCAGCGGGAGAACAGGGAGAACCGGGAGATCCCGGAGATGTCGACCTTGGGCAAACAACGCAGGAACGCCCATAGACCGCTGTCCACCAGATCCCTGCCTCGAGGGAGGAGCCCTCTGCAACGGCCCCCCCTCGCCGGAGCGGGGAGACCGTCGCCAACGAGCCCGGGACCGAAGCCGCACCCCGGAAAGGCGACTGGAGCGCACCCCAAATCGCTTCGACGAGGAGGCCATCCGTCAGCAGCTCCATTTCCTCGTCGCAGAGCACGAGAGGCTCCGATGGGGGAACATGGAGTACCACGAGATCCTGGAGGCGTCGACCTCTGGCCAACGGCGTAGGAATGCGCGTAGCCCGTCGTCTGCCGATCCCTGCCACGGGGGAGGATCCCCCCACGACGCCCGCCTCACTCGCCGGAGTGACGCGACCGTCACCAGCAAGGCCGAACCCGAAGTCGAACCCCGGAGAGACGAAGGGAGCGCACCTCCGGGCACCCCGCTTACCCCTAGGAGGCCACACCGTTGGCGCGATGGATAACTTCGGCCCCGAGACTCTCGAGGTTCAAGGCCCCCAGCTGGCAGTCTACAATGGGAGAGGCGACCCCCTCACACGCGTGCAGCAATACCGAGGGGCGATGGAGATGCTGGACATGGACGATGCACTCCTTTGCCGAGGATTCCAACAGAGTTTACGGGATTCAGCCCTGAAGTGGTACCACTGTCTACCCGCCCGGTCCATTGAGAGCTTTGGCAAACTATCTCACAAATTCTGCCAGCAGTTCCGGGCTGGACGCACCAAGAAGAAACCCATGGACTACCAGTTCACGATCGTCCAGAGGGAATGGGGACGATCGGAAAATACCTGCGCCACTTCCAAGATGAGAAGCTAGGCGTGGTCGCATGTGGCGACGAGCTGGTCATGGCGGCCTTCAAGGCAGAACTGACTAGCTGAAGCCTTCACAAGTCCCTCCTAAGAGACCAGTCCGCCGACTTTGATGCACTCATCGTCCAGGTAGAGAGATGCACACTAAGCGAGGAGGCCCTTGGAACAAAGAAGGAGGCCGCCAGGGCGGGAGTACCCCGCATCGAGCTTCGGCCCAACCCCAGGCCGAGGCAGAAGGAGAGACCTAGGGGCCACAACCAACTTGCTCAGCTAGAAGGACGACGTCCATAAGATCGTCCAGGTTTGGTGCGGGAGTTCGCGGCCGCCAGAGAACCCGTGTGGGCAATCTCGAAGCTGGAGGGACCCCTGCGGATCCAATACACATAGCTCAACACCTCGATGATAGAGGTGTTGACAGCGGCGACGAGGGCCGGGCTACTTCTGGACCCACATCGAGAGTTGAGGTCGGATCCAGCGAAGAGAGATCTCCAGAAGTATTTTTGGTAGCACCGGGATCACGGTCATAATACCGACAACTGCTTCATGTTGAAGAGGAAGATCGAGCGGTTGATTCAAGCGGGACACCTTGGGGCTTCGTTGAGGGGCAGGAGGTCGATCTGAGAAGAGAGAGCTCCGCGAGGAGCGCAGAGGCCAGACCCACCCCCAAGCAACGAACAGGAGGAGCCTTGCACGCTGAGAACGGTCATGTGCATAGCTATGATATGCAGTGGACCGTCCTCAGGGGTCACGTCATCTGCGGGCAAGAAGGCATACGCTTGGCATGTGATGGAGACAGGCCTTTGCGATGGGGCGAGGTGGAGGAGGGTGGCTCGACCTCCCCTCACTTTCACTGATGATGATCTGGAGAGGGTCGAGCTACCGCATGACGACGCCATCTTCATCGAGGCCCAGATTGGGACGACAATCATTAGCCGCCTCCTGATCGACACCGGAAGCTCATGTGATATTCTATTCATGACAGTAGTTAAGAAGATGGGGCTGAAGCTGACGGACTTAAAACCTTGCACGGGACCCATCGTCGGCTTTACCGGCCACTCAGTTCCCATTGCCGGAGTAATCACAATGCCGGTGTCGCTGGGGGAGGAGCCGAGAGTCGTCACGCGCATGACACAGTTCGTTGCTGTCGACATTGCGTCGACATACAATGGGATCATAACGGCCGTACATGACCGCCATCGAAGCACTCCCCTGCCTGCTGCACCAGATGGTTAATTTTCAGACTGTGCGAGGGGTAGGCCAGGTACGGGGAGCCAAAAGCTGTCCCGGAGCTGCTACGTGGGATCAACCAAGCACAAGGCCCTGGAGTAAGCCTTATCGGTCGACCTCCTCGATGAACGGGAGGATTATTGTGACCAGCGACCGACCCCTGTGGAGGAATTCAAAGAAGTACCCTTGGACACGGAGGAATGTAGGACTGTCTCCATAGGCATGCAGCTTCCGGCCTCTCTGAGGGTGGACCTGATCAACTTCCTTAGGGAGAATGTGGACATATTCACGTGATCCCCTCGGACATACCCAGAGTGGATCCCGCGGTGATCTCTCACAAGCTGAATGCGGACCCGTAATCTCGACCGGTCCGGCAAAAGAAGAGGAGCGCTAGATGAAAGAAGAGGAGAGCGGTCGACGAAGAGGTGGAGCGCCTTCTCTAGGCCAAGTTCATCAGGCCGGTGAGCTATCCGGAGTAGCTAGCCAACGTCGTCTTGGTAAATAAGGCCAGCAGAAAGTGGTGCATGTGCGTCGACTTCACGGATCTCAATAAGGTGTGCCCGAAGGATAGCTTTCCGCTACCGAGGATCGACCATCTGGTCGACCAGGCATCCGGTTATGAGTTGCTGAGCTTTATGGATGCATTCTCTGGCTACAACCAGATCCCGATGGCGAAGGAGGATGAGGAGAATATGTCCTTCATCACCGACAACGGCCCCTTCTGCTACACGAAGATGCCATTCGGATTGAAGAACACCGGGGTGACTTTTCAGCAGATGGTAGACAAGATTTTCGGCTCGCAGGTCGGGCGGAATCTGGAAGTCTACATCGACGACATGCTGGTTAAGAGCAAGAAGGCTCCAGACCACCTCGCAGACCTAAAGGAGACCTTCCAGAAGGTGCGCAGTTATGATCTAAGGCTGAACCCGAGAAGTGAATCTTCAGAGTGCAATCGGGAAAGTTCCTTGGCTTCATGATAACGAAGCAAGGAATTGAAGCGAACCCAGATAAGGTGTCGACCCTTATCAACATGACAGAACCGCAGACCATTCGAGACTTGCAGCAGCTTAATGGTAGGGTCGCCGCCCTGGGGAGCTTCATGTTGAAGTCCACGGAGAGGTCACTTCGGTTCTTCAGAGTCTTGCGGAAGGCCCTCATCGAGGAGAAAGGTTATAGAAGGGTGATCCAGTGGGACGACGCTTGCACCCTAGCATTCGCGGAGCTGCGAGCTTAACTACAAAGCTCGTCGCTGCTTGGGAAGCCCGAGGAGGGAGAACAGTTGGGACTGTACCTGGCCACCAATGAAGAGGCCGTCAGCTCGGTCCCGATCAAGGCGGGGAAGGGCGTACAACGACCGGTCTACTATGCGAGCCGGGTGCTCCGGGACGCGGAGACCTGTTGTAGCCCCTTAGAGAAGGTCACCTACTGGCTCATTACGACGACGAGGAAGCTCCGGTCATACTTTCAAGCTCACCCAATTGTTGTCTACACCAACATGTCGCTCGAGAAGAACCTGAAGAGGCTGGAGCGATCGGTCAGAATGCTCAATTGGAGCGTCGAGCTCAGCGAGTTCAATATAGTCTACAAGGCCCGAACGGTGATCAAGGGCCAAGCACTGGCGGATTTCGTGATGGAGTGCACCATCGGAGATCTTCCTGAAGAACCGCTAAGCGCTCAGCTGACTGATGCGTGTCCAAGAGCACTGGAAGTGGCCGAACCCTCGATGCCCGCCCAAGGAGAAGTGCGCGAATTATGGACCGTCTACGTTGACGGGTCGGCGACAGGGTCCAGAACGGGGGCATGCATCGTCATACAAACTCCCGATAGATGCCTGCTGGAGTACGCACTGCGCTTTAGCTTCCCGGCGACCAACAATGTCACGGAATATGAAGCCACGGTCAATGGATTGAAGCAGTGCAGAGCGATGGGAGCGACCACCAAATCAAATTAACCTAGCCTCCTGGAATCTACTTGAAATGGGGGCACCAACAAAAGTGGGTGGCAATTAGACCTCAAGCGGCTCGTCACCAATCAAACTCGACCAACAATTAGTTTAACTCTAACCACCATTAATTGAAAATGCATTCATATCAAATTTGACCATAAAAGTTCCATTTGTCTCCTAATTAATTTAGTTTTGTTGTAAACGTGGTGGCTATGGAGTCCATAGCCATGTATTTATAGTAGTAGGGTTACATAATGGATGGATACCCACTAACGGGTAGGCCCACCAAAAGTCCGTTTATAACACTTCCCCTTATCCATCCATTGTTGTAAGCCATGATGAACGCTTCAAGGTTCATAGAGCTTATCTGATCATGGGTCTATGGATACTTCTGGATCCCTAAGTTTAAGAGTACTTGCCTTGTTAAAACCTTTGCCAAGGAAAAACTAGTGGGAAAAACCAGTGGCTAAGGGAAAAGAGTACAAGTCTCTGTAACTTCCCCGGATCGATGGATAACATCAGGGGTGGATACTTCTGGATCCAGAGTTAATGTGGCTTCCTTGTTAAAACCTTTGGCTGTGGAAAACCCAGTGGGAAAAACCAATAGCCAAGGAAAAAGAGTACAACGCTACATTAACTCCCCCTGATAAGTACACGCTTCAGGCTTGTAAATCTCTCAACTGTCTTATCCCAATTCCTAGTACAAGTTTTCTAAAGGTACTACGAGGCAAAACTTTAGTGAATAGGTCTGCAAGGTTGTTGCAAGACTGGATCTGCTGGATGTCGATCTGGTTGTCCACTTGCTGTTCCTGCGTCCAGAAGAGCTTGGGGGAAATGGGCTTCATCCTGTCACCTTTGATGTAGCCACCTCGTAGTTGAGCGATGAAGGAAGCATTGTCTTCATATATGGTGGTAGGTCCAACATCTCCCGTCTTCAGGCCGGTGGTCTTGATGATATGGTTGATGACTGATCAAAGCCAAAAGCATTCTCTGCTAGCTTCATGGATCGCAATGAGTTCGGAGTGGTTGGATGAGGTTGATGTCGATGTCTGTTTCACGGATCTCCATGAGATGGCCTTCCCACCGTATGTGAACACGAAATCGGTCTGGGACTTTGCGGTATGTGGGTCGGACCTGTATCCTGCATCTGCATAACCGACCAAGTCGGGGGATACACCTTTCTTGAAGTATATTCCCATGTCTACAGACCCTTGGAGGTAGTGCAGAAGTTGTTTCACTCCGTTCCAGTGGCGCTTTGGAGGCACAGAACTGTATCTGGCTAGTAGGTTAACTGCGAACGCTATATCGGGATGCGTGCAGTTTGCCAGGTATAGGAGTGCTCCAATTGCACTTAAGTAGGGTACTTCAGGACCCAGTGTTTCCTCTCCCTCTTCCAGCGGTTGGAAGGGGTCTGTTTCAACATCCAATGATCTAACGACCATTGGTGTGCTAAGCGGATGACATTTGTCCATAAGAAAGTTTTTCAGCACTTTCTTTGTGTATGTCGATTGGTGTAACAGGATTCATCCGCTTAAGTGTTCAATTTGTAAGCCTATGCAAAACTTCGTTTTGCTGAGGTCTTTCATCTCAAAAGTATGTGTGAGACTTTTGGATATCTCACCTATCTCTGCAAGAGATCCGATGATGTTCAGGTCGTCTATGTAGACGGCGATAATTACGAATCATGTTCCCTTTGCTCTTATAAAGATGCAAGGGCAGACTTCATTTGTTGTGAATCCTTGTTGCACTAGGAATTCACTTAGTCTGTTGTACCACATTCTACCTGACTGTTGTAGATCATACAGTGATCTCTGGAGTTTGACAGAGTAGACGTCCCGAGGTCTTTCTGTCATTTTTGTCAGTAGTTTGTATCCGTTTGGGATTTTCATATAGATTTCCTTATCTATATTTCCATATGGGTATGTAGTCACAACGTCCATGAGCTGCATATCCAAACCTTCCGTCGTGGATAGGCCAATAATGAAACGGAAAGTGATCGCATCCATGATCCGGGAATAGGTATCGTCATAGTCTATTCCTGGTCGTTGGGAAAAACCTTGTGCAACAAGGCGCGCTTTATAACGCACGATCTCATTATTCTCGTTTCTTTTTCTTACGAATCCCCATTTATATCCCACAGGTTTAACACCCTTTGGTGTTAGGACTACAGGTCCAAAAACTTTGCGCTTCGAGAGTGAGTCCAGCTTTACTCCTATTGCCTCGTTCCACTTTGGCCAATCCTCTCTGTGTTTACATTCTGCTAGAGAGCGTGGATCGGTCTCATCGTCGTATTCAGTGACGTGAGTGGCAATAATGAGCGTGAAGTTATCATCGATGATTGTGCTTTTTCTGTCCAGTACCTCCCCAGTACGTACATAATTTAATGATATTTCTCCTACATTTTCCTCTTCAGGGGTTGTTAAGAGGGGGGAGGGTAGCTGGGCTGAGCTCAGCATCCTATGGTGGTATCGTTATTATTGCTCCAGGATTTTTCCTCTTTCGAGGGTTCTTATCTTTGGAGCCTGAGGTCGTCCTCTTTTTTGTTGAGGTACGGCCGCTTCTGCTGCAGGTGGATTGCATCCATCTTTGGGTATGTCAATCCTAGCTGGCGTATTTGCAGCAAGGACGTGTGATCTGACAATCTTCTGGTTGTCAGTGAATTTGTCCGGTAAAATGTGAACTGTGTTTTGAATTTGAAGGATCTTCAGGATCTCATCTTCACATTGATTTGTACGCAGATCAAAATGGGATAAAGTCTTTGTGTCCTATGAAATGGTGTTTGAAGCTTCTGGCCTTTGTGTGTTATGCCTAGTTTGGGAAAAGTACTTTCATCAAACTTGCAATCTGCTAGACGTGCCTTGATGGCGTCCCCCGTAAGGGGTTCTAGGTATCTAATGATCGATGGTGAGTCGAAACCAATATAGATACCAAGATGCCTTTGAGGACCCATCTTGGTTCTCTGCGGTGGTGCTATGGGGACATAGACAGCACATCCGAAAATCCTCAAGTGAGAGATATCAGGCGGGTTCCCATATGCAAGTTGCATCGGAGAATAAGATTGACTACCTGACGGTCGTAATCTTATTAGCGATGCAGCGTGCAAGATGGCATGTCCCCATGTGTTCACCGGCAACTGGCAGTGCATCAACAATGGACGAGCGATCCATTGTAGTCTCTTTATAAGAGATTCGGCTAACCCATTCTGGGTGTGAACATGAGCTACAGGATGTTTAACTTCTATGCCGGTTGCTTGCCAGTAGTCTAGGAAGACTTGCGATGTGAATTCCCCAGCATTGTTCAGACGTAATTTCTTGATCTGGTTGTCTGGGAAATGTGCCCGCAACTTTATAATTTGTGCCAGTAGCTTTGCAAAGGCTACGTTGCGGGTGGACAGGAGGCACACATACGACCATTTCGAAGATGCGTCAATCAGTACCATGTAGTACCGAAATGGTCCACTTGCGGGGTGAATAGGCCCGCAAATGTCTCCATGTATTCTTTCTAGGAAGCCTGGAGACTCAGAGTCCACCTTCAGGGTGGATGGTCTCGTAATCAATTTCCCTTTGTGAAAAGGGGGACAAGTAGATGCACCCTTCCGAAGTAGCTTCAGGCTTTTCGGGTTAATTCCACGGGATTGGGATATGACGCGACGCATCATATTCCTTCCAGGGTGTCCTAGTCTATCGTACCAGAGTTTGAATTCTGGTTGATTATGGCACTTCTGGTGCTTGATTGTATTTGCTTTCATTGCTCTGATCCTTGTGTGGTAGAGACCCGACGGGAGTCCCTCAAAACGCTCGACGGTGTTTTTAGCACCGTTTTTGTGAGACGTTACATATAGGAATTCTCTATTTTGTTTGCTCACCATCTCAAGGTGGTATCCGTTTAAGAGGATATCTTTAAAGCTTAACAGGTTTCTATGTGAGCTAGGGGAGAAAAAGCGCATCTTTTATAAGTAGTTGTGTTTTGTTGGGAAGCATAAATTGTGCTTCCCCTTATCCTTCAATGATACCCAATGGACCGGAAATTGTATTTACGGTTCCATCGTATTTATTAATGCTTTGGAAAAAGCAGAGGTCTTGGAGGATCGTGTGCGTAGAGGCACTATCCAGTAGGCATTTAAAGTCTATCTATTTATAAGAGGAAAATATCGCAGTATAAGGCACAAGAAAAGATATACTACTGATAATCAATTAATGTCTGAAAAGGTACTTCAACAGGCTAGAAATAAAACAAACAGATAAATTGTTTCTCAAAAGAAAAATTACAATGCATATAAAGTAGATAATGTCCTCAGTCAAGCAGGTCATCGTTTGAGAAGTCCTCATCGATGAACCTGATTGGTGCCAGGTCTTCTTGAACCACCAGGTTTGTCTCAGCTTGCTTCTAGCTTGCTTTGTACAAGTCCTGTTGGTGGCGTGGAGTCCGACAATTCCTGGACCAGTGTCCAGTCATGCCACACCTGTGGCACTTATCTTCCCAGTCCTTTCTGGGGGCAGAAGTCTGGACGTCGTCCTTTCTCTTTCACACATTTTTCTTCTTTCCCTCATGGTTGGTTCTTTGAGGGGGTCCTCTAGCCTGCTTCTTCATTGCCTTACTATCACACCCCGCTTCCCAAAACGACGGAAGCAAAACGTGACTAAGGCCAGCTTAGGCCAGAGCTGTAAAGCTCAGACCCAGTAAGCGTCTGTAGGGGTACCATTTTAAAATTTTCAGGTTCTTGCATTTATAAAATTCGGAACAATAGGAAGTAAAGAAAGAAAGTGGCATTCATTAATATGGAGAAATAATATCCAGCGAGTACAAAGTCTAAAAAGAGAAGCCTAAGCATGGCAACAAACTATCGAAAAAGCAACTAAAAGTAGTAACCTCTGAAAAGCGGCGACTGAAAAGTCCTCAAGGTCTGGTCCTCGTCAGGCACATACTCTGGGTCGATGTCCTCGGGCTCCACGTACTCTGGCAAGTTCGCCTCGTCCACGAACTCTGGCTCGTCACCTGACGTACATCACCCAAGAGAAAAGGAACTGTACGTCAGGTAAAGTCTACAAGGAGGGTTAGACTTTACGGCAAGTGTACTGAAAATTTAAAGAAACGTTTTACAGGTTGATTAGCATGTTGGGGTTATAACAGAGTAACGAAAGAAAGTAAACGCAACAGAAAAGTAAAATGCGACAAGTAGTAGTCGTAGCATGTGCTACTAACTACGGGACTAACCTAATATGTGTCAAGACAAGGCAGAACATTGCGGGACAAGACAAGACAAGTGTGACATGAAGGGTTCACGCCTTACGGTTCGAGGGCGGCCAGACCCTCTCCCCGTGCGCACGCTCAACCCTACCCCAACCCAAAGTATTCAAGACATGACAAGACACGACAATGGATCACTCACTCTGGCTTGGTGAGTGCCCTATTGCCCTCAGGGCTGTGTAAAACGGGACGAGACGTGACATGACAGGGATGGTTATTCTAGGGGGTCCATACACACGCACACACAAGATAACCCTATGGTGTCAAAATTTGTTGTTAGGCCTTGACTTCGTTGTCAAGTCTAGGCCGTCAAGGGACGTCCCGGACGCTATCATTTCACGTCCGGTTCTCTTTGTTCACAGTTAACAGTTCTAACAGTCTAAGGTCTAAGCACGGCCAAAAGTGCAAGTGGATACACTTGCCTGCGGTGGCGAGTGTGTCGTCTGTCCGGAGCGTCTCATCTGCGGTAGTCTGCCTGCAACTCGACGTCTGAAAAACACCGTCCAGAAGTCCAAGGATCCAAACTACCTACGTGCACAAGTCCACCAGCCTCAACACAACGTGAGAGCTATACTGACGTCGGGTAGCGACGTCAGGGGTTGAATTCCTGTAGTGCGTACGGTATAGGAAGAAGGACACTCTGTGATAAAAATCACGAGCACGAATGAGTTCGTTACGACAGAATCAGAATTTGTTGAGTCAGCCTAGGACGTCTAATGGACCAAAATTAATTAGGTGCTCTACTCCAAAATTGACGACACATCAATTATTAACGATCACTAAAATTATTAATGTGATAATAACGGCACGGATCTAGCACAACAATTTAAACAATAATTATAATTAAAAAAACTAGGTTAATTTAACTTATAATTGGTACTTAAAAGTATGCTAACAAAAATTAATAAGATTAATTTTATACAGCAAGTTTAGCTACAAGTTAATAAAAGTCGTTAAACTAGTTATCAATCCTATAGGTTATCAAGTTGACATCAATATAAAGTGTTATTGTCATGCAACACCAATTTCATTAAGCTACTAACTTAATAACGATGGTTAACTTACTGTACATCATCTTCATCATCATATAGTCGCGTACACGAATGATCACCCCCAAGAATAAACAAGTTATCATCTATACTAAAGTTCTAACATGCTATCTAAGTTAAGTACGGGTTCAACATCAATTAGCAGTTAGAAATCTATTAGCAAACTGATCTACAGGCCATTAACCCTAACAGTTAACATATATATATATATATGTATATATATATATATGTATATATATATATATATATATATCTATTCTATAAAATAGGGATGTTATCATGGGTTATTGGATAAGAGTTGGATAAGAGAATTTGGATAAGAGATGAGAAATTGGGTAAAACAATTGTTGGGTAATACAATTTGTATATAAGACAAGAGAAATTGAATAAGAGAAATTGGGAGAAGAGAATTTGGATAAGAGAAATTGAATATAATATGATGAATATGATAAAGTGTTGTGTAATTTGGAGGGAAGGGTTGAGGGATGTTTTTGAATTTGAAAACTCTTAAGATGGAAACCTTAAATTTTGGGGGGAAATGAGTTGGGAAAAAAATCAAAACTTTGAAAGCATTAAAAACGTTGAAAACTGAAATTTACACAACCTTACGCATTAAAAACAGTGAAAGCATTTTGGGGGAAATCAGTTTCTCCCTCCCTCTCTCCTCTAAGGAGCTCCGTGACTCCGCTAACATCGAAGAGCCTTGCCGCCTTGGTAAACGATCGCAGCTCCTCTAAAATCACACCAAACATCGCTCCCAACCCCAAAGCTCAGCTCCTCTAAAATCTCCCCCCTCCTTCCCTCTCTCCATCATATCCCCCAATACCTCAGCTCATATCCCCCTCCCAAACCGTGCTGATCATCTCGAACCCCCCCCCCATGCTGGATCTACCCCAAAGGGAGGAAACCATGCTGGATCTGCCACCGATTGAGGAGCAATGTCGAATCAGCCACCGGAGGAGGAGCCACGTGGATCTACCACCGGAGGAGGAAGCCACGCCGGATCTACCGCACCAACACCCACATGACCGACCCCCAGATGCTGATCACCTCGCTGGCCAAATCCATCTCTACCGTGTCCTCTGTCGCAACACCAATGCCCCTGCTACCGAGCTCATCCTACATCATCCGACCCCGAGACCCCCTTGCTGCCGAGTATCCACACATCAAAATTCTAGGGTTTTGAGATCGATTTCAAAGGAGAAGAATACATGGGGAGGAATTCACCATGGATTCTGAGGTGGAGGACCAGTGTTGTTGGAGTCGTTGGATCATAAGGTGGATCTCCTTCTTCTCTCGCTTCATTGCCCTCGACGTCATCCCCTCGACCTCTGGTAAATTTGATCGGTACCCAATTGCATAATCTTCTTTGTAAATTCGATTTTGATGACGGGTTTTTGTTTTATTGTAGACGTATCTGATCCTAATGGGAGGTGTTCTTCTCTTCTTTTGCTTGTGAAGGCCTTTGATTCGGTTCTCACTGTTTATGATGGAGTCTGCAATGTAAAACTGGTTTGTATATTTTTTTCAAAATTAAAGTTTGGATTTTGGATGTTTTGTGTTGATAATTTTGGTAAAGGGTTGGGTTTTGTGTGTGTTGGTTTTAGGGTTTATTTGGATGTTTTGAAGTTGAATTTGTGCCGGGGTTCTTCAATTAGAAAGGTGCGCTTTTATGAAGAAAGCAATCTCATTTTAGGGATCAGTAATAATTCATGTGGCATTTGGCAAGCAATTCTTTTTCACTAATAGGTTTCATACGTTTCAAAAATAAATATATGTGATCTAGAAATGACTTTTGTTGAGCATTATTTAAGCTTGATGCCTTTATTGTAATAGTGGAAAAAGGAATTTTTTTGACATCACTTGAATGGTGGATAGGAAGAGATAAGCAAGTTTCATGCTTTCCACTGTTTCAATGGACTTTGGAAATCAAGGATAGGATTTAAGATCATGTTGTAATCAATGTTAGATTCCTTTATTGTAATCATGTATAGGAAATCAATGATAGAAAATCAAGGAAAGTAAGTTTCATGCCTTTGTTTGTATCCTCTGTCGAATTATCATGTTGACATTTTAATGTTGAGATTTGTATCCAGTGATTTGTTTTGCACAATTATCCAACGTTTTGAGATTTAATTTTTTTTATCATGTCAGATTGTGTTTGTGATTTTTTAATGTTAATTTTTTTGCACAAATGAACGAGACGCAATGCTTAGAAATGTGAAGATCTTGAGTTGAGGATTGCTCCCTCATTCCCGTCAATGCAGCTGGTTGTTGTCTTTTTTAGAGGTCCTCTTGAGTTTATAAAGAGGAGCAGGATCAAGCATATGCACCCAACTCTTCAACAGAGGTATAAGAGTCTAAAATCATATTTGAGAAAGTTTTTTTTGGGGGAAGGGGGGAAATTGAATATTGGTATGAGGAAACAAATGGGAAGAAATTTAAAATTTTGAAACTTTGAAACCTATTGGCTTTGAAATCGAGAGACATAAAGCCTCTCTCTAACAATATTACAATTCAGTGTGTTACTTTCTGGGCAATATTTTTGGTTTTTCCAACCGATTTATTTTTGTTTGTTATTTCTTTTCAGGTATTACAGGGACTGGATAAGTGAGACACAGTCCCGAGCTATAGAGGAAGAAGAGAGTTGCTAAGGTTGTTTCAGGAAGAACTTTCACAGACCTAAGGTATCCATGGATGATGGTAAGCTGCCACTTTGATTTTTGGATCATCCTTACTTTCTGTTAAATCGCTTTTATGGGTTTTGATTTATGTGTTTGTTTGGATGTGAGTATGAGTTTGTGGGCTTTGATTTATGAGTTTGCTTCAGGTTGGTTTTGATTTTCGAATCTTTCTTTGTGGTAGAAAAATTTTATCTTGCTGTATGTGTATGGAGTTTGTGTAATCAAAATTTGGGTGGCATATATTTCCAGCAAATTTTATAAATTGAGGTGGCATATATGGATGATGACAAAATCATGATGATGTATTGGTGGATGTAGATGATGGTGTATTGGTGGTGGTTTTTTTTCGAGGAAATGAGATAGACTTGGGTGTTATCATGATGAATTTAATGGGGTTAATACACATTGTACTTGCACACGAGATGTTTAATGTAATGCCTCAATAATCTTTAACTGGAATTTTTGACTTAGGTATGATTTCTTGCTTCTAATCAATGGAGTCCATGGAAAGAAAATTCTTTCAAGAATAGTTTAAGATAAGTGGACCCTCTACCCCCTTTGCTGTTTGTATTAGCTACTAATACTTTCACACACAAATTTTATATATCCTTTCTATAATAGAACTTTGAGTTACGTATATAACACTTCATTGTTTTGTAAATATGGGGATGATGAATCAATTCATCTCAATTGGTGTTGTATAGATACAAGTTAGCCTCTGGACTTAACATTAACTCGGTTATTTGTCTGGAAGAAGATTCAGATAGGTGGGAGAATATTGCAAATAACATGAATTACTAGAATATCGACCATCATCTATAGCACTTTGGGATGAAATGTTACATGCATTGTCATGTACATTGGATGGTATGGGGATGTTATGACATTTCGATTGTCATGTACATTGGATCGTTGTCTATGGTATTGTAGTTATGATGTCTTTTTTGTAGCATAATTTTTTTCATTGGAGTATAGCAGCAGTATATCTGGTTGTGCCTTCAAGCATTTATCTATTTCCAACACTAGGGCTATTCGAACACAAAACTGATGGTATTTTATCAGTGATGCCTGGTGTTTTTTTAGATAAACCAATTCAAGTAGTGAACATTTTGAGAAGTGAAAACGATCCCACTCTTGCTTGATCCTTGAACATTATTTAACTCTAATATTTGTTATGTTATCTTCATCCATCACATGGGGGTTTTGGTTTTTCATTTAGGTTTTTTTTCCTGTTTTAATTTTTCATTTAAGATTTTTGTTGTGAGTGCTTCCTGTATATGTTTTTCATTTTGCCTAATGATTGCTTTTGTTCTATGTAGCATGGAAATGGTTGCCAATTTAGGCTTTCCTTGGGTTATCCTTATCCTTGCCATTCTGAAATAAGGGCTCTGTTGGGTGAATCAAATGAGGTAACTTCTTAGCCTATGTATTTTTTATAACAGAGTACAATGTACATAAATTAGCTCCTAGACTTTGTGAATCCCATAGTATTGTTAAACTTATAAGACAGTCCAACTAGATTTTTATGTGATGATATCTTGAAGGCTTTCATTGATCAATTCCTCATGGGTTGAGGAAACCTGAGAATGGTTTGCAAGTTCACATATTTTAAGTGGAATGTCTATGGTTTGCATATGTTGTAACTTTCAGTTGTTAATATTTAAACAAACTATTCTCTGTTTTTAATGCACTAAACATCAAAGTTTCTGCAAACCATGGGTTTTTTATTTTTTTAATGCCCAGAATCGTTGCATTTGTTTTTTCCGGGTCTGTTTTTTTTTGATTTGGGCTAAAGCTCTTTGTTTTTTGAATCGTTATACAATCTACCAGGTCAGATACAATCTACTAGGCCACCAAGTTGAGGTCAGATACAATCTACCAGGTTTTAGCTAAATTTTTAGCTATATGCAAGTATCCATTGGAGCATCATCTGCTATTGCTTCTCATTGATATTTTGATATTTTTCTTCACATGCTTCTCCATGATAGCTAACTGGAAAAAAAAATCTGCATGCTTCTCATTGATATTTTACTGAGAACACAAGCATCAAATTGATGAAAAAAGAAGGATTCATTGGTGAAGTATCAAAATGAAGTTTTCCCTCATATCTGAAGCCGGTGGCATAGATATGTGTAGCTGTTGGCAAGGAATATGTTGGCATGGCCCATGAAGCTGTTGGCAAGGCATGTATATTTGAAGCTTTTACTCATATTTTACTCATATCATGTCATTTTCTCTTAACAGAAAAGATGCAACCTTTGTTTAGTTTTTTTTGGCTTTCAACGAGCTTTCATCGAGAATTCAAAATTTTGAAATGTATACAGATTGTTAATCTCCATGTCATTTTCGCTCAACAGAAAAGATGCAACTTTTGTTTAATTTTTTTTGGCTTTTAGCCAGTTTTCATTGAGAATTCGAAATTTGGTTATGTAAACAAATTGTTAACTTCAATTACATGCTCAACAAATTAGTTGTGAAATCAAAGCCTACTATACTATGGTGTTACAAGGAGAAGCTCGAGGTTAGTGGGTGAGCGTTTTTTTCTCTACTTAAATTCGCTGGCTTTTTACAATTAACATTTCTTCAAACAAAAATTGTTGTCTTCTCAAATTGTTTGCAGCAACATTTGTGTTTTTATGCTCTTAGCTATTTCCATTTTTTCTTGCTTCATAAATCCTCTTTTTTACATATTACAATTTGTAAAAAGAAAAGCGGTAGTGTGCAAGAATGCTTTTCAAGCTTCCATTCAATGTAAAGCTTTGGGCTAACTATTAACATTTTTGTATTCTATGCTGCATTATTTCCTTTTCTTTTGCTCTTTTTAGTTTTTAGTTATTCATGCAGGTAATTGGGAGATAGTGTAGTTCTTCCATGGGATCCAGTTTGCAATTGATCATTGGTGCTTCCAAAAGCTTTCACTTTTCAGAAGCAAACTGCATCCTCTCTCCCAAACAATATAAGTGTTCATGCTTCAGTATGTGTAAATTTATAGCAATACTACATCCTATTTGCCAGATCCAGGGTGGGGGTTTGTTGTAAATCTTGAAGCTGATGATAGTAGTTTTCTTTTCTGATATATTTGTCTAATTTATATGTTGTCTTGGATCATTCAAATGGGTTTTGATAGCTTAATCTGATAAATGCTTTGGAATAAACGAGCATTAATATGTTTGCGCCTGTCGTTTTTATTCTCATTTTTTCAGTGAGGGAGCTTTGAATCTTATAATGGATCCCTGCTACATTTCCTAAATGTTTCTTTAAGGTCAGTTTCATTTTTCTGCATTTTCTTTCTGGAACTTCACCTATTTTAAGGATTAAATCAACAAGTCAGGAAAGTTTGCTAATATCGTTTGTTCATTTAGTGCTCAATTTGTTCATTGCAAGCATGAGGAGAAAGATACGAAGGAGAATAGTTGGGACAATGAACGAGACAATGAAGGTGATGACAACTACGATCATTGTTACAGTCAACACGAAGGTAATGATATTTTAATCTCCCTCATTCGACTTTCTCTAAGTTCTTTTATGATCTAACAAAGTGGGTGTTTAATCATTCCCTTCAGTGTGGTAGGTTTGAACATTTTATTAATTTATTGGAATATTGCAGAGATTTGGTATGTTTGCACTCAAATTTTTTAACTTTCTTGAAGTGCCAGGTAAAGTTAGTTTCTATATGTTGTACTTATCTTTCTCTGATGCGTGTTTCTATTCGTAGCTGTTATAATGTTGCATGCTAAGCGAGTTTATTTTACATATGGTTTTCTTTTGAAAATGGTTGAATTTCATTTCCTATGATTACATCTAGCGTAATAATTTGGTACAGAATCTTTGGCATTCAATGATCAATAAATTTGCAACATGAATACCCTCGCATGGTCTTGATGATTTCAGTGTTGTTTGCACCTAATATTCTTTGACAACAATGATGTATGTGACTATATAATTTCGTCACAATTTATGAAACTAACGAAACTGGATAAAAGAGAGGACATAAACTAGCTCCTTGGTAGATGTCTAAGCGGGAGCAATATTTTCAAGTTCATTGGCTTCATATTATTTTGTTGCAATGGGTTTCCTTATGTTTTTAATTTCTCCATTCAGTGTGATTAAAGGAACGTTATATGAAGACTGGCTTTATTGGCAGACTGAAGCTTCGCCTTTTCCAATTTCCAACCTATTCAATAAATTTATAAGTTCCGGTTCTGGCTGAATAGTGAACATTTCATTGGTTAATTGATTTTTTTGTACTTTTATTTTTATAAAAAGGATGGAAATCCAACACTACCATAACTGGTATACTGCTTCAAAAAGAGGAAGTACTCCACTACATTCCAGGTTAAAACAGGAATCCCAGCCTCATGGTTAAAACATGAGGCTCCAAAGCAATTAATTGTATCATGTGTTATATGGTCACCTCCTCTTATTTAAATTGGCAAGTGCCTTTCTGAACCTTGCTCTGAAATTTGGTACTTTTATATTGAAATTGTACTTCAATGTTGTCATCAGCTTATAAATTTTTGTACTTGGTCACCTGGATTCCGGTTCTTTAGTTCAGGAGAAGCTTATATGTGGATTATTTGATCAATATACTCTTTCAATGTTGTTGTCATCAGCAAACTACATAAATGCTTGACCAGTGTGCACTATAAAAATATACCTCTGGAACCTGAATCATGCTAAAACATAGCAATTAAAACATCATTGGGCATACATCATGTATGTCATAATCTTTGGATGTATTCCTAACTTGGGCACTTAGATGGAATCAACAGTTTAGACTTCCCTTTGTAATTGTGGAAATACACATTTCTATGCTTTGACACAATATACCATATACTCAATTATTTTTGTACGTCAATCCTGATAATCCTTTGCGGCATCTTTGACTAGATAATATAAGATGCCTAATCTAGCCACTATTTGTGAGACTGTAACAAACCTTTTTCAAATGCATGAACAACAGAAAATAATGTGGTAAACCATCATGTTGCATTGTTGTGGCATTGTGATGTATTAATTTGTTAAGTCTGGTGAATAGAAGCATGTAGCTGAATCTTATGTTGTTATTGAGTAATTATTTCCTTTTTGGATTTTATTTTTGTGTTAATAGGTGACGATAGAACTCTGTTTGGCTTTTATTATCTGGGTTTTCGTGGAAATTTGATATGGTATTTTCTACACCGCCAAGAAAGTTTCATGGAAATTTACGAGAATAAGCACATAATCTTTTATCCCCTTCTTATGAGAATCCTTACGAGAAGATATATGAGTTATCTACCACTAAAAACCATCGGGTTATAAAAAGCCCTTTTTATTTGTTTTCTCGATTTAACTCTTTTGGGTCATTTTCTAATTTCCATTTTATTTTTTTGTCGGTTGCGAAGGTGCAGAGGAAGTATCAAATCTTGATGGGTGAGAATTATAGTCTAAAACAACTGCTGTTTCAGGTATTTAATCAATTTACCTCCCCATTTGATCACTGTTTAGGTTTAATCAGTTATGAAATTTTACTAATTAAATTAATAAGAAAAAATCCCCACATTTTTTTCTTAACCTTTTCTTTTAAACGTATCATCAGTGGAGATAGGTGCCTGCACAGTTGCAATTTTCGGAACAAAGCTGGACCTTTGATGATATGTACCCTATTGGTCCGTACCACCACCAGCAAAAGCTGGATCTCAACCAGCAAAAGCTGGATCTCAACCAGCAACTGGAGGAGGAGCCGCAGCACTAAAGCAAATAATCCTAGCCATATGACATTAATACTGGAAGTGTTCTTATATGTATAATCAAAATTTTGGTTGAGTATGCATCAGTTGTGTGAAATATTAAACAGAACAAAGTATATTTATATGAAGAAGTAATAATTTGGGTTTTTCTTTGCACCAATAATGCAAGATTTTTTTATTGAAAGTATGTTATGTGAACATCAAATTTATAATGGCTTTAAGAGAATGATTATGGTAATCAGAGAATGATTTTTTTAAGAAAAATGTTTTTAGGTTATCTAATTCTCTAATTGCCTTTTTTGTTACATGTTTGGCATCCAGTTAATCACCACATAAGCAAATCACAAAAGGCTTTCTATTTGAAAATCTCCATAAAGCTTGAGCATTTTGGATCTTCTATGCCTGGAAAGTTTGCACACTATGAAATGAGACGCAGCCATATTCTCTTTTGATGATTGAAGGATAAATGTTGATAATTTTGGATCTCAATAATTGATAATTGACGAATATATGTTTATTTTTTGGGATCTCAGTCATTGAGGGTTATATGCTCTTCTGCATTACATGTTAAAACTAATAAACGCTTCCAATTTTGTTGGATGTTTAACAAATTGTTACAGAAATTGCTCAACATCTTCTCTACAAAAAATTGCAAGCATAAGATGCCATGCTCATGCTCTTTTGTAAATCTTCAAATATCACAAATTAGATGTTGATGAAGATACATTTGGACCAACCAAAAAGATGTGCATAGTGAAATAAAAACTAAAGTTGATTTTGCAAGCTCTTGATATTGTACATACTAACATTTGAATTACTCTCTCCCACTTTTCAACCAAAAAACTTCCAAGAAAAATTCGTAACAAATAATGGTAACTCACTATTTTTACACTTCAATTCAAAATATTATTAATAAAGAATATGTAACTAATGATCATAGATATACTATACCTTACAACCACCATTCTCCCACCAAAAGGCAAGAGAGGGTGGCTACATATTTGCTCGCTTGTGGCGGCATCGACCTTGCGAGAAAGGGGAGGGGAGGGTGGTGGCTCTCTATGATGGCAACTACAAGATCATATCTTATTGCAAATGGAGACGAGAATGGAAAGGGGGAAAGATGAAGAAAAATAGGGAACATAAAAGTGTTCTTTTCCGATATAGAGAAATTTTTTGCACCAAGAAGCTCTCCAATGCACTCCTTTTCTCAAACCTTATATAAGGGAACAAGATTGTGCTACGTAAGTATCTCTTAAAGAGACCCCCTAAGAGATCTTTACTCATTTATCTATTATACATTTGAAGGTTGTTTTTGAATTGGTTTACTGATTAGGAAGCTAAATTTTGGGGAACTACATTATCGGGGAACTACAATTTTTTGAAAGAGAAACTTTAAGGGGGAAACCGTAAAATTTTGGGGGAAACTGAATTTGGGGAACTATATTTTGGGAAAACTAAGATTTTTGGGAACTGATATTTTGGGGGTAAACAATAAATTTTTGGGGGGAACTAAATCTGGATGGAACTATATTTTGATATATCTAAAATTTTTGAGGGAAATAAATTCTCTGGGATGAACTAACTTTTATGGGGAACTAAGTTTTTTGGAAAAATTTTTGGGGAACGAATTCTGGACGGAACTAAATTTTGGGGTACTAAAAATTTTAGTTGGAACTAAATAACAATTATTGTGTTATGAATAGGACCCATTGGGCCTATTGGGTATCCACCCACATGAGTACCCATTATGAATACTATATAAAGGAGGCTAGGGGTTTCCTAGCCTCAACCCTTCTCCAAATCTGTTTCTCGTTTATAACACGTTATCAGCACGATCACGCTCGTTGGAGGAGACGGCGGCTCGCGGGAAAGGAGATCCACAAATCGCTCAGAAAAAGAAGATCGTAATCTTCTCAACGGGGAGCGAAAAGGGCATCCTTCACCAACCGTCGCCTAGATTCCTCGTCGAATCTAGAGGTAAAAATCCAAATTTTTTAGATCTAAACTTGCTTTTCTCATTAGATCTGCATGTTTTAGGATCAAAAAGTTCACAAACTCGGTTAAATTCAACATTTTTAATAAGATCTACATGTTTAAAACAATAAAAACTTGTTTTTTAACGATCAAATTTGTTAAAAAATCCGATTTTTACCTCCCCCGCCTTTGATCCAAAAAAAAAAATCCGCACGCCCGTAGGGCGGAACGGCGGCGCGCTCTTTGCGCCGCCGTCGGAGAACAATCGCCGCGGCCCCAGGCCGCGGCGGCCGCGGCCAGCAGCCGCGGACTGCCGCCGCGGCCTGAAGCCGCGGCACTGTGCCGCGGCCTGCAGGCCGCGGCCAAGCGCCGCGGCTTCAGGCCGCGGCCAACTGCCGCGGCCTGAAGCCGCGGCCCTGTGCCGCGGCCTCAGGCCGCGGCCAGTTGCCGCGGCCTGAAGTCGCGGCGGCCGCGGCCCGAAGCCGCGACCCCCGTGCCGCGGCCTGCAGGCCGCGGCCCGCAGCCGCGGCCCGTCGCCGCCACGGCGGCCGCGTTTCTGCGCGGCTAGCCGTCGCGGCGACACGCCGCGGGCCCCCCTAGGGTTTTCCGAAACCCTAACCCTAAACGGGCCAACTTTTCGGGGGAGGCCCAAATTAACCCTAATGGGTTGTTTTCATGGCCCAAAAAGCTAGAAAATTAGCCCATTTACATAAATAATTTTTCCTCTTTTATTTTTGGCCCTAAAAAGCCCAAAATAATTAAGAGAAACTTTAAAGGGTTTTTAAGCGGTAAACAAAACATTAAAATATGGATCAAAAGGTAAAAGTTTTCAAAAATAAATTTTTGCACGTCACACACGTTCGATTATTTAAATTAATCTGTACATGCATGTGATTGATTATCTGCGTGGTTGTATGTTTCAAATATATTATCTGCGTGGATGTGCAAATTAGGCTATGTTTTTAGGGATCAGCCAGGTTTCCGACACCTTTTAAATTTCCTGCAATTTTTCTTTTTTGAGAGAAATTTGTAAGTGAGGATATAAATGTAAAAAGAAGACCGAAGGACACCAAAAAGAAGCTGAAGGCGTTCGCACAACGAAGATAGGGGCTTCTCTCTGAAGTTCCCGAGTTGTACTTTATTTTTTCATGCATTCATTTTTGATGTAACTTCGGACTGTACTTCTTTTATTTTTCGGTGTCGGCTGGCTGATCCCCATAGTCCTAAGTCTTTTTCTTTCTGTTTCATTGCCTATGCATTAACTGCGTGGTTGTTAATTAGTTTTAATACCATGTTAATGTTACAATGAAACTGTCAAAAAGCATGCTAAAATCACTTTAATATAGTTCAACGCCTATTGCTAGACTATATACATGCGATAAGTTTTCTTTAAAAAATGCCTGCAGCATATAAATAGCATGTGTACATCATACTTGTTTCATTCAAATGTACATAATCTTTAGTTTACAAACTTTACATTATATGTATGATGGGCTCATGATATGACGATATTTATGACAATAAGACAATCATGATTCCAAAAGGTTTAATATCATATCCACTTTGACAAAATGAACCTGAAGTTCAAAAGTCAACACTCCCTCTCCCTAATAAAATAAATACGATGGTTTATGCGAAAATTATAATTGCTATCTTTATAAAAGATGCACACTTTGCGGTACACAGATATATAAGATCCATGATCTATATAATCCAATATGGACACCAGAAGTTTTCCATAATACCGCTCAACTCTTTAAAAGAGTACTCTCATTTATTTTTACAAGGAAAGATTTTTTCTAGCCTTGAATATAAGCATACGCCTGAAGTCGTGGCTTAATGAATAAGTGAGAAATATATTACGCACCCACGTATTTGTTCCCCTCTGAGCATGGTAAACTATCCACATAAAATTTGAACGACTCAAGTAAAAGGCCTGAAGCTATACTCGAGCATTCAAATAGACTTTTTAAAAGTCCCTTATTAATTAGAAAAGTGGAAGTATAAATAATTTGCTCAAACCCCTGCTTATGTCTCCTTAGCAAGACTAACTTTCATTGTCCTTTATAAATAAGGAATATTGAAATCAGGGGAAGTTCAGGATCAAACATGACCTGAAATAAAAAGAAGGAAAACTCAAAACAGGGGAAGTCTTGGATTAAATGGGAAAAAGAAGATACGATATACCTCGACATGGAGTAAGCAATGGCAAGCCAAAATCAGACCGGAAGTTCTGATAAGAGCCATAATGTTTTTGCAAACATGAATGTGCATTAACTTATGCCATATAAAAAGTCAAACGACGAAAGTCTAATTGACCCTATGTATATTTAGCACTCCCCGAGGACAAATAAATTTTGAAATCAAATATAATCTGTTGTCATAGCAATAAGTCTTAAATGAGCATAATTATTGTTGTATGTTTTCAAGAGCACACATCACACTGTCACTTGTTGACTTATCATCAGTATTATTCCCTTGTAGTTTTAATACATTTTATTTTACTGCGTATGTTTTGCTATCTTGAATACCCCTAAAAAATAAAATGAGGATGCCATATACTCTCTGAAACTTATACAGTTTCAAAAAGGATATTCGTCAAAACGAAATCCCTAATGACTCAAGAAATAAATGAAGCCTGAAGCTTTGTCCCAAAATGATCCGCACAATAGTCAAAGTGAAGATGTAATCCTTCACAGTTTGAACACAGTTCAACTATTACCGGACAAAATTAACTTGAGCATTTTAATGGACTTTTCAAAAGTGCCACATAAATTCAAAAGAGGAATTATTTTGGAACACCAGAAGTGTCCAGAATCGACCAACTTTGGATCGATATCACCCTGGAGTGATGATGCAAGACATCATCAACCAGACGAACCCGAAGATTCTTCAAAAAGGGTGAAACTTTCATTGTCCTATTCAAAAAGGAAAAATGAAAATGAGATCATCTCCATTCACATGGACCTTGACTCTCCCCACTTCCTCAAATGAATTTAAGATGATATACTATCATCATTAAAGATAATGAAGACCTTTAGGTCTCTTGAGAGTATTTAAGGGATATAAATAGGCTTCGTCCACTCCCTTAACCGGACTGATGATGTACCTTTGGTGTACTCATCAATATATCCTCTAAATAAATGGTCATTATCCAACCACATTCTTTTATTAAAGGGTGGTAACTTTGGATAACACTGGGAAATTTAAATGTTTTACAACTGGAAAAATAACGAACACCCTGAAGCTTGTGTTCACACCCAAATATGGGTAAGATAAATCATTAAAATGATTTAAATGGATTTCTTATCCATTAAAAATCCAGTTGTAGGTGACCACATGGGAACATGCAATTACATTGCAAACCATCAAAACGCATCTTTAGAACCTATTTATATGAGTCTGATCACCTCATATAAACAGTTTCCGAAAACCCCTGACAGGGGAAGCGTTTAGAGCACATCTTATAGATTGTGCCATGATGAGTAGACACCCCCATATCACCATTATAGACCATCAAAATGCAGAACTATTTATCGGAAGAAAATATCCCAGATAAATAGAGCCTGAGCACTCTGAACAGGGGAATCATTCAAATTCACTTCTCCTAAGACTTGCATTGATGATCCTATTTTAAAGATTTGATGAGATCCTGAAGATTCCTCAAAACTTTAATGTCCCAGAATCAGTTTCAACAGAAATACTACAATCATCCATGAGCCTAAAGCTCAAATGACCATTTAAATCATTAATACCTATGATCTGATTATCATGAAATGTGATGAGATCCTGAAGATCCACACTTATGAAACTGTTAAAACAGTTATCAGACATAGTTACTGACAATATAGATATTGTCAAAACTTTCACATCCCTGCTACTAAAAATCCAGCTAGGATTGACATACCAAATATATTGGATGCAATCCACCAGTAGCAGAAGTGGATATCCTCAATGGATGAGAGGACATACCACTAGGCTCCAAAAAGAGAGATCTACTCCTGGAGACCGAAAAACAATACCACCACAGGAAAGTGAGCTCAAATCCAGAACCTTATTGCAACTTGGTTGCTAAGGACCAATTCTGGATCTGTCCATATTCTTTACCCGTCCCAGAACCTTCACTTCTTTAACGCGTCGTGAAGGAGACACCTCTGGGAGAAATCAAATGATTATAGTACGTACGGGGTGAGTTTTGGACAAGAAAGAACACCTTTTGTCGACAAATTCTCTCATATTTCATTTTGCCAGTAAAATATAAAATATCATTTCCACAACTCTGCTTTGCCTGAAGCAAAGATAGAGATTTGGCCAAATTATAATAATGTGGAATGAGGCAATAATAAGGTGAGCTGGACTCACTTATGAAATATGAGGTGTTGGACCTGAAGTCCTGGTATCAAAAATGATATCAAATCCTGTGGGATAACTGAGTATTGAAGGAGAATTAAAATAAAATCGTTAGCTATAAGCATCTTAATTTGCTATAGTTTTTAGAGGTATAAATCGCTCAAACCAGGAAGTAATCAAGTAAGATGAGCTGAACTCACTTACAAGATGAATCTGATGCATCGACTGGTTTATGTCAAAGCGTAACCCAACGAATGGCAAAAAGAGGGAATTTTTGGTTGATGTTGCTATTGGATGTGACAACATCACCGATATAAAATTTCTTCAACTGCATGTACAAATTTTTTTCTTTACTTTCCTTTCTTTTTGGGACACATATTAATAATATGATTAAAGGAAAGACAACCTAGACAAAGATCCTTAAAGGACTCATACTAAAAGGTTGTTGTTTGCACCTCTTAAAAACAGTATTGTTCTTAAGAGAGCAAATTAAAATAATTGAGATTATTTTAATAACTCAAAATATTATCGGATCTCCTGAAGAGAAATTACCGAAATATCTGTTAAAGCCTATCTATCAGATATGATATGATATGAAAGCCCTAGCTAGGCATAAATTCTAGGCTTACAGAACAACAATCATCCCGAAGATGAACTATTATCCTGGAAATGAACTATCATCCTGAAGATGACATTAATTAATCATCCCGAAGATGAAAACTTCATAAAATGAAGATTAATGAAGAAACATTAATTTCATTCTCCACCAAATACACCTATTTGGTTGTATGGATATACATTAAAAGACCCCTTTCCGTTAGCTGGAAGAGGGGAAGAATATATATGGTCCAGAAGTACCTTAAGTGTCTTTGAAACACTCTTCTACCTGGCCAACTGCATGCGTCTCTTTTGAGCGTTAGCAGTATAGCTATTAGCCAGGTACAGTGCAGTGCCCCCAGCGCGCCACTGGACCAGAGATATGTAGCTTCTGCGCTATCTCCAAGGGTCGAGGAAAAATCCTCTATGTTAAATGTATTTGCATATGCAGGTTACAGATCATCGCGATGAATGGCATAAAAGGGACGTCCACCTCCTGAAGATCTACACAGAATCCTTCCAAGTCTACATCCTTCCACCATTCCGATAAGCCCATCACCCAAGGAGCAGTTCAAGAACATACAATGCCAGGTCCTGAAGTACCTCGCAGACAATGACGATTGAGACGTGGAGCTGTCTACCAAGTTTGCTAGCACTCCTTTAGTTTCTGCTAATGCCTTATATGAGTGAAACTTGTATAGATGAGTGATGCTTGTACTTTACTTTTGCTTTCGGAATGTTGCAGATGAGATGGATGTATAGACACATAGGAGATAAATGTATAGATATATAGGAGATCTGCAAGCCTGAAGCTTGATCAGATTAGGGGGAGTCAACTGTAGAGTTGTACTCTTTTTCCTTGGCTAGTGGTTTTTCCCACAGGGTTTTCCATAGTCAAGGTTTTAATGAGGCAACCACATTGACTCTGGATCCAGAAGTATCCACCCCTCGACACATCCCCAAATCAGGGGAAGTTATGGAGTGCTGTACTCTTTTCCCTACGCTATTGGTTTTTCCCACAGGGTTTTCCATAGCTAAGGGTTTTTAACGAGGCAGTTACCCTTAACTTGGATCCAGAAGTATCCACCCCTTAAGATACTCAGCAGTACTAATGAAGCATTCAGTATTCATAAAGTCGAGTATACCACGTTGGTTGGATAAGGGGAAGTGTTATGAATAGGACCCATTGGGCCTATTGGGTATCCACCCACATGAGTACCCATTATGAATACTATATAAAGGAGGCTATGGGGTTTCCTAGCCTCAACCCTTCTCCAAATCTGTTTTTCGTTTATAACATATTGCATTTTATTTATTGCTGTTCGTTTAAAATCAGGGGAATCAATAGTTTAAGGTGGAATATTTTAAATAAACAGGGTACATAGATTTTTGGCAAACTAAAATATTTGGCATAACTAAATAACAATTATTACACTTTAATTATTGATGTTCGTTTAAATTTAAAAGATCCAAGATTTTTAGGGGGCAAATTTTAAATCAACCATGCACTTAGGGCATGTGTTAAATCTGTCGGGAAATAAATTTTAGGAGAACTAAAATTTTTGTAAGGAAACTAAATTCTCTGATAGAATTAAATTTTGGAGAGAAATAAAATTTTTGGACGGACATAAATAACAATTACAGTGCATTACTTATTATGGTTCGTTTATAATTAGGGGATCCACGATTTTGATGGGTGAACATTATTACGGAGGCGCCCGTGCACCATTTGTTGTTCTATACTAATTTGCTGTTCCGCGTCGAAGGCACCCACGCCGAATTTGTTGTTCCGCACCGGAGGTGCCCGCGCCGAATTTGTTGTTCTGTGTTAAAGGCACATGCGCCGAATTTGTTGTATTTGTTGTTCTTTTAAATTTTGGCTGTGGAAATAATTTTTTGGTGAATAAAGTTTTCGTGTGGGAAAATCTTAAATGAGCCGTGCCCGCAGGCACGGGTTATGACTAGTATATATATATATATATATATAACAACATGGTATTAATAAAGCATAGTTTTTATAAAACAAGATCTGACTATTAACATACTAATAATATTATAAACTGACCCTAAACTAATTATACAAGCCTAACAGCAACAACCCTATTACATCATAACTCTAACATCATAAGCTCTAACATCAAATAGCAACCATAACATAATATTAACTAACCCTACTCAAAGCATTAAAACAAGGCTAACCTCAATGTTTCTCTCGTTGGTTGCAGGTGACAGCAAAGAGGACATCGTGGGGAGCGACAGCGACGGTCTGGGGGTCGCGGGCGGTGCTGCGGCAGCCGGCAGCAGCAGCTACGACTGCTGTTCGCTTCTGTGACTGCTGCAGCGGCTGCGGGGCTCTTTCCGACGCCTGGAGGGGACTCACGGCGGCACGGAGGAAGGAGGAACGTCGAGGAGGGCGACTACGTGGCTGCGGCGGCGCTACGGTGGCGGCAGCGGCCGTGGTGGCTGTTGTTCGCTGCTACGGCTGCTGCAGTGGAAACTGGGGAGCGGCTGGGCTTTGCGGCGGTCCACGGCGGCCTGAGGTCGGTGATGGGTCGGGGGAAGAGAGAGGAGGCCGGTCGGTGGTGGTCAGGCCGCTGAGCGTGTGTCGGAGAAGAAGGAAAGTCGGGCTTTAGGGTTCGAGTGCAAAATTAAGGGGAGAGAGCTGCGGCGCTAACGTGTTTGCTGTGAAAGTTTTAGCCTTAGGCTAAGCTTTATAGGATGTGGCTGCACGTGGGGCTCCCTCTAGGGTTTAGAGTTAATTTATTTTAATGAAAATTTGTGTGCGTGAAACATATGGGTCGGCGGCTGCTGCACATGAGCTTGGGAGAAATAGTAGGACCGGTTATTATTTTATAAGGGTGTGGGCTAGGTCACAGTGGGGGTCTAGGGCTATTAGAGTTGTTTGGATTATTTGTTAAAGAAATTGTTATAAAAATGTTAAAACCAACATCTCACGACCTCTCTCTCTCCCCCTGGGTTGAGTGCGGCCAAGACCAAGAATAGGCTGAGTCAACTTGATTTTGGGTGCTATTATTATAAAATTATATTAGGAGATAAGACAACAGAAAACTTAGGGTTAACACTATGATGGGTGGTGCCAAAAAGTGAAAGTAGGTCGAACGAAACCCAAAAATGGTGAAATAAATACTGGGGTGACCGGAACGACGGGAGAAAGGAAACTAAGGAGACGGATCACAATTCCGACGACAAGGGACGAAACTAAAAATAAAAGAGTCTCACGACAAAAGTGAAAGTCGCGACGTCTCATCAAATAAGGTCAAACCGTGGGAGAACGACCCGTGAAATGTCGTTCCAAAATAGTTCCACAGTTTAACACTCTCAGAGACGAACACAATGACATATCACACCAACGTGTCCAAAAACAAACAAAGTCTAAAATAAATAAGTGCACGGTCAAAAGCACGTGCACGAAGAAGGTACGATCGAAAACCGACCGTTACACTTACCCTTCTGGGGTTTGCCTTTGAAGTTGCCCCTCTTCTCCTGGGAGGAGCTGTGATGCGCTTCAGGCGCATGAGCAGTGCCAGTAGGGCGTGAGTTATGGGTGGCCAGAAGGAGGTCACGATTCTGTTCTGCCATCAGAAGGCATGAGAGAAGCTCTGAGTATTTCGTGAACTTTCATTCACGATATTGTTGCATTAGTATGACATCCTTCTCGTGGAAGGATGTATACGTCTTCTCTAACATGCGCTCCTCCGTCACCTTTTCACCACACAACTTCAGGCGTGAGGTAATGCTAAAGAGTGCCGAATTGTACTCGGCAATAGACTTAAAGTATTGGAGACGGAGGTTCTCCCATTCATATCGCGCTCGGGGAAGTATAACATCTCTTTGATGTTTATACCTATCCTCGAGAGCGGTCCATAACTCATACGAGTCTTCCACCGTGAGATACTCGGCCTTCAGGGTCCGATCGATATGGCGTCTGATATAAATAATTGCTTTCGCTTTATCTATATCAGAAACCTTATCGACTACAACGATGGCGTGGCTCAATCCCTGTGCTCGCAGATGGAATTTTATGTCCAACTGCCAGCTAAAGTAGTTCTTCCCTGTAGCATCCAAAACGTCGAAATCGACGCTCGCAATTTTGGCCATTTATCACTCTAGCATGTTAAAAGATAGGCAATAATTAGATATTTTCACAGAAAAATAAATAATTAAGGACTTCAGACACAGATATTTGCTGCGTGGATCGGCTAATCACCATATTAATTACAGTCCAAACAGTCCCAAAAAAAAGAAAGTACAACTCGGGAACCCCGTGGGGCCCCTATTTTTCTGGAATGGTCCTTCATCTTCTTGAGGCGTCCGCCGGTCTTGTAATATTACAAAATTATCCTCACTACATTTTTCTCTAAAAAAAGAAAATAGTGCAGGAAAAATAGAATGGTGATACCTAGCCGATCCAAAACCACAGCAAATATTGACATTCGTCGCAGGCAGATAAAATGCAGCAGGCAGTTAATCATCACAGGCAGTTTATTCATTACAGGCAGTTTATTCATCACATGCAGTTTATAATGGAAAATGAAAATCTTTCGTTTAAAAATTATTGGACCACTAGGCAACGTCATACACCGTTAGGTTAGTTGACTAACGGCAGAGCGGTCGCAGGATCTTCCTAATTTTTAAACGTTTTAAAAATCATATAATCCGAATAATATGTGATGAATAAAATCACATGTAATTTGTCCAGATTTTGACCAAAAAAATCGCAATTAAATCTAAAAAATATTTGAAACTAGGAAAATTTTTCGGGGTCAAAACCCTAGTTAGGGTTTTTGGTCGCGCGGATTACCGCTTCAGGCTGCTAGGGTTTTTGGACACGCGCGCACACCGCGAGGGGGGGCGCTGCGGGCGGCGGGGGAACCCGCCGTCGCGGGTGGCGGGGGAGCCTCGCCGTCGCAGGGGCGGCGGGGGGTCCCCGCCGCCGCGAACAGCAGGGGGGTCCCCGCCGCTGCAGGCGGAGTGGGGTCCCCGCCGTGCGGCGGGGGGTCCCCGCCGTGCGGCGGGGGGTCCCTGCCGCAGCGAGCGGCGGGGGGATCCCACCGTCGCGGGCGGTGGGACAGCCCCACCGCAGCGGGCGGCGGGACAGCCCCACCGCAGCGGGCGGCGGGGGGATCCCGCCGTTGCGGGCGGCGGGGGCCGCCGCCGCTGCTGGCAGCGGCGGTTAGGGGGGGCGCGGGAGATTCCCCCTAGGATTTTAGGCGATTTTTGGAAAAAAATGATAAAAATCCGATTTTTATTGGAATAAAGCAGTTTTAATCTTCCAAAAAAGTGTTTTTATTGTAAAAAAGTTGATTTTTAACGATAAAAAGGATAAAAATTTAAATGATTGATCCAAGAGATTGGATCTAAACATATGCGCACATGAAATTTTAGATCTAGGGATAGAGTTACCTCTAGATCCTACCCGTCGGATCTAGCGACGTTCGGTGAAGGAAGCTCGTTCGCGTCGCGTCGCGTCCGTCGGTAGAAGTTCGGCTCAGCCTTGAGCGTGCTGATAACGTGTTGTAAACGTGGTGGCTATGGAGTCCATAGCCCTGTATTTATAGTAGTAAGGTTACATAATGGGTGGATACCCACTAACGGGTAGGGTATCCACCCATTATACGCTAAATATTTATACGCTAATTTGTTGTTCTGCGCCGAAGGAGCACCGAATTTATTGTTTCTTGCCGAAGGCGGTTGTGCCTCTAAATTTTTTTACGCTAATTTTTTGTTCTTTTAAATTTTGGCTGTAAAAATATTTTTGGGGGGACAAAGATTTTACGGAAAAAAATCTTAAATGCACCGTGCTCGTGGGCACGGGTTATGACTAGTGTTCTATATTTGAACTATCACCTCTCTACAGCACCAGACCAGAACGCTAATTAAATCATTTGGTGTTACGAAAACCAATATAATCTCCAATAACCATCCGAGACTTGCAGCAGCTTAACGGCAGGGTCACCGCCCTGGGGAGCTTCCTGTCGAAGTCCACGGAGAGGTCACTTCGGTTCTTCAGAGTCCTGCGGAAGGCCCTCACCGAGGAGAAAGTTGATAGAAGGGTGATCCAGTGGGACGACGCTTGCATCCTAGCATTCGCGGAGCTGCGAGCTTATTTACAAAACCCGCCGCTGCTCGGGAAGCCCGAGGAGGGAGAACAGTTGGGAATGTACCTGGCCACCAGTGAAGAGGCCGTCAGCTCGGTCCCGATCAAGGAGGGTAAGGGCGTACAACGACCGGTCTACTATACGAGCCGGGTGCTCTGGGACGTGGAGACATGTTGTAGCCCCTTAGAGAAGGTCGCCTACTGGCTCGTTACGACGGCGAGGAAGCTCCAGCCATACTTTCAAGCTCACCCAATTGTTGTCCACACCAACCTGTCGCTCGAGAAGAACCTGAAGATGCTGGAGCGATCGGTCAGAATGCTCAATTGGAGCGTCGAGCTCAGCGAGTTCGATATAGTCTACAAGGCCCGAACGACGATCAAGGGTCAAGCACTGGCGGATTTCGTGGTGGAGTGCACCATGGAAGATCTTCCTGAAGAACCGCCAAGCGCTCAGCCGACCGCTGCGTGTCAGAGAGCGCTGGAAGTGGCCGAACCCTCGATGCCCGCACAAGGAGAAGTGGGCGAATTATGGACCGTCTACGTCGACGGGTCGACGACAGGGTCCGAAACGGGGGCATGCATCGTCATCCAAACTCCCGACGGATGCCTGCTGGAGTACGCACTACGCTTTAGCTTCCCGGCGACCAACAATGTCGCGGAATATGAAGCCGCAGTCAATGGATTGAAGCAGTGCAGAGCGATGGGAGCGACCACCAAATCAAATTAACCTAGCCTCCTGGAATCTACATGAAATGGGGGCACCAACAAAAGTGGGTGGCAATTAGACCTCAATCGCCTCGTCACCAATCAAACTCGACCAACAATTAGTTTAACTCTAACCACCATTAATTGAAAACGCATTCATATCAAATTTGACCATAAAAGTTCCATTTGTCTCCTAATTAATTTAGTTTCTTTATTTTGAAAAAATGTGGGCTTGTGAGTTGTGTTTGTTTGCGGTAGAATCATTCCCCTGTGATCCGGAGATTTCATGTGTTTAACGTTATATTTTTCGGTGGAGTTAAGGGTATTGTCATATACATCGATCCCCTCTAAATCCGCAGATAGAGTTTCAAAGTTTCAAATGATGCATGTAGAAAATAAATTGAAATGGGGGGAGAATAGGGAGGGGAGGAGAGAGGCATGTGGGTGGGGACCCAGGAGGAAAGGCGAGCAAGCAGTTGTCAGAGAGGAGCGTAGAACAAATGCATGTGCTCTCAATTACTGCAATCTGTTTTCAGGACTGTGGTCGGCTCAAACGCGAGAACACCCAACTTGTCTCTTTACACAATCAAAAGATGCTAACCAGCCCACCCCTACCTCTATAAATACCCTCCCCATTGATGTCGTTTCTCTTCACCCACCCTCAGCCATTCCCCAAACAAAACACAAGCCCTCATTTCCCTCCAATGGCACCCTCAATGTCCTCCCTCCTCCTCCTCCTCTGCTTCCTCATGCCTAGAACCCTTGCCGCCGAGTACGGCTGGCAAGGCGGCCACGCCACATTTTACGGCGGTGGCGACGCCGACGCCGCCGGCACAATGGGTGAGTAGCTACTAGTCTAGTACTAGTGTAGTCTATCCATTTAGTAATTTTCTTTGCATTTGCATTTGCTTTTTGAGTGGCTGAACTCTTTGAGGTAATGAAGCATTGCTATTACCTTCAAATTTAAAAAAAAGGTGTTGAGTGGCTCGCGAGACGTGCGAAAGCATGTCAGAGAATAGCTAAAACCCAATACGGTGGACCCCACGTACCCTTTCGTAGGCTTTGTTTTCACGCGTCAGAAAAAGTTGCAGTTTATGGTTCAGATTACATTTTCTTCGATTTTTCTAACGTGTACACTCTTGATCATGCGCTAATTTATGTTTGGATAAATGGATGAAGTTTCGGCCAGTCAAAAGTCCGTCTTTTGAATTGATCACTACATGATTTGCATCTGTTTATCTTTCTTGTTATTACAACAACAACAACAAAATATTTCACATTGTTGGGTATTGCCTTTTAGCCACCGACACGTTTCTCTCTCTCTCCCCTCCCTCCAAAAAAACACTGTGTCGTCACCACCAACAAATATTATTAGAAACAAATTAAGAGCAAGACAAGCAATAAATTGTTATGAATCAACTACTTGGGGAGGAACCCCAGCCCTTTATTTATAGGCATGGTAGGAGAGTACAAAGATAGAATACATAGATATGAGCGTATCTCAAAGATACCCACAATCCTAACCGACTCCGGTTATTTCCATTCATAACACTCCCCCTTATCCAGCCATAGGTGTGGACTCTGCTCAAGAGTACTTCGGGATTCTGAGCGTAATAAGAGTCTCACATGGGGTGGATACTTCGGGATCCTGAGTTGGTGAGGTTTGCCTCGTTAAAACCTTTAGCTATGGAAAACCCAGTGGAGAAACCATAGTTAAGGAAAAAGAGTACAAACGCCTTTTAACTCCCCCTGATTTGTACAAGTGACTTTGCTCATGAATACTTCTGGATTCTGAGCGTCACAGAGGGGTGGATACTTCAGGATCCAGAGTTGATGTGATTTGCCTCATTAAAACCTTTGGCTATGGAAAACCCAGTGGGAAAAACCATAGCTAAGGGAAAAGAGTACAAATTCCCTCAACTCCCCCTGATCTGTAAAAGCTCTTAGGCTTTCAGATCTCTTAGGCTTATCTCATCACTCCTATTTACAACATTCCGAAAATATACACAGATTACAAAGTTATTGCAATTAAGTAGCTGCTGAATCCAGAAACTCTGGAGAGGTGTGCTAAGTATCGTCGCCTCTGATGTGGTCTTCAGACTATGTGGTTAGCTCCACAATACCAGCTTCTATCCCAATCGTCACTGGGATGTGATGTACCAGCAGGCGCCCTCAAGTACACCCTTGGTGTGGTGAGGATCTCGGAATGATAGGAAGATGTCGCCTTCATAAATCGCTATTCAGATCTGCAGGAGATGGCCATCCCACTGTGGGTACCCTTTCTATGATTTCTCAGCATATGGACTGGACCTGAAACCTGCATTTGCATGAACATTGGAGGATGATACTTCATTTTGTAAGTCCGAATCCTTTGACCCTAGGAGGCAGCGCAGAAGGCTTAACTCCGGTCTAATGGCCCTTTTAGGTGCCAACTAGCTTAACTCCGGTCTAATGGCCCTTTTAGGTGCCAACTATCTCTGGCTAATGAGTTTACTGCAATTGCTATATCGGGATGCATGCAGTTAGCCAGGAGTGCCTGATTGCACTTAGGTAAGGGACTTTGGGACCAGGTATATCCTCCCTCTCTTCGAACGATCGGAAGGGTTCTTTTTGTACATCCATTAAGTGTACCATCGTAGGTGTACTTTGGATAACAATGGTCCTTTTAATTTCTCTAACGCACTTCTGGGCGTTTGTAACAGGATTCAATGAGCCATGACTTTATATTTGCCTAGGTCTTTTTATTTCATGTTTAAAAGTCAGGCTCGTACATATAGTTCGGTTTTCTCTTTAGGAGATCCGATGAAATTTTAGTTGTCTACAACTATGATCTCTAATCATGTTCTTTGCACAGATGCAAAGACAACCTTCAATAGGAATCATTGACTTGTCAAGTGATTCTCTTGGTTGTACATTTATTTATTATACTTATTGTTTTTCTTGAATAGACATCCCGAAGTCTATTCAGGCATTTAAGGAAATGTCGAAATTATCTTTACAAGATATCCATGAAGGTATGCCGTCACAACATCCAATAACAGCATATCCAAAATTTTCCTTCGCCAAATCGTAAGGTATTCGCTTTTGATAACTTAGGGAGACTGATGCATCATTTATGAGACATGCTCATTTGAATTTGTTCGATCCCTAGTTTCAGCGAAATTTTCCTTGGGCTATAGGTTGTACCGTATAGCATACGATTTTGTATTTATTTTTCTTATGTACGCAATACTTTGTTTTATCCACAGGTTTGACACCTTTTGGTGTCTGGACTTCAGGTCCGAACATTTCACGTTTCATAAGTGAGTCCAGCTCATCTTTTATTGCCACATTCCATGTTTGGCTAATCTCTATGTTTGCCTTCTAGCAACGGAGTGTGGAACGATAATTTATAAACATCATCGCTATTGCTATGTATACGGCAATATGATACGTGAATACATTGTCGACAATTTATGTTCTATCTGTCCAACACATCCCCAATACGTACAACATTTACTTAATTTCACTTTTTCTCGGCAATTCCTCTGCAATGGATTCCGGGAAGGGTGATGGTATGGATAGGAGCTCATTGTCCTGTGGTAGTATTGTCTTAAGGTCTCCAGGAGTTTCTGTCCTTGGAGCCTGGTGGTCTGCCTCTTTTCTGTTGAGGATCAGCCACTTCTGCTGCTGGTAGATTGCATCCATTCTCGGGGATGTCAATCCTAGCTGGAGTTTTTGCAGCAGGGATGTGTAATCTGACAATCTTCTGGTTGTCAATAAATGATTCCGGTAATTAGTGAACAGTGTTCTGTATGTGGAGGATCTTCGGGATCTCATCTACACATTGTATTGTTACCAGATCATAGTGGGTCAAACTGTTTGTATCCCACGTAATAATTTGCTTCGCGCCAGATTGTCCAGTATCTGGGCCTATTTTTGGAAAACTCATCTCATCGATATCACAGTCTTCAAGATGTGCCTTAGATACGTCTCCCGTTTGGGGTTCTAGGTATCTTTTAATTTAGGGTGAGTCAAACCCTTCATAGATGCCTATGCGACGTTGAGGATCCATTTTTGTCCTCTGTGTTGGTGCGATGGGGATTTAAACTGCGGCCCGAAGATTCTCCGAAGAGAAATGTTCGGTGGCATTCCATATGCAAGTTGCATTGGAGACTCTGACCTTTAGAGGGTCTTATTTTCATTTACGATGCCGCATGCAGAATTTGCATGTCCCCATGCATCCATAGGCAATCGGGATTTAATGGACGTTCAGTCCATTGGAGTCTACTTTTCAGTGACTTTGCGGACCCATTTTGGGTATGAACATGCAGCACTTGTATGTTCATTTTCTATTCCCGTTGCTTGGCAGTACTCTTGAAATGACTGGGAGGTATATTTCCTAACATTAACTAGACTTATTTACAACATTTTATTGTCTGGGAAATGTGCCCGCAACATTTTTATTTTTGTGCCAATAGCTTTGGAAAAGCTAAGTTGCGGGTCTGTAGTAGACACACGTACGAATATTCTGAGGATGCATTTATCAGTACAGTGAAGTATTGAAATAGCCCACTAGGGGTGGTGGATTTTATCCACATCTATCTCCTTGTATTCTTTTTGAGGAAGCGTGGAGATTCTTTTTCAACTTTTCATGGAGATGGCCTTGCAATTAGTTTTCCCTTATAGTAAGGGATACAAGGGATTTCTTCCTTCTGAAGAATCTTCTGGTTCTTCAAGTCATACCCATATGATAAGATGTGGTGCATCATCATAAATCCATGGTGGCCAAGTCCATCATGCCAGAGTAAAAACTTGGCTGATGTCGGGCACTTCAGGTGCTCCGTTAAATTCTGCTTCCTTTCTCCGAATCTTCGTATGGTAGAGGCTTATAAGGCTCTCAAAACGTTCAAGTATGGAATTTACTCCTTTTTCTTGAGACGTTGCATACGGTAATTTTTTCATTTACATTTGCTGTTTCCAAGTGGAATCCGTTGAAACGGATGTCCTTGAAACTTAGAAAGTTTCTTTTGGAATTCGGAGGGATTAGTGCATCCTTTATTTTTGTGTCGTTTAGGGGCAACAATGTTGCATTCCCTGGATCTTCAATATAGCCCTGATATTGGGCTTTGTATTGAAAGAAATCGTACGTGTTTATTGTCTACTAATCATTTATGAGAGCCGTTTCAAAAAAAAATGAAACGTATAGGCACATGCATATTCAGATAAACATTTTCATTCAAAACAAATTACATAATTCAAATGCTCTCATAACATAAATTATTCTTAAAACAAATTGCTAAGATAAAAATAGTGGCTAATCAAGTATGTCAGCATTTTCGAAGTTGTCAGCTGTAAACTTGACTGGAGCATCGATGGTCATCAGGTTTGTTACAGCTTTATTTTTCATGTTCTCTTTATACAAATCCTGGAGATGTTTCGGAGTTCGGCACACTCTGGACCAGTGTCCGTTCATGCCATAATTATGGCACTGGTCTTCCCATTCCCTCTTGGATGGGGGTGCATCGTTTCTATTTTTGTTATTTCTGTGCCACGTGAACTTCCGCTTACTTTCATTATTTCGCTGCTGTTGTACATGGCCCATGGCATATTTCTGTTGACCCCCCTTCTGTGGTCTTTGTTTTCTTTTATTATCTCTCTTCTTTTTGAAGGAAGAGGAATAGTGAGCTTCTGGTAGGGGGGCAGTGCCGGGAGGGCTTATATTGTGAGTGGCGAGAAGAAGCTCTCTTTTTTGCTCGGCCATGAGTAAACATGACAGCAGCTCTGAATACTTGGGGAACTTTCGTTCACGGTATTGCTGCATGAGTATCGCATCTTTTTGTATGGAAAGACGTATACGTCTTTTCCAGTATGCGATCTTCTGAGACTTTCTCACCACACAACTTCAGGCGTGAGGTGATGCTAAAAAGTGCGGAGTTGTACTCAGCAATGGACTTAAAGTCCTGCAGTCTCAGGTTCTCCCACTCGTATCGCCGTTCAATCTAAGATAGCGCTGTAACGACCCGCTATCGGGGCCCGTTACTTATTTGATAATTGCGCAGGTTCTGCAGTTAACCAGTGAAATCAAAATAGCCACGATGCAGAGATGTACAAAAATACCCAAATAGTGTCCAATTATTACAATTCATCCCGTACAAGATGTCCCAACAGATATACATGACAGAATAAAGTACACAACTGAAAATAGCTCTGGAAGCTGCGGTCTCATGGTCGAAGTCTGGCGCTATTAACTCTAGAGCATCTGCCTCCATATGTACGTCGTCTACGGTGCCACGGAGATGGAACCGTAGGTAAGTCACAACAATTCTAAATAAAGAAAGAGAGGTACTGTACAAGTATGGCAAAGCAGACCAAAGTGAAAGTAAAGTACGGCAAGTAAAGTGCGGTGACTGTACTGGTAAGGAAAGTAAAGTGCATGTATTGTAAAGTAAAGGTGACTGTAATGCGTAAAGTAAAGGTGACTGTGCAAAAATAACTACGTGACTCAAGTAGGAGAATATGATATGCAACCATAAAGTTCATCTATTGCCAGGGACCGTTTTGCCGACGCAGGCAGACCTTGTAGTTTTGCCGACCAGGCAGACCTTGTAGTTTTGCCGACCAGGCAGACCTTGTAGACACAGACATGCAAGTAGATGAACCCCCGGTCATAGCTCCCACACTCCCACTACAATGAGTTACCCCAAACCCCAGTGATGTGTATCCATTACGAGATGTTCCACCAGATGTTCCACGAGATGTTCCACCAGATATTCCACACATGATATTCCACACGATGTTCCACATGTTAGTCACACCAGGTCAACTGGTTGACTTCCTCATTGAAAACCAGCAAGTAGGATAAAGACAAGTCCAACACCAAAAGCTGTTATTTCCGTGCTTTGAGCACGTGGTAGTGTGGCTAGCACACAATTTACCCAAGTTGGTAGTCGTGTGCTACAACCACCAAGTTGAAAATTGGCAAAGTAATCTTTAGTCGATTACTTTCATTTAGTTCTCTAGTTCGGTTTAACTTGAATAGCCGTTCCGAGGCTATAAGTGAAGTGTCACAAGTTCACGCAAGCACAGTAGACTAGTTTTCTAAACTTAGAATATGTCGTGACTTACTATTTTAGAGCTCGTCGTGGCAAGACGAGGTTGGAGCTGGAAGAGCTGGTGCACGAAGATTGGTACCTGAAATCACAAGAACAATTGGTTAAAGCGTACCCTATTTTCTATTTATTAAACTCGATCGTTTTGATTTTTAAAATCGGTTAAAACGTTGTCGAAAAGCGTTCTAAATTTTTATATAGCCTATATATGATAAAAATAGTTTTACTGCAAGAGGGAATATTTTTCTGAGGCTTATTGTAATTTTTAGGATTTTTAAAAGCTTAAAAACAATTTAAAATCTATTTTTCGATTAGTGACGTATTTATTCAGGAATTTATTCCGGATGCAATCTACATCGGAAAGTTGCAAATGAGGTGTCAAAATGACCGTATCGGAGAGTATTATCACATATATTTTTATCAAGTATTAGTTTACGTGAAAATAAGAAGATACGGATTTTTGAACGAAAATAACGGATTTAACTTATAGGCTTAAAAATTAATTCTGGAAAAACTAAGCGTCGGATTGAGATGAAACTAGCGCCATTGGGTCCAGAACGTCATTTCTGATTTTCTGGAGCTAGTCTCACATTTTTCTAAGGCTTATATAATTACTTATGGATTTAAAACCATTAAACCCATTTATTAATTAATAAAAATACGAATATACGAAACATTCATCGAATTTACGAGACTGCCATCGCGTTTTCACCTTTCGTTCTCATCATGCAGTGAACGTGGGGGGGGGGGGGGGGGGGTTCTCTCGCTCGTCGACGGCGGTCGGCGGCCGTGCGGTGTCGGGGGAGGAGGCAGGCGGTCGGAGGACGGGGTCGGGGCGGAGCGCCGGCGAGGAGGAGGACGGCGGAGCGCTGGAGGCCGCTGCTTGGGTTGATGGCGGAGGATGGCGAGCGGCGGCGTGTGCTCCGGAGGAGACAGTGGCGGGGCGGCTTCGGGCGGAGTTCCTCGGAGGCGGCGGCGGCTGAGGCAGACGGCGGCGAGCGGCGGTGAGGGCCGGAGGGAGTGAGAACGGGGGAGGAGAACGAGAGAGAGGGAGAAGAGAGTGAGGGAGAGCGGCGGTATTGCCTGGGTTTGAAAAATAACGGGAGAGAGAGAGAGAGAGAGAGAGAGATAGTGTGGGTTATTTTCAAATGGGGAGGGGGGTTTATATAGGTTGTAGAATGGCAAACTTGTAATTATTGGGGGTAGATGAGGGGGGTAGATGAGGGGGTAGATGGGAGGGTAGATGAGGGGTTAGATCTGAATGGTTTCAGATTTTAACCACAAAGGGGTGGTTAGATGGGATTTGATTAGGGTTAATTAGGTCATTAGCGATTGTAATTAACAAAGCGGAGGAATACAAACTCATTTTCGCAAACGACTCCGAAAAATTACGAAAACGTACAAACGGGACCGTGTCGTCACGAGCATCGTGAATACGAAGTCCGTTCTAGGGTTTGGGCTACGGAAATACTAGATTTTGGCCAAAACGTTTAGAAAGCGGGTGTGCGGGTTCCCTATTGAAACGATATCAGAAAATTACGAAATTAATGTGGGAAGCCCCAAATGACCATAGGATGCTACTGCAGAAGTTTGAAAACGTTTTGAATACGTTTGTATAGAAAATAAATTCATTGACCCAAAACTGCAATATCTGAAAATGAATTTTTATCAAATCTTTTAGAGGTATTTGACGAAATCCGATTTTACTAAAATACTCCATAACTAGTCTGGTACTCCAAAATATTTTTATAGGAAATTTTTGAAATCAGTTTAAGACTCCTAACAAACCATTATAAAATACAGTTAAAATTGAATTTTCTTTAAATACTTAATTTGAAAGTATTGGAAAAATATAGGCCGTTACATTCTACCCTCCTTAAAAATAATTCCGTCCTCGGAATTTTAAAAATCTCTTTTGAAAAATAATTGATTTTATGAAGAAGCTCAAACAAATAAATGATAGAAAAGATAGCAATCTTTATAAATCAGGTTGTAAATAACATGAAATGTGATAAGAAAATAAGGGATGTGACTAATATATATTATCACCAAAGCTACTTTAGATTTATCAAGTAGGCAAAACATAAAATAATGACATTACTCGGAAATGATAATGAGGATGATGATGACATCTGATCGAACTTGGGACATAATGTGACAAGCCAGAAGCAAGCACACCAAAGAGAAGAACGGAACGTCTAGAATATATAAACGATGATTACATGGTCTCAATCATGTAAATTATCGCCATAACATACAAAAACGTGAGGACTAATCCAAATGCATGCAAGCTGTTACAACGTAACCAGCAGAGCACCAAAGACTTCATCTGCCATGCTACCAAATTACAATCCAATATCCAGATCGTTACCAAAAGGCAGATATAAGGCCAACTCTCATGGATCAAGATCATTGTCACCACTGCTTCCAGCAATCTCCACCACATCCAACAGTAAGCCAGCATCAAAGCTGTCCTCCAAATGAGAGCACAAGACTGGCATCTCATCTCAACACCTAAGGCCAAAAGGAATCCAATACCCAATCCTAAAGATACTCCTTCCCAACACCATTGTTCGATATCCACGGCTAACACCATCAGCCCTAAGCAATTTAATGACCAAAAACTCACGAACCCAAAAACATCAAGGAGCGCCCCTAAGAAGCAATCGAAGCTGGGCAGCTCAAGGGGGAAGAACCAGAAAAAGGAGCTCCAAATAATGCCAATAGCGGCGGGTTCCCAATATCCCGACCATACGGCAACAGCAAGGGTGGCGGCGAGGGTTGTCGCCAAGGCCAAAAGTCCCACAACGGAACGTTGATGGGCCATCGGCGGCTGCGGGTCTGCGGCGGCGAGGGCTCCGACTGGCTGGCGATCCATGGCGGGGAGCTAGGGCCTACGGGATGGAGCGAAGCGGAAGCTGGCGGATCTTCGGGTGAGGCTGGCGGATCGGAGATCGGAGTGGCGATGCGGGGTCCGATCGAGCTCGCTTGGGGGAGAGGCCGGGAGGAGGAGGGGGGCGATGTCTGAGGGAAGCCACGGGGTGGCTTGCGGAGGAAGGAGCGGGGTTAAAAAGAGAGAAAGGGGGGCACCGAAGTCGGGGTTAGGTAGGGTAGGGTTCGGCGGGCACGTATCTCGAGGGGGGAAACGGACAAAAGAATTAAATAGGGGGGAGGAAGGTGGTCGGTGTGAAAGGAAGTCAAACCCTTGGAGAGAAAAAGACTGGTACAAGATAGAAGTAGGGGCTAAAAGAGAAACACTAGCTCAAAAGACGCAAACAGCCTACACTTACACGTCAGGTTTGGCTCGTCTCAAAATCTCTAGCACCATCCCCCAATACTTCTGAGCGTCCTTCGATTCGCTTCCGTTGTCGAATTCGAACTCCTGGTGATCGAAAATTGAATGCTACCCTCCTTAGAATAAACGTAGCTAAAGTTCAGACGAACTAAAAGCGATTTAGGAAGAAGTAAAAGAATCAGAAGGCCATCACTAGCTAAAGAAAGTGGTGCTAGTGATGAAGATCGATGGCGTTACATAATCATGATTTACGTCCTTGCGGTCCAGCGGACACGGCCAGGGAAGTGACTAAGCCAGGATCACTTATGCCCAGTCTAGCCAGGTTGATCCAACAGACTTTAGCCAAGCACATTGACCGGTATCATGGTCCATTGAAGGAAGTTGATCATTTAAATGCGTGCCATCATCAACTGAAGGAAGGTGATGAAGTGGGTAGATAGTTCAACCTATGGAAAAAATCACTATAACTGCTAGCAAAAGAGGGTACTAGAGAGGTATAATCAAGAATGGAACACGAATTCCTAAGCAAGGGTTAAGAGTTCAAAGGAAGTAAGGAAGAACTAATGAAGATGGTAATAAGGACACTTTACCTGTATATCCAATACAGGTGAACACTCGAGACAACCAGTACTCGAGAGTTCAATTTGAGTATCTTATATTATACATCCTGATCTTGCTATAATGTTCACGAGGTAGTTAGCGAGGACCTGCGTTGGGCCACCAAACTTGTAACGACCCGCTTTCGGGGCCCGTTACTTATTTGATAATTGCGCAGGTTCTGCAGTTAACCAGTGAAATCAAAATAGCCACGATGCAGAGATGTACAAAAATACCCAAATAGTGTCCAATTATTACAATTCATCCCGTACAAGATGTCCCAACAGATATACATGACAGAATAAAGTACACAACTGAAAATAGCTCTGGAAGCTGCGGTCTCATGGTCGAAGTCTGGCGCTATTAACTCTAGAGCATCTGCCTCCATATGCACGTCGTCTGCGGTGCCACGGAGATGGAACCGTAGGTAAGTCACAACAATTCTAAATAAAGAAAGAGAGGTACTGTACAAGTATGGCAAAGCAGACCAAAGTGAAAGTAAAGTACGGCAAGTAAAGTGCGGTGACTGTACTGGTAAGGAAAGTAAAGTGCATGTATTGTAAAGTAAAGGTGACTGTAATGCGTAAAGTAAAGGTGACTGTGCAAAAATAACTACGTGACTCAAGTAGGAGAGTATGATATGCAACCATAAAGTTCATCTATTGCCAGGGACCGTTTTGCCGACGCAGGCAGACCTTGTAGTTTTGCCGACCAGGCAGACCTTGTAGTTTTGCCGACCAGGCAGACCTTGTAGACACAGACATGCAAGTAGATGAACCCCCGGTCATAGCTCCCACACTCCCACTACAATGAGTTACCCCAAACCCCAGTAATGTGTATCCATTACGAGATGTTCCACCAGATGTTCCACGAGATGTTCCACCAGATATTCCACACATGATATTCCACACGATGTTCCACATGTTAGTCACACCAGGTCAACTGGTTGACTTCCTCATTGAAAACCAGCAAGTAGGATAAAGACAAGTCCAACACCAAAAGCTGCTATTTCCGTGCTTTGAGCACGTGGTAGTGTGGCTAGCACACAATTTACCCAAGTTGGTAGTCGTGTGCTACAACCACCAAGTTGAAAATTGGCAAAGTAATCTTTAGTCGATTACTTTCATTTAGTTCTCTAGTTCGGTTTAACTTGAATAGCCGTTCCGAGGCTATAAGTGAAGTGTCACAAGTTCACGCAAGCACAGTAGACTAGTTTTCTAAACTTAGAATATGTCGTGACTTACTATTTTAGAGCTCGTCGTGGCAAGACGAGGTTGGAGCTGGAAGAGCTGGTGCACGAAGATTGGTACCTGAAATCACAAGAACAATTGGTTAAAGCGTACCCTATTTTCTATTTATTAAACTCGATCGTTTTGATTTTTAAAATCGGTTAAAACGTTGTCGAAAAGCGTTCTAAATTTTTATATAGCCTATATATGATAAAAATAGTTTTACTGCAAGAGGGAATATTTTTCTGAGGCTTATTGTAATTTTTAGGATTTTTAAAAGCTTAAAAACAATTTAAAATCTATTTTTCGATTAGTGACGTATTTATTCAGGAATTTATTCCGGATGCAATCTACATCGGAAAGTTGCAAATGAGGTGTCAAAATGACCGTATCGGAGAGTATTATCACATATATTTTTATCAAGTATTAGTTTACGTGAAAATAAGAAGATACGGATTTTTGAACGAAAATAACGGATTTAACTTATAGGCTTAAAAATTAATTCTGGAAAAACTAAGCGTCGGATTGAGATGAAACTAGCGCCATTGGGTCCAGAACGTCATTTCTGATTTTCTGGAGCTAGTCTCACATTTTTCTAAGGCTTATATAATTACTTATGGATTTAAAACCATTAAACCCATTTATTAATTAATAAAAATACGAATATACGAAACATTCATCGAATTTACGAGACTGCCATCGCGTTTTCACCTTTCGTTCTCATCATGCCGTGAACGTGGGGGGGGGGGGTTCTCTCGCTCGTCGACGGCGGTCGGCGGCCGTGCGGTGTCGGGGGAGGAGGCAGGCGGTCGGAGGACGGGGTCGGGGCGGAGCGCCGGCGAGGAGGAGGACGGCGGAGCGCTGGAGGCCGCTGCTTGGGTTGATGGCGGAGGATGGCGAGCGGCGGCGTGTGCTCCGGAGGAGACAGTGGCGGGGCGGCTTCGGGCGGAGTTCCTCGGAGGCGGCGGCGGCTGAGGCAGACGGCGGCGAGCGGCGGTGAGGGCCAGAGGGAGTGAGAACGGGGGAGGAGAACGAGAGAGAGGGAGAAGAGAGTGAGGGAGAGCGGCGGTATTGCCTGGGTTTGAAAAATAACGGGAGAGAGAGAGAGAGAGAGAGAGATAGTGTGGGTTATTTTCAAATGGGGAGGGGGGTTTATATAGGTTGTAGAATGGCAAACTTGTAATTATTGGGGGTAGATGAGGGGGGTAGATGAGGGGGTAGATGGGAGGGTAGATGAGGGGTTAGATCTGAATGGTTTCAGATTTTAACCACAAAGGGGTGGTTAGATGGGATTTGATTAGGGTTAATTAGGTCATTAGCGATTGTAATTAACAAAGCGGAGGAATACAAACTCATTTTCGCAAACGACTCCGAAAAATTACGAAAACGTACCCACGGGACCGTGTCGTCACGAGCATCGTGAATACGAAGTCCGTTCTAGGGTTTGGGCTACGGAAATACTAGATTTTGGCCAAAACGTTTAGAAAGCGGGTGTGCGGGTTCCCTATTGAAACGATATCAGAAAATTACGAAATTAATGTGGGAAGCCCCAAATGACCATAGGATGCTACTGCAGAAGTTTGAAAACGTTTTGAATACGTTTGTATAGAAAATAAATTCATTGACCCAAAACTGCAATATCTGAAAATGAATTTTTATCAAATCTTTTAGAGGTATTTGACGAAATCCGATTTTACTAAAATACTCCATAACTAGTCTGGTACTCCAAAATATTTTTATAGGAAATTTTTGAAATCAGTTTAAGACTCCTAACAAACCATTATAAAATACAGTTAAAATTGAATTTTCTTTAAATACTTAATTTGAAAGTATTGGAAAAATATAGGCCGTTACATTCTACCCTCCTTAAAAATAATTCCGTCCTCGGAATTTTAAAAATCTCTTTTGAAAAATAATTGATTTTATGAAGAAGCTCAAACAAATAAATGATAGAAAAGATAGCAATCTTTATAAATCAGGTTGTAAATAACATGAAATGTGATAAGAAAATAAGGGATGTGACTAATATATATTATCACCAAAGCTACTTTAGATTTATCAAGTAGGCAAAACATAAAATAATGACATTACTCGGAAATGATAATGAGGATGATGATGACATCTGATCGAACTTGGGACATAATGTGACAAGCCAGAAGCAAGCACACCAAAGAGAAGAACGGAACGTCTAGAATATATAAACGATGATTACATGGTCTCAATCATGTAAATTATCGCCATAACATACAAAAACGTGAGGACTAATCCAAATGCATGCAAGCTGTTACAACGTAACCAGCAGAGCACCAAAGACTTCATCTGCCATGCTACCAAATTACAATCCAATATCCAGATCGTTACCAAAAGGCAGATATAAGGCCAACTCTCATGGATCAAGATCATTGTCACCACTGCTTCCAGCAATCTCCACCACATCCAACAGTAAGCCAGCATCAAAGCTGTCCTCCAAATGAGAGCACAAGACTGGCATCTCATCTCAACACCTAAGGCCAAAAGGAATCCAATACCCAATCCTAAAGATACTCCTTCCCAACACCATTGTTCGATATCCACGGCTAACACCATCAGCCCTAAGCAATTTAATGACCAAAAACTCACGAACCCAAAAACATCAAGGAGCGCCCCTAAGAAGCAATCGAAGCTGGGCAGCTCAAGGGGGAAGAACCAGAAAAAGGAGCTCCAAATAATGCCAATAGCGGCGGGTTCCCAATATCCCGACCATACGGCAACAGCAAGGGTGGCGGCGAGGGTTGTCGCCAAGGCCAAAAGTCCCACAACGGAACGTTGATGGGCCATCGGCGGCTGCGGGTCTGCGGCGGCGAGGGCTCCGACTGGCTGGCGATCCATGGCGGGGAGCTAGGGCCTACGGGATGGAGCGAAGCGGAAGCTGGCGGATCTTCGGGTGAGGCTGGCGGATCGGAGATCGGAGTGGCGATGCGGGGTCCGATCGAGCTCGCTTGGGGGAGAGGCCGGGAGGAGGAGGGGGGCGATGTCTGAGGGAAGCCACGGGGTGGCTTGCGGAGGAAGGAGCGGGGTTAAAAAGAGAGAAAGGGGGGCACCGAAGTCGGGGTTAGGTAGGGTAGGGTTCGGCGGGCACGTATCTCGAGGGGGGAAACGGACAAAAGAATTAAATAGGGGGGAGGAAGGTGGTCGGTGTGAAAGGAAGTCAAACCCTTGGAGAGAAAAAGACTGGTACAAGATAGAAGTAGGGGCTAAAAGAGAAACACTAGCTCAAAAGACGCAAACAGCCTACACTTACACGTCAGGTTTGGCTCGTCTCAAAATCTCTAGCACCATCCCCCAATACTTCTGAGCGTCCTTCGATTCGCTTCCGTTGTCGAATTCGAACTCCTGGTGATCGAAAATTGAATGCTACCCTCCTTAGAATAAACGTAGCTAAAGTTCAGACGAACTAAAAGCGATTTAGGAAGAAGTAAAAGAATCAGAAGGCCATCACTAGCTAAAGAAAGTGGTGCTAGTGATGAAGATCGATGGCGTTACATAATCATGATTTACGTCCTTGCGGTCCAGCGGACACGGCCAGGGAAGTGACTAAGCCAGGATCACTTATGCCCAGTCTAGCCAGGTTGATCCAACAGACTTTAGCCAAGCACATTGACCGGTATCATGGTCCATTGAAGGAAGTTGATCATTTAAATGCGTGCCATCATCAACTGAAGGAAGGTGATGAAGTGGGTAGATAGTTCAACCTATGGAAAAAATCACTATAACTGCTAGCAAAAGAGGGTACTAGAGAGGTATAATCAAGAATGGAACACGAATTCCTAAGCAAGGGTTAAGAGTTCAAAGGAAGTAAGGAAGAACTAATGAAGATGGTAATAAGGACACTTTACCTGTATATCCAATACAGGTGAACACTCGAGACAACCAGTACTCGAGAGTTCAATTTGAGTATCTTATATTATACATCCTGATCTTGCTATAATGTTCACGAGGTAGTTAGCGAGGACCTGCGTTGGGCCACCAAACTTGTAACGACCCGCTTTCGGGGCCCGTTACTTATTTGATAATTGCGCAGGTTCTGCAGTTAACCAGTGAAATCAAAATAGCCACGATGCAGAGATGTACAAAAATACCCAAATAGTGTCCAATTATTACAATTCATCCCGTACAAGATGTCCCAACAGATATACATGACAGAATAAAGTACACAACTGAAAATAGCTCTGGAAGCTGCGGTCTCATGGTCGAAGTCTGGCGCTATTAACTCTAGAGCATCTGCCTCCATATGTACGTCGTCTGCGGTGCCACGGAGATGGAACCGTAGGTAAGTCACAACAATTCTAAATAAAGAAAGAGAGGTACTGTACAAGTATGGCAAAGCAGACCAAAGTGAAAGTAAAGTACGGCAAGTAAAGTGCGGTGACTGTACTGGTAAGGAAAGTAAAGTGCATGTATTGTAAAGTAAAGGTGACTGTAATGCGTAAAGTAAAGGTGACTGTGCAAAAATAACTACGTGACTCAAGTAGGAGAGTATGATATGCAACCATAAAGTTCATCTATTGCCAGGGACCGTTTTGCCGACGCAGGCAGACCTTGTAGTTTTACCGACCAGGCAGACCTTGTAGTTTTGCCGACCAGGCAGACCTTGTAGACACAGACATGCAAGTAGATGAACCCCCGGTCATAGCTCCCACACTCCCACTACAATGAGTTACCCCAAACCCCAGTGATGTGTATCCATTACGAGATGTTCCACCAGATGTTCCACGAGATGTTCCACCAGATATTCCACACATGATATTCCACACGATGTTCCACATGTTAGTCACACCAGGTCAACTGGTTGACTTCCTCATTGAAAACCAGCAAGTAGGATAAAGACAAGTCCAACACCAAAAGCTGCTATTTCCGTGCTTTGAGCACGTGGTAGTGTGGCTAGCACACAATTTACCCAAGTTGGTAGTCGTGTGCTACAACCACCAAGTTGAAAATTGGCAAAGTAATCTTTAGTCGATTACTTTCATTTAGTTCTCTAGTTCGGTTTAACTTGAATAGCCGTTCCGAGGCTATAAGTGAAGTGTCACAAGTTCACGCAAGCATAGTAGACTAGTTTTCTAAACTTAGAATATGTCGTGACTTACTATTTTAGAGCTCGTCGTGGCAAGACGAGGTTGGAGCTGGAAGAGCTGGTGCACGAAGATTGGTACCTGAAATCACAAGAACAATTGGTTAAAGCGTACCCTATTTTCTATTTATTAAACTCGATCGTTTTGATTTTTAAAATCGGTTAAAACGTTGTCGAAAAGCGTTCTAAATTTTTATATAGCCTATATATGATAAAAATAGTTTTACTGCAAGAGGGAATATTTTTCTGAGGCTTATTGTAATTTTTAGGATTTTTAAAAGCTTAAAAACAATTTAAAATCTATTTTTCGATTAGTGACGTATTTATTCAGGAATTTATTCCGGATGCAATCTACATCGGAAAGTTGCAAATGAGGTGTCAAAATGACCGTATCGGAGAGTATTATCACATATATTTTTATCAAGTATTAGTTTACGTGAAAATAAGAAGATACGGATTTTTGAACGAAAATAACGGATTTAACTTATAGGCTTAAAAATTAATTCTGGAAAAACTAAGCGTCGGATTGAGATGAAACTAGCGCCATTGGGTCCAGAACGTCATTTCTGATTTTCTGGAGCTAGTCTCACATTTTTCTAAGGCTTATATAATTACTTATGGATTTAAAACCATTAAACCCATTTATTAATTAATAAAAATACGAATATACGAAACATTCATCGAATTTACGAGACTGCCATCGCGTTTTCACCTTTCGTTCTCATCATGCAGTGAACGTGGGGGGGGGGGGTTCTCTCGCTCGTCGACGGCGGTCGGCGGCCGTGCGGTGTCGGGGGAGGAGGCAGGCGGTCGGAGGACGGGGTCGGGGCGGAGCGCCGGCGAGGAGGAGGACGGCGGAGCGCTGGAGGCCGCTGCTTGGGTTGATGGCGGAGGATGGCGAGCGGCGGCGTGTGCTCCGGAGGAGACAGTGGCGGGGCGGCTTCGGGCGGAGTTCCTCGGAGGCGGCGGCGGCTGAGGCAGACGGTGGCGAGCGGCGGTGAGGGCCGGAGGGAGTGAGAACAGGGGAGGAGAACGAGAGAGAGGGAGAAGAGAGTGAGGGAGAGCGGCGGTATTGCCTGGGTTTGAAAAATAACGGGAGAGAGAGAGAGAGAGAGAGAGAGAGATAGTGTGGGTTATTTTCAAATGGGGAGGGGGGTTTATATAGGTTGTAGAATGGCAAACTTGTAATTATTGGGGGTAGATGAGGGGGGTAGATGAGGGGGTAGATGGGAGGGTAGATGAGGGGTTAGATCTGAATGGTTTCAGATTTTAACCACAAAGGGGTGGTTAGATGGGATTTGATTAGGGTTAATTAGGTCATTAGCGATTGTAATTAACAAAGCGGAGGAATACAAACTCATTTTCGCAAACGACTCCGAAAAATTACGAAAACGTACCCACGGGACCGTGTCGTCACGAGCATCGTGAATACGAAGTCCGTTCTAGGGTTTGGGCTACGGAAATACTAGATTTTGGCCAAAACGTTTAGAAAGCGGGTGTGCGGGTTCCCTATTGAAACGATATCAGAAAATTACGAAATTAATGTGGGAAGCCCCAAATGACCATAGGATGCTACTGCAGAAGTTTGAAAACGTTTTGAATACGTTTGTATAGAAAATAAATTCATTGACCCAAAACTGCAATATCTGAAAATGAATTTTTATCAAATCTTTTAGAGGTATTTGACGAAATCCGATTTTACTAAAATACTCCATAACTAGTCTGGTACTCCAAAATATTTTTATAGGAAATTTTTGAAATCAGTTTAAGACTCCTAACAAACCATTATAAAATACAGTTAAAATTGAATTTTCTTTAAATACTTAATTTGAAAGTATTGGAAAAATATAGGCCGTTACATTCTACCCTCCTTAAAAATAATTCCGTCCTCGGAATTTTAAAAATCTCTTTTGAAAAATAATTGATTTTATGAAGAAGCTCAAACAAATAAATGATAGAAAAGATAGCAATCTTTATAAATCAGGTTGTAAATAACATGAAATGTGATAAGAAAATAAGGGATGTGACTAATATATATTATCACCAAAGCTACTTTAGATTTATCAAGTAGGCAAAACATAAAATAATGACATTACTCGGAAATGATAATGAGGATGATGATGACATCTGATCGAACTTGGGACATAATGTGACAAGCCAGAAGCAAGCACACCAAAGAGAAGAACGGAACGTCTAGAATATATAAACGATGATTACATGGTCTCAATCATGTAAATTATCGCCATAACATACAAAAACGTGAGGACTAATCCAAATGCATGCAAGCTGTTACAACGTAACCAGCAGAGCACCAAAGACTTCATCTGCCATGCTACCAAATTACAATCCAATATCCAGATCGTTACCAAAAGGCAGATATAAGGCCAACTCTCATGGATCAAGATCATTGTCACCACTGCTTCCAGCAATCTCCACCACATCCAACAGTAAGCCAGCATCAAAGCTGTCTTCCAAATGAGAGCACAAGACTGGCATCTCATCTCAACACCTAAGGCCAAAAGGAATCCAATACCCAATCCTAAAGATACTCCTTCCCAACACCATTGTTCGATATCCACGGCTAACACCATCAGCCCTAAGCAATTTAATGACCAAAAACTCACGAACCCAAAAACATCAAGGAGCGCCCCTAAGAAGCAATCGAAGCTGGGCAGCTCAAGGGGGAAGAACCAGAAAAAGGAGCTCCAAATAATGCCAATAGCGGCGGGTTCCCAATATCCCGACCATACGGCAACAGCAAGGGTGGCGGCGAGGGTTGTCGCCAAGGCCAAAAGTCCCACAACGGAACGTTGATGGGCCATCGGCGGCTGCGGGTCTGCGGCGGCGAGGGCTCCGACTGGCTGGCGATCCATGGCGGGGAGCTAGGGCCTACGGGATGGAGCGAAGCGGAAGCTGGCGGATCTTCGGGTGAGGCTGGCGGATCGGAGATCGGAGTGGCGATGCGGGGTCCGATCGAGCTCGCTTGGGGGAGAGGCCGGGAGGAGGAGGGGGGCGATGTCTGAGGGAAGCCACGGGGTGGCTTGCGGAGGAAGGAGCGGTGTTAAAAAGAGAGAAAGGGGGGCACCGAAGTCGGGGTTAGGTAGGGTAGGGTTCGGCGGGCACGTATCTCGAGGGGGGAAACGGACAAAAGAATTAAATAGGGGGGAGGAAGGTGGTCGGTGTGAAAGGAAGTCAAACCCTTGGAGAGAAAAAGACTGGTACAAGATAGAAGTAGGGGCTAAAAGAGAAACACTAGCTCAAAAGACGCAAACAGCCTACACTTACACGTCAGGTTTGGCTCGTCTCAAAATCTCTAGCACCATCCCCCAATACTTCTGAGCGTCCTTCGATTCGCTTCCGTTGTCGAATTCGAACTCCTGGTGATCGAAAATTGAATGCTACCCTCCTTAGAATAAACGTAGCTAAAGTTCAGACGAACTAAAAGCGATTTAGGAAGAAGTAAAAGAATCAGAAGGCCATCACTAGCTAAAGAAAGTGGTGCTAGTGATGAAGATCGATGGCGTTACATAATCATGATTTACGTCCTTGCGGTCCAGCGGACACGGCCAGGGAAGTGACTAAGCCAGGATCACTTATGCCCAGTCTAGCCAGGTTGATCCAACAGACTTTAGCCAAGCACATTGACCGGTATCATGGTCCATTGAAGGAAGTTGATCATTTAAATGCGTGCCATCATCAACTGAAGGAAGGTGATGAAGTGGGTAGATAGTTCAACCTATGGAAAAAATCACTATAACTGCTAGCAAAAGAGGGTACTAGAGAGGTATAATCAAGAATGGAACACGAATTCCTAAGCAAGGGTTAAGAGTTCAAAGGAAGTAAGGAAGAACTAATGAAGATGGTAATAAGGACACTTTACCTGTATATCCAATACAGGTGAACACTCGAGACAACCAGTACTCGAGAGTTCAATTTGAGTATCTTATATTATACATCCTGATCTTGCTATAATGTTCACGAGGTAGTTAGCGAGGACCTGCGTTGGGCCACCAAACTTGTAACGACCCGCTTTCGGGGCCCGTTACTTATTTGATAATTGCGCAGGTTCTGCAGTTAACCAGTGAAATCAAAATAGCCACGATGCAGAGATGTACAAAAATACCCAAATAGTGTCCAATTATTACAATTCATCCCGTACAAGATGTCCCAACAGATATACATGACAGAATAAAGTACACAACTGAAAATAGCTCTGGAAGCTGCGGTCTCATGGTCGAAGTCTGGCGCTATTAACTCTAGAGCATCTGCCTCCATATGTACGTCGTCTGCGGTGCCACGGAGATGGAACCGTAGGTAAGTCACAACAATTCTAAATAAAGAAAGAGAGGTACTGTACAAGTATGGCAAAGCAGACCAAAGTGAAAGTAAAGTACGGTGTAGTGTCTGTACAAGTGTAGAAAGTAAAAGTACGGCAAGTAAAGTGCGGTGACTGTACTGGTAAGGAAAGTAAAGTGCATGTATTGTAAAGTAAAGGTGACTGTAATGCGTAAAGTAAAGGTGACTGTGCAAAAATAACTACGTGACTCAAGTAGGAGAGTATGATATGCAACCATAAAGTTCATCTATTGCCAGGGACCGTTTTGCCGACGCAGGCAGACCTTGTAGTTTTACCGACCAGGCAGACCTTGTAGTTTTGCCGACCAGGCAGACCTTGTAGACACAGACATGCAAGTAGATGAACCCCCGGTCATAGCTCCCACACTCCCACTACAATGAGTTACCCCAAACCCCAGTGATGTGTATCCATTACGAGATGTTCCACACGATGTTCCACCAGAAATTCCACACATGATATTCCACACGATGTTCCACATGTTAGTCACACCAGGTCAACTGGTTGACTTCCTCATTGAAAACCAGCAAGTAGGATAAAGACAAGTCCAACACCAAAAGCTGTTGCTTCCGTGCTTTGAGCACGTGGTAGTGTGGCTAGCACACAATTTACCCAAGTTGGTAGTCGCGTGCTACAACCACCAAAGTTGAAAGTTGACAAAGTAATCTTTGGTAGATTACTTTCATTTCAGGTTAAGTCTCTTGTTCGGTTTAAGTTAAATAGCCGTTCCGAGGCTATAAGTGAAGTGTCACAAGTTCACGCAAGCACAGTAGACTAGTTTTCTAAACTTAGAATTTGTCGTGACTTACAATTTTAGAGCTCGTCGTGGCAAGACGAGGTTGGAGCTGGAAGAGCTGGTGCACGAAGATTGGTACCTGAAATCACAAGAACAATTGGTTAAAGCGTACCCTATTTTCTATTTATTAAACTCGATCGTTTTGATTTTTATAACTGACTGAAACGGTGTCGAAAACGTTTCTAAAATTTTATATAGACTATATATGGTGAAAATAATTTTACTGCAAGAAGGAATATTTTTCTGAAGCTAATTGTAATTTTTAGGATTTTTTAAAAGATCAAAAACAATTTAAAAACTATTTTTCATTTAGTAACGTATTTATTCAGGAATTTATTCTGGGAGCAATCTACATCGGAATGGTTCAAATGAGGTGTCAAAACGACCGTCTCAAAGAGTATTAAGACATATATTTTTATCACATATTTGTTTACGTGAAAATAAGAAGATACGGATTTTTAAATGAAAATAACGGATTTAACTTATAGGCGTAAAAATTAATTCTGGAAAAACTAAGCGTCGGATTGAGACGAAACTAGCGCCATTGGGTCCAGAATGTCATTTCAGATTTTCTCAGAGCTAGTCTCACATTTTTCTGGGGCCTATATAATTACTTATGGATTTAAAACCATTAAACCCATTTATTAATTAATAAAAATACGAATATACGAAACATTCATCGAATTTACGAGACTGCCATCGCGTTTTCACCTTTCGTTCTCATCATGCAGTGAACGTGGGGGGGGGGGGGGGTTCTCTCGCTCGTCGACGGCGGTCGGCGGCCGTGCGGTGTCGGGGGAGGAGGCAGGCGGTCGGAGGACGGGGTCGGGGCGGAGCGCCGGCGAGGAGGAGGACGGCGGAGCGCTGGAGGCCGCTGCTTGGGTTGATGGCGGAGGATGGCGAGCGGCGGCGTGTGCTCCGGAGGAGACAGTGGCGGGGCGGCTTCGGGCGGAGTTCCTCGGAGGCGGCGGCGGCTGAGGCAGACGGTGGCGAGCGGCGGTGAGGGCCGGAGGGAGTGAGAACAGGGGAGGAGAACGAGAGAGAGGGAGAAGAGAGTGAGGGAGAGCGGCGGTATTGCCTGGGTTTGAAAAATAACGGGAGAGAGAGAGAGAGAGATAGTGTGGGTTATTTTCAAATGGGGAGGGGGGTTTATATAGGTTGTAGAATGGCAAACTTGTAATTATTGGGGGTAGATGAGGGGGGTAGATGAGGGGGTAGATGGGAGGGTAGATGAGGGGTTAGATCTGAATGGTTTCAGATTTTAACCACAAAGGGGTGGTTAGATGGGATTTGATTAGGGTTAATTAGGTCATTAGCGATTGTAATTAACAAAGCGGAGGAATACAAACTCATTTTCGCAAACGACTCCGAAAAATTACGAAAACGTACCCACGGGACCGTGTCGTCACGAGCATCGTGAATACGAAGTCCGTTCTAGGGTTTGGGCTACGGAAATACTAGATTTTGGCCAAAACGTTTAGAAAGCGGGTGTGCGGGTTCCCTATTGAAACGATATCAGAAAATTACGAAATTAATGTGGGAAGCCCCAAATGACCATAGGATGCTACTGCAGAAGTTTGAAAACGTTTTGAATACGTTTGTATAGAAAATAAATTCATTGACCCAAAACTGCAATATCTGAAAATGAATTTTTATCAAATCTTTTAGAGGTATTTGACGAAATCCGATTTTACTAAAATACTCCATAACTAGTCTGGTACTCCAAAATATTTTTATAGGAAAATTTTGAAATCAGTTTAAGACTCCTAACAAACCATTATAAAATACAGTTAAAATTGAATTTTCTTTAAATACTTAATTTGAAAGTATTGGAAAAATATAGGCCGTTACAAGCGCTGATAGCTTGTAGTGAACCTCCAGCCACTTCAGCACCTTGTGATCTTGCCCTTGGGAGTATACCATCTTTCTGATGTTTATACCTGTCCTCAAGGGCAGTCCACAGCTCAAGTGGATCTTCGACCGTAAGGTATTCAGCCTTTAGGGTCTTATCCACATGACGGCGAATATAGATGATGGCTTGCGCCTTCTCTATATCGCTAACATTTTCTTTTTCTTTCACAGCAACGATGAGGGACTTGGCCCGCAGGTGAAATTTTACATCTAGCTGCCATCTTAGATAGTTTCTACCTGATGCTTTCAGTACTTCGAAATTAATGCTTGGAATTTTAGCCATTTATCTAGCAGAGCACACACATGCATGAATTAATATTTAATCAAAGAAAACATTTTCATGCGGAGGCAATATTTAACGAAAAGCTAAACGTGTGGATCGGCCAGTCCCACAAGAAAGAGTCCAAAAAGTCCACAGTCCAAATTATACAAATTTGCAGCTTTAAAAATGAAAATACAACTTTGGAAACCCCGTGGGTCTCATATGATATCTCCATCTTCAAGCGTGGTCTCCGTCTCCATGGAAGTTGGTCTTCTTTTTTATGACATTTACATAAATTCCTCACTACAATTTCTCTCAAAAACAAAAGAAAAGTGCGGGAAATAAACTGTGGGACTAAACGGCCGATCCAAAAACCACGTTTAGCAATTCATGCAAAAAATATTGTGCTCATCAATATTTTCATTCACAGACATCACATGCAGTTTATTCATATGAGGATAAAACAATATTTAATCACTTAATAATTATTGGACCACTGGGCAACGTCATACACCGTTAGGTTAAGTAACTAACGGCAGAGCGGTCGCAGGATCTTCCTAATTATTAAGTTTTAAATAAAATGTACAACCACGCATATAATATCCATATAATTTTGCCAGAGATGTAGAGCATGTAAAAGAAATTACGATGCATGGGTTTTAAAGTAAATGGGTTTAATCAATTAAATTGATTAAGAGCCCAAAATAAACATGTTCTTTGTCTGAGGAGAAGAGGTTCCCTCATCATCCCAAGAATCCCCCCAAAAATCCCCAAAAAGTCCTTGCCTGCCCGATAATTGTCCCGTAACATACCGTGATTTTTCACGAATATTTTGCCCTTAAATCCCCTTTTTAAATTTTTTTAGCCCAAATAGATCTTTCAAAAGGCTTGTATGTAGCCTTTACCCCCTCTTTTTTTTCATCAAAGAATTTTGGCCTGCGGGCCGAAGCCTGCAGCCGGCCTGCGGGCTTCGGGCTGCAGGCAGTAATTTTTTTTTCAAAAATTTTTGGTCTGCGGGCCGAAGCCCGTAGGCGGCCTGCGGGCTTCGGCCCGCAGGGAAAAATACCGTTTTTTGCAAAAAATTTTGGCCTGCGGGCTTCGGCCCGCTGGGGAAAAATACCTGGTTTTTTAAATCGGGCTAGGGTTTATTGGGGGGGGCGGCGCCGCCGCCCCCTGCAGGGGGGAAGCGGGGCGGGGAGGCCGCCGCCCCCTGCAGGGGGGAGCGACGGCACGTGCCGCCGCCCCCCCTTCAGGGGGAGCGGCGCGGGCCGCCGCCCCCCTCCCCCCCGCAGGGGGGCACGGAGGCTGGGGCCGCCGCCCCCCCTTCAGGGGGAAGCGGCGGCGGGCAACGCCCCACCCTCTGTTGGGAGGGGGGCAAGGTGGGAGGGGGGGCTCGACGGCAAAAATTGCCTTAAAAAATTGGGGGTTTTAACCCTAAAAATTGAGTTTTTGGGATGAACGGTCCGTCGTTTTCAAGGCGACAAAAAAATCCCCATATCGATCTTCTGAGATCTAGGGGAGGGGCAATCATACGTATGATTAAAAACATCATTTTTAGTGTTTTACCTCTATATCCGTCCTCCGGATATAGCGACGGTTGCTCGAAGACCTACGTGGATGACGACGCTCGATTGAGGAAGCATTGCACCGCGCTCGTGGATCTCCTGCCTCGCCTTCGCCTTCGCAACGAACGGAAAAAATTTTGTGAAGAAAAAAATTTAGAGGCTCGTGCTGATAACGTGTTATGAATCAACTACTGGGGGAGGAACCCCCAGCCCTTTATTTATAGGCATGGTAGGAGAGTACAAAGATAGAATACATAGATATGGGCGTATCTCAAAGATACCAGCAATCCTAACCGACTCCGGTTATTTCCATTCACACCATAAATTAATAATAAAACATGGATGGATGGTCGAAGGGGGGGTATGTGTGTGTGTGTGTGTGTGTGTGTGTGTGTGTGTTGGCGAGCGAGATGGCGGTCGAGGCCCCAATCAAGGAGGGAGCAACAGCCAACAGTGGTTAAGAATCAATCCTCTGCTTCTTTGTGCTGAATCACGACATGGTGAAAAACAAAAGGTAGGAGAAAAAGAAACCACGCCGACCATCAAACTCACCGACCCCTCACTGGCTGTCAATTATTATGGCCTCCACTTCTATTTGACTAAATGGTAGATGAATGTGCCTCCACTCTCCAGAGAAACCTGCTGAGAGTTCCATGACCATACCCCAGCCTTGTTTCAATTATATACAGACAGCTTATGTTTTTTCATCTGTGCTAATTGCAGAGGCACTCAGGCAAATAGGCTTATGATCAAACTCACGTACTAGTTCATTCTGACCTTTTCCATTGTCAAAAAGGTTTAGAATAATCACGACTACCTGCTAACGATTAAGTAGGGTAAACGGGAGACTCTTAAAGAATTTACGTGGATGGTCACCTATTATGCCCCCTTCATCAGCTTATGAACCAAATGACGCTTTAAGAACGAAATTGCCTCAATGGAATCCATAACCAATTAAGATTTTTGTACGCTCACAACTTGTTCGATAATAAGACTCCCAAAAGCTCAAACCTCCGTCCGTGGGCTAGCGCTCTCTCCTGCGCCCAAAACCGCAGTCCACTTGGCATCATCTGGTGAAGGAGATGACATTCCCCCAGTAGGACATGATCTGCTGAAAAAACTGGAGGAGCCTAAAGTCATCGCCCCACATCCCGTGAGGCCAGTCGGATCGTCGTCGGCTGCATCATCGATCCAAGCTTCCACCGTCTCAGTCCCAAAGGCTCCCGTCTCCAAAAGGCTAGATGAGGTGGAATCAGATGCTCTGCCGGCAGCCTTCTCGGACTCCAAGAACATGGTAAGGCTGGCGCGAATTCGGCGTACAAGGGCTCGACTCCATGATGGATGGCAGCAGCGGTGGCCTTGGGCTGAAGACGAGCACCAGGGTCTCGAGAATGATCAACTGCATGGTGATGCTCGAGCTGAAGGGTTTCTCTTGTCATGCAGGGTGAAGCTAGAGTCGGCGTGCAAGGGAGGGAAGGGTTGGGCGGAGCTGGGAGCGGCGGAGTTGCAGGGTGTCAGGTGAATTTTGTGACGCGGGGTTAACGGGCGTTGACAGCTGCAATTAGCACAAAATAAAAGTTTAATTAATCGGAGGGCTGAGAAATGGTCCAAATCTCGAAGGTGGGACCCCATCTTCTCTTTCGGTCAACTTTGAATTCTTTTTTCTAGGAACCCGTAACCCGAACCCGTAACCCGAACCCGTAACCCCTTTTCCTATAAATACTGAGGGCTGAGCTGAGAAATGAAACTTCAGCCTATCTTTCTATCACGAATATGATGAAAATTCTGGCCATCATCTTCTTCTGTTAGTGTGGGTCTTCGTTCTTTTGGCTTCGATAAGTTTTGGCATTCTTAAGGTTCAAATAACAATCATCTCATTTTCCTTTTTCCCCCTTTAATCACTGTTTTCTGATTCTTCAATTCATGAAATTGAATTTTATTGGTTCATCTTTTTTGTTAGGTCAAGAAATTGGGTTGAACACTACGGATGAAAGCAAACTCAGGGTGCCATGTTGCCTTGGCCAGCATCAGTGTTCGTGCGAGAGTTCACTTATTGTTACCCAACCAAAACATGCCATCGGACAGTTCAAGAATGCACTAAGAACTGTCCTGAATGTCGCAAGCTGGAGTTGCTCGACAAATTGAAGCCATGATAAGCTCAGAAGTCATTCGAACTGGATGGAAATAAATGACAATAAGATGTACCAATAAATGAGTTCTCAATTCTGTGTTTGACTACCTGATTACGATTTATGATGAATGGAACTCCAAAGAGGCTTTGACATTTGTGTTCATTTGTGTTCAAGTTTGTCGTGTTCATTTATTTTACCCAGGTTGCAATTTTGCTTTCATTTCATTTCATATTATAGTCTCAGAAAGATAAAGATTGCAACAAGCCTCGTCCAAGCCTTTGGTAATTTCTTTCTAGCAAACAAGAACTACTAGAAGCTGCTTTACAATTTCGGCTTTAAGTTTCTCAATCTGGGAAAATTATACGGTTGGTCACACCAAAAAAGTCTGTAGCTTGTGCAGATTCATTGCCATACAACTTTTTGAACCAATATTTTGTTTGCATTAGCAATTAACAATCAAGCGTCTGATAAGCATCCAAAGATGCGTCTGATAAGCATACAAAGATGAGAGCTTCTCTTCCTAAAAAGAAAGAAAGAAATCCAACACAACGCACTACTTCACCACAGTTTTTTAACATAATTTTCAATTTTTCTTAAAACGTTCTTAAAACGTTCAAGTACGGTGCCCAGAAGGGCCCCACATACTCTAAATTACATGCAGCTTTACATATAAATGGATAAATATCCCGGGAAAGACGAACTATAATAATGTGAACTGTGGAACTCGAACTACTTTTTTTTTCCCCACCCCCTTCGAGAGAAGCATATTTATTGGCAGATATCGTTGTAGCCAAGCAGTACAATTCCCAAGAATACCAAATTATACCTAGCCCCAAAAAGTTCAGGGGCCCTAGAAGCCCAGTCGGCAAATAGCATAGACTAATGAGTGACATCGGTCCACGTACAATTCTTACATAACCCACCCTCTAACTATTTCTGTTCGAAAGCGCCCCCTTCCGATTAACATTGTTATTAGTTTACACTGGAGTATTTTTCCAAATAGAGAGTAAATAAATAAAATGAAAATTATTCTTTAGTCCACTTTTTCGAAAAATTTAATCAAACCAGTCCGAGGGAGCAACATGCCAGTCTTTAAGAAAGCTGCATTCATACGTGCGAATAGTGGAGACTTTGTTATATATATATATATACTAGTCATAACCCGTGCCCGCGGGCACGGTTCATTTAAGATTTTCTCCCGCGAAATCTTTGTTCCCAAAAAATTATTTCCACAACCAAAATTTAAAAGACCAACAAATTAGCATAAAAATATTTAGCGGCACGGGCGTCTTCGACGCAGAACAACAAATTCGGTGCGGGCGCCTTCGGTGCGGAACAACAAATTCGGTGTAGAACAACAAATTCGGCACGGAACAACAAATTCGACGTAAAACAACAAATTAGCATAAAAGCCTTTAGCACAGGTGCCCTCGGAGCGGTGTGCTTTATACAAAGTTCAAAAGGAGCATTGGGCACCGAAGGTGCTTGTCCAAAGGTGCTCAATTTATACAAAGTTCAAAAGGATCTTTGGGCATCGAAGGCGCTTGCCCAAAGGCGCTCAATGTATACAAAGTTCAAAAGGCGCTGTGGGCACCCGCACCGAAGGCGCTTCGGTGCCCGCGTCGAAGCGCCTTCATGCACTCAATTTAAACAACTATTGTCATGCACTCAATTCATGAACCGTGCCGCGCGGTTCATTTAAGATTTTCCCTCGCAAATCTTTGTTCCCCAAAAAATTATTTCCACAGCCAAAATTTAAAATAGCATAAAAAATTAGCGGAGCGAGCACCTTCGACGTGGAACAACAAATTCAGCGTGTGCGCCTTCGGCACGGAACAACAAATTAGCGAAAAAACATTTAGCGAGAGCCTTCGACGCGGAACAACAAATTAGCGTAAAAAATTTTAGCTGGCACTATCGGGACTGACACAACACCTGTAGCATAACAATAACAACACTTTGAAATCCAATAGGGTCCAAGCATAACAATGTCAAAAATCTGAAAATATCCACTGAATACAGATAGACAAATTGCATGACATAGAATCACTTGCAACTTCTTACAAAAGCACTTGCAAAAGTTTTTCTTAACTGAGACCAAAGAAAAGGCAAAAAACCCTATGAGTTGGGGACATTTATGAACAAATTGAGGTGTGATGATTCCATATCTCCCCATATGCATCCAAAAGTATCGACCTTCCTTTCCAAGACCAATTTCCTAAATTGACACAAAACATATATTTCCGCCTTTTTAGCAGAGAAATAAATTACTGATTTTATGTTGAAACATAAAGTTAAATTACGATGGTTTATAAACCTCACTATTTTGACCATTCTCATGTTTCAGCAGAAAACATGTTGCTCATCACATAATAAAGAGAGTGTCTCAATCAGAATCCATAAGGAAGTGCCATTTGGATGAGCAATAACCGAGGTAATTAACGAACATAAACTTGTTAGAGATAAATTATTTCTTCATGTTTCAGCAAGATACTTTATTTCTTCATAAAAAAATCTTTACAGACGTTTTCCCAGAAATACATTATCTTTAACTCTTAATTTCAGAATTGAACATATGATAGTGGACACAAATTATCTACACCTTCCACCTTACAACAACACTGAAAAATTAGAACAGAGATCTAAGATTCATAGTTCATTGTGTAGTTACTACAATGAACTGAAAATTGGCTTTGGCGCTACCTCTCCTTCTTGGGTGGCTCCCATCTTTCTCCCACATGCTCCAGCATCTCACTCCAAAGGTGGCAAGCAGAAGTTTGACCTCTTCCTCAAGCTTAGCATCATTGACACAACTTTCGATCATGCATATTGTGTTTGATCTGCTCAAGCATAAGCAACTAAAATTTAGGCAAGTATATGCATCAATGAACTGTAAGAACGTGAGACTTTTATTTAAAAAAATATCAATAAATTTTTAAAAAGAAATTGAAATGAAAAAAGAAAAGATAGGCAGGGAAGCTGGATAAATGCCCATTCAATTTGACAACTAAATGAGATAAAACTGTATGGCATTCTTATTATTAGATTAAAATTGCATATGCACCATAGCCCATCCTCAAAATTTTCTAAAAATTCAAAATTTCTCATATAATCTATGAAATGTCGTATACATCTATGAATTATTTTTACACAAATAGAACTTTAGTGCATTCTGATATTGCAAAACTAAGAAGCAAGGTTTTGAGACATTCAAAAGTTGTTTCACTTGTTTGACAATATATACCTACCCAAAAATTTCCAAGATCACAATAATTGAATTATACGATGTTATCAAGCATGTAAAAAAATCAAAAACACTAAAATATAAAATAAACTTAAGAGGTCTTTACACTTTTCTGTTTATAGATCAAAAGTTTTGCATGCATATTCATAGTCACAAATTGTTTCTTTTGAATTGTCACAAAATGTAGTATTAAAAATAGACTTTTGGTTCTCTATGCACTTTTGACAATTGTGCAAGAATACCATCTCTCTGTATAGTTTAAAAATGTTACCTTAAGTTTGCACAAAATCAATGGCTCCGGATAACACCTTACATACGACTACCATGTTACTAATTCTCAAATGACCGGATACATGTTACCAATTCTCATTTGCAATTGATGGATTCTTCACCTAATAACAGGGCAATTATACTTCATACTTTGCTTCTTATGTGAATCACGAAAAACAGCTTTGTTCTTTTCTTTTCATCTTTTTATCCTTCTTTTGAAAAAATTACAGAATAGACTTATATCAATTGATTTGATAGATAATAATCTTGCAACAATATAGTGAGAGTTTCACCATTAACCAGATCAACATATGGCAGCAATTGAATAGAATAATATGTGTATTGGTAAACTATATCTGTTCTTATTAAAAAATTTACCAGTATAAATGTTCTTATTGTAACCAGGCTTATAAAAGACACATACTTAGTCGGTGCATTCGCAACATAGTTCAGGGCCAGTCGTAAGCTGCTTTCAACATGCTTTCAACCTCGCAGCTATCATTGTAGGTATTGGGTCTGTTCCTGTATGATGAAAGTATCTAAACATCAATCTCACACATATCATTCTCGAGTTGCAAAATTCTTAGCAATGCCTTTCAGGGGATTCAATAGCATAAATATCGTTCAAAATATTTGAGAAAATAAAAAAGTAATCAAACTAAGAATTTAAAGTATTATTAATTCATCATAAAGAGTTCAAAAGGTACCCAAACTAAGAAGATCAAAAAAGCATAGCATCAGATATTTCGCGGGAAGATCTAAATCAAGTGATTTCTTAGAAAACCAAATGCATACACCAGCATGAGTAAATGCGTGTTTGTGCAATAAAGCACAGATATATAATTGTCTCCATATCTAGGATTTGGAGGAACCAAATGCATACACTAACATGAGTAGATGCATGTATGTGCAATAAAGCATGTATATTTAATTGTGTCTCCACATCTAGGATTTGGAGGACGGCTGGTTGATGTGTCCAATACTTCGTTTCGTGTCGGAGTACAACACCCATAGCCATGTCTTCAAATCATTTGTCCCAATTAATAGCATTTGATATTACTTGAAAAGAATTAAGATTTGGGTTAAATATTCTTTTTTCATCATTTTTGTTTGAATCTATGTTTGTATGTTCTCATCCCGTTTCTTTTTATTTTCTTTCCTTCTCTTTTGTTTAATTTTACTTTGGGGTAAAATATAAATGTTACCCTATGATGTTCAATGTAAACTTGGCCAGGGGCTGAAGGATTCAAGGGTATATAAAATGCAATATATTGAGGCTTTATTAGAAAGACACATACTCTTTACAGAAATATATCAGAAGTTGGTAGCGACTATCTATCTCAATTAAAATCAACTATGCCACACAGCATGACTGGTTGAATATACTGCATAAGTGATATTTGTGTGTTTCAAAATAGGAACTTGCACCAATCCTTGCTCAATGTATTTCCCGTGGCCAAGTAAATTTTACTACATCAAATTATTATGATAATTCAGTGATAGAACGCAAGTACATGCTTAAGATACAAAATAAAATGATACTTACACGCTTACCAAGTTAGTTAGAAGACTAATTTGATCGCTAATATAGCCTTTCAACCCTTGGCTGCCAAGATCCCTGTATGACCAACGAAGCAACACATATAAGTATGTTTTATAAAACCTGTTATTTTCACTATAAACTGTAAATTTTCATGAAGAATAAACTAAGAACATCCAAGCTTTCCCATGTGCAAAAAAGGGAAAGAAAGAACATAACTTAAATATATTGCAGCACATGTGGCTGTGTGTGCCAAATCTTAGAGAAGCATAAAATCAAAAACTTGATATAAACACCTTTTCACATAGGGAACACAAAAATTACAGATTATATGTTTTCTTTCCTGTTATACTCAAATTAATACAATATACAACAAAACTACATGTAACCTTTGGATTTGGAAAAACAAAAAAAAATCAGTCCCATACTCATATGAGAATATAAAGCTCTAACAACAGATACTACCCATCTGAGGACCTGAGAGAGCCTGTGTCGCTGGAAGGGACCGAGGATGCACGAATTACTGGTGCCGAGATCACCCGAACTTTAGTTGAGGTAAAAAACCTGGTATTTCATAAATGAATGGATAAGTAAATACGCACATACATATTGACAGATATGAATTGCACTCTAAAATGGGATAGATGATTGATATTTAATATTGACGGTCTTAGATGTTATTAGGAAAGAATATATTGTTTATTGGATTTCTAAGAAATATGAAAACTAAATAAAAAAGAACAACAGGAGATTGCAAAAAATCTGTCCCATACTCGAATGAGAATTTAAAGCTCATTTTGTTATAACTTAACATCCATCAGCGACTTTTAGAACATCCAAGTAAACAGTTCAAGCGGCAGCGTTCTCTACATAGTTTCAAGCGGTAGCTTTCTATACACATCAAACGGTTTCAAGTGGAAGTTAAGTTTTCCTTGAAGCATGATCAATACACTAAAAAATCAGACTTCTTCGAGATTGAGATCAATACACTAAAAACTCATGAAAATATGGTAACATGAATGTTCAATACACTAAAAAAGCTGATACATTACATCACTAAAGAAGTCTGCTGCAAATGGCATTTGCACAGCAGATAACATGAATAAAATTGGCTAGTGTGCTTTTTTAGTGTATTGGCCCACACCCACACAAATTGCTAGTGTGCTTTTAAGTGTATTGGGCCAATGTTATCAGGCATGGCTACATGCAATTTGCACTTTTTGGCGAATACAGCTATGGATTTTTGTCCTTTGAAGGATAGAAAATAAAATGCAATCAAAAGCTAATGAGGGAGATAAGATAGTTCTGTAGGTTCTAAGATTCCATAATCAATATTCTCTGCTAATAAGGAATTATTGAAAGAGTGGGCATATTTTGAAAACCTGCAAGTGCCTTGTTGCCCCTCATTCCTCAAATTGATGTGTGCTTCATTTTGAACATTGCTCGATTCATTCAGGGATGGCCCAACATGAAGAGTTTGTTCATTCAAATTAACAAATTTGCACTCTTGAATTGTTGAGTCTGGTCCTTGCTGCATTCAAATAAAGATACATTTACCTTAGCTCTATGCAATACCTCTGTAATCAACTCCCTAGCCAGACTTTTGTTATACCTCTTTAATGGAGCATGGTGGTCACATTCCACCTTGAATCAACATGCATTGCATTGCATCCATAGCTGTATTATGATTCACAGAAGGTGCGTTCGCGGGTGCATCATGCACAAGTTCATCGGAGAAAATTTGCATATGTAGACGGTTGAGTCGAGACCATGCTGCATTCAAACAAAGCTTTACCTTAGTTATGGGCAACATTTTGACATTTTAATGTACAAAGAAAAGAACCATATCCCATTACCCGAACATGCATGTATTGCATCCATATCCATATCCTCACCTGCAATTGGTGCTTCCATGTGTGCATCCTGCACATCTGCATTGAAAGTGAAAGATATTGGTACAGGTATACCAGTTTTCGTCCGCAAAACACTGCAATGATATATGATATGATATGACACATTCTAAATGAGAGCCACCCGGGTCATTCGATATGTCCACATTCCCAAAACTGGAACCCTTATGCACATCAACGAAGGCAGTAGCTCGCGGTAAAACTGGATGCCATGTGGTCAGATTGGCAGCAATATGAGGCTGAACCTGTTTGGGGGGGCAATGTATGCATGTATTCGAGCACGATCCATACTTGGGATGTTTCGATGTTGGGGATCGAAGAGTGGAGAATTGCATGAAGGTAAAGGCCCACGACTCTTGACAAACAACCATCCACTGTTGTGCATAAGCTTCTGGTAGTGTTCCTCCAAGATCGTTTTTGCGAATGTGATAGTATGCCTCCTGAAAGAATGAAGACTTAAAAATTGGAATGCTGCAGAAAAAAGATATAGAGAACAATTTTTGTAACATCTTGAAAGATACCAGCTTCGTTGGGCCTCGCCATTTTGTAATATTTTGATACATCATGACTTCAATTTGTGTGTATTTCAGTCAAGTCTGCAATTTGTGTGTATTTCAGTCAATTTGTGTGTATTTCAGTCAATTGACTGAATGGCAGTTGCACTTTAAGATAAAAAAATTCATTGACTGAATGTCAATTTTAGTTATGGCAGTTGCACTTTCATCAAGTTTCATTCTAATATCAAAATTTCAGGCCTATCTCAGGCATCCATGTAAAAAACACCAATTTCATCCATGTAAAAAACACCAATTTCAGGCCTAGCTCAATTTACAGTGTGCATTGGTGGCAATCAAAATTTTTGAAATTGAAAAAGTGTGCATTGGTGTTTTTTACATCCATGTCAACATTCAATGAGAATTTCAAGTTAACATCCAAGTTCTCATTGAAAATATTGATCACCTGTGTTGTGAAAATTACATCAATGAGATTCTCATTGAATGTTGAAATTCTCATTGAAAATACATCCAAGTTCACATTCAATGATTGATTGCAGGGCAAATTGTTTGCAGGGCATTTGCTCCAAGTTCACATTCAATCATTGAATGTTGAATTTCAAAATGTGTAATTTTGATTGATTGCACATCAATATTGATTGATTGCTCCAAGTTCAGATTGATTACAGGGCAAATTGAACAAATTTGATCCAAGTTCACATCAATGGTGTAATTTTCACACATATCCATGTCAACACATTTGCCCTGCAATTTGGGAGGGAAACCAAGTTCACATTCAATCATTGAATGTTGAATTTCAAAATTACATCAATATTGATTGCCTGTGTTTTGATCACATTCAATGAGAAAATTACATCCAAGTTCAATGAGAATTTCAAGTTAATATTTTTTGGTGTATGTGTGCACACATGGAGAAAATTACATCCAAGCTCAAAAATTATTTTTTGTGAACAGATATCCAAGTTCATTGGTGTATGTATGCATATGTTAACAGATATCCAAGTTCAAAAATTACAGCCAAGTTCAAAAAAAAAATGAAGAACACAATTTTCAATCTTCAATCACTCAGTTATCACATATGCTACTGATAATAAAAAATATCAGTAATTATCAAGATTCAATCTTCATAACATCATAAAAAATATCTCCAAAAAAATTGAGTATTGTCCTGCAAAAATGAAATTGAGTATTTTTGAGAATTAACTCATAGGAATTGGATGACTAAGGATAATATCTCAAAAATGTGATAAATTGTCCTGCAATTCTATTTACATTGGATGACATACGAATTGGTGAAAAATTGTCCTGCAATTTTTACATTTTTGAAACAATTCTATTAGCATTGTCCTACAATTCTATTTAGCATTGTTCCAATGTAAATGGAGTTTTATGAATATTCATGGAGTTTGAAACAATTCTATTAGCATTGTTCCAATGTAAATGGAGTTTTATGACCAACTCAACCATAAATGTAATTAAAATAATGAATATATATATATATATATATATATATATATATATATATATATATCAGTAAACATGTTGGAGTTTTATGACCAACTCAACCATATTATCCTGCAATTCTATTGGATGACATAGGAATTGGTGATGTTCACCAAGTATAAAAAAAATTTTCAATCAATCCTGATGCTAATGTAAATAGAAAACAGAATATTCACTTGGTAATGTGAACAACTCACTTGGTGAACATACTTGATTCCTATTTACATGATATTCCTATATAATGTGAACATACTCAATTCCTATTTACAGGATATTCCTATTTACTTCACCAATTTTCAATCTTCACCAAGTGAACATACTCAATTCCTATTTACAGGATATTCCTATATAATGTGAAATGTTCCTGTAGAATGTGAACATACTCAAGCTTCACCAAGTATAAAAACAATTTTCAATCTTCATACATCATAAAAAACAATTTTCAATCTTCAATCACTCAGTTATCACATATGCTACTGATAATAAAAAATATCAGTAATTATCAAGATTCAATCTTCATACATCATAAAAAATATCTCCAAAAAAATTGAGTATTGTCCTGCAAAAATGAAATTGAGTATTTTTGAGAATTAACTCATAGGAATTGGATGACTAAGGATAATATCTCAAAAATGTGATAAATTTTTGAATATGAAAAAAACAATACTCAAGCTTTCATTTGCAAACTCATTTCTTAAAATATTCTTTCAATTGCAGTTGCAAACTCATTTTGAATATAAAATTCAGTTTATATTGGGTGTATTGACTGAAATAGTCTGTCAATTGCAAACTTAATTTCAAACTCAAATTCAAACTCAAGCTTTCCTAAATTTCAAACTCAAGCTTTGTCCTGTCACTCAAACCCAACATTCAAAAATTAATATATGTCCTGTCTTTCAAATTGGATAGAGCTTCATCACCATAGCAAAAATTTGTTTATAGAAATGAAAAAAGGCAAAGTTCACAAAGCTCACCAATTCACAAAGGATGTGATGAAGCCCTCAAACCCACAAAGCTCACCAAGAGCTTATCAAAATGAAAAATCTTATCAGCAAGCTCCCATCCAATTTCATTTCAAGTATAATCAACAGAATACATAATGCTGGAATTTGAAATCTGCACAGGACAAAATTCAATAAGCTTATGAAATCAAGTATGTCAAGCATACAATTCATAATTCACAGGCCACTTGCTCATTTGAAAATTCACAGGACAAAATTCACAGGACAAAATTCAAAATCCACAATTCAATAAGCATACAATTCATAATCTTCACAGGACACTTGCTCATTTGAAATCAAGTATATATTCAAAATTAAATATATTCAATAAGCAAGTATTCAAAATTTCAGTATATGCAATATTTATATGGTTTATGGCATAATTAATGAGCAAGTAGTCAAAACTGAAATGATTTAATAAGCAAGTATGTAAAATGAGCAAGTATTCAAAATTTTCTCATGGATAACATGACTATCTCTCAACTCATGTTCAATGAGAATGAACAGGTTGTAGCATTTTCAAAGTGGAATATATTTTCAATTTCAGTATATTCAATTTATTCACCCAGTATATTCAATTTCAGTATATGAAAAAAACATAGAGAATTGGTAATATTGAGAAAGTAGGGAATTTTGCATATGAAAAAAAAACAATTTTTTCAAACTCATTTCTTAAAATATTCTTTCAATTGCAATTGCACACTCAATTTGAATATAAAATTCAGTTTATAATCTTCCCACACAAATTTCCCACACAAAGTTTGGGAATATTGCATAGAGAATTCAGTTATTCAGTTATTTTTGAATATGAAAAAAACAATACTCAAGCTTTCATTTGCAAACTCATTTCTTAAAATATTCTTTCAATTGCAATTGCAAACTCAATTTGAATATAAAATTCAGTTTATATTGGGTGTATTGACTGAAAAATTCTGTCAATTGCAAACTTAATTTATTCACTCAAGCTTTCATTTACAAATTCAGTTTATATTGGGTGTATTGGCTGAAATCAAATTCAATTTATTTACTCAAGCTTTCATTTGCAAAACTCATGTCAAGCATACAAAATCATAATTCACAGGACACTTGCTAATATGAAAATTCACATGACAAAATTCACAGGACAAAATTCAAAATCCACAATTCAATAAGCATACAATTCATAATCTTCACAGGACACTTGCTCATTTGAAATCAAGTATCTATATTCAAAATCAAGTATGAAATCTTCATGTATAATCTTCATGTATAAGCTTATGAAATCAAGTATGTCAAGCATATTCAAAATTTGACCTTGCTCATTTAAAATCAAGTATATATTCAAAATTAAATCTATTCAATAAGCAAGTATTCAAAATTTCAGTATTTGCAATATTTATATGGTTTAATAAGAGGCTGCAAGCTATATAATAACACACCAAGAGTATGGACTGTTCAAATCACCTGATGTTGGATGAATTGAAACTTGAAATTATGAATATCCCAGTTAACTGTTCAAAGCACCAAATAGCCCAGGATTGAGAGAAAACACAAAGGGTATGGTAAAAATTAGAAGTGTCCTGAGTTAAATAACACTGAAACTTGAACTTTTGATCTTCATATAACACACCTAGAATACCCTCCACCTTGCAAAAATCTGAAAATACCAAAAGAAAAAGGCTAACATGAGAGAAATGCCAAAATACTTTAAGAATTGAGAGAATTGAGTGAATTATAACTCAGTTTGTCATGGTTATTATGTGAGGTGGAGAGAATTGAGAGAATTGAGAGAATTGTTTAAATACATAATGCAAAACTCAGTTTGTGAATTATAACAACATAATATTCATAACTGAGAAAATTAATTGGTTAAATAAAAACTCAGTTTTACATTCTCAAGCTTCATCCAAGCTCATTCAAACAGTTTGAAATTTAATAAATGCTAATATTCAGATGCTAATATTTAGATGCTAATCATTTCTTATAGAATTGACATATGTCCTAAACAAAATTCATATGAGCATTTGGTTATAACCAACAGGACATTCATTTGCTCATATGAATTTGGTTATGACATAGAGAATTTTGGTTATAACATAGAGAATGTTGGACAACAGGACCCAAAAAAATTGATTAGCATTCCTTATTTTTGGGTCCTGTCATTAAACATAGAGAATTGATAAACATAGAGAATTGGCATTCCATATTTTTGATATCATTTTTGATAACCCAAAATTCTCTATTTTTTATAAACATAGAGAAGTGATAAACATTCCTTATTTTTGGGTCCTGTCATTTTGGCATTCCTTATGTTATGCTAAACAATTAACATAGAGAATTTTGCAACAGGACATTCATTCACATAGAGAATTTTGCATTTAGCCTTCACTGATAGCTCAAATACATTGAACATAATACATAATTGAACATTGAGAATTGAGAGAATTGAATACATAATGCTAATCAAATACATAATGAACATTGAGAATTGAGAGAATTGATGAAGCTCTCAAGCTTCATCCATGCTTCATCCAAGAACATAGAGAATTGAGAGATTTTGAGAATTATAACAACAGAATACATAATGCAAAACCGTTTTCCATTCTCCTATTCAAGCTCATCCAAGCTCATACATTCTCAAAATACATAATGCAAAACAGAATCTTCTCAAAATTCAGTTTCTAAGTTTCACATTCAAACAGTTTGAAATTTAACAGGACAATTGATAGCACATATTAAAAATGAACCTAATTGATATCCTGATGGGTTAATATTGAGTGATAGTGCAAATTGGGTTAATATAGAGAAAAAAATGATTTAACAATTTAATTTGACCTCAAACTCAGGATGCATATACTCCCTAGCATTATCAGGATATAATGTAATCACCCAAGCATTATTTTAATTTGACATCAAACTAAGAAAAATAAAATTCAACATTAGGCATTCAGCATTATGCAGTTTAGGCATTCAGTATTATTATGCATATTATGCATATACTCCCTAATAGCTGAACTACATTTCAATTGAAGATAGAATATTAAAAAATCAAATTGAATATTAGGCATTCAAAAGTAGGCATTCAATTGAATATTGCTATTTCACAAAAAAAATTGCATCCCCCCTCAAAATACTCACTTATGACATCATGATTAATCAACATGACATCAAAGTAATTGGCAGTAATTGGCAATAAAATAATCAACAGAATTTAACATGATTAATCATTTCATAACAGGACATTATGAGGACAGTTTCATGGTAACATGATTCAACAGGACACTTTCATGCAAAATTAACAAAATCAAGCTCTCTGCATGAAAATGAAGAGCTTATTCATATACATTGCTAACCAAAAAAGTATTGGCAGTATTGGTATTAAAAAAAGTATGAATGAAATTGCAACTTGGACTAAGAGTTTGCAATGGAATAAGAATGCACTGTACTGTGGCTAGATGGAATGGGAGAACCTCAACCCCTCAACCCCTGGGTAATGGACAAATAGGAATTCATTTAGCCACAGAATTAATCAACAACCCCTGTTAAACAAAAGTATACTGTGAAATGAATTCATTTAGCCACAAGACAAAAGTATGAGTGAAGTCATTTCACAGGATAGATCCTATTTTCATTTCACAGCTATAAAATTTCAGTTCAATTGCCAGTTGTTTTCATTTCACATGATATATCTCAAGCACAATAAACATGATTAGTTGCCATGTGTTTTATTTGACACACATATGACTCATTTCCATATCAACTGAAATGTTAAACAAAATGAATCAAATTTTTGGAACTCATATGAATAGCCAAAGTTTTATGTTAAAAAATAATTTTTATGCCAAATTTCCATACAGCAAATGATCTATTGCCATAAATCACATTCAAGATACCCAGGATATCTTGAATTGCCAATTTGTCAGTCCAATTGTCAAACATATTCATATTCAAATTTACATATGAACTCAAAGTCATATTCATATTCAAATACATACTCATACTTAAGCCAATACTGAAGCCAATTTCTTCTAGCTATAAAATTTCATTTGCATATGAATTCAATGCAGAAGTCCACATCTCATAAGCATGGACCAAAACAAACTGGAAATTTCAATTTTTGCTATGCTCATTATTTCTATGTTCAATATTGCAACTACCAATCCAAAATTTTGAAATCCATAACAAAATTCAAGGTTCAATAGTCGTTTCAATTTCAAAATGCAAGGTTCAATATTCAATATTCATGTTAGCTATGCTCATTTTCAAGTTCAGGCAAAATTTTCAAGTTCAGGCAAAATTGAATATTGGATTGAAAAATAAGCACAAAATTTTATCATTGGCATGAAAATTTCATTTTAGTTTGAGAAATGGATAAGAGTTGCTTAAATGAGCTTGAAAATACACAAATTTTATCATTTAGAAAATACAAAAATGTTTCATTCCAGTTTAGTATTTGCTCATCAAACATTTTCTGCAATGAAATGTATTTGCTCATTCAAACAGTTCAAACATAGCAAAATGAAATTAGCAAAACTGAAATGAAATGAGCAAACATTTCACACATAACAAGCATAGCAAACATTTCACCAATGATATCATCCATGCATATGATATAAAATATCAAAGTCCTATAAATATTTCATTCAATTAATATTAAAATTTCATATCCAAAATTTCATTACCAAAATTTCAGAATGAAATGCAATTTTCAGTGTGCTATCAGTAAAATTTGATTAGTGAAAGTTGATTACTGAAAATTGATTTTCCAATATTAAATCATTCTCAAAGTTTAAATAATTCTCAAAATATCATATCAACATTAAATCATTCTCCAATTTGCAATAGCATATCCTGTCAACATTAAATCAACATTAAAACATTAAATCAGGTTATTCATTTGATGATAATATTCAATTTGATGGAGCTGAAATCAAGAACTCATTTGATGACCTACATTTCAATTTGATGATATTTGATGATGAACTCATTTGATGATGAACTACATTTCAATATCATCAAATGCATATCAAGAACTACATTTCAATTTGATGATAATATTCAATTTGATTCATCAAATCACCCTCCCTCAACGAAGAGCAAGCACATCAAATCAGGTTATTCATTAAATCATTCTCCAATTTGCAATAACATATCATCAAATACCTGGCAAGTTGATTATGAAGAGCAAGCAACTCTTACAAAGCACTCCTGTCAAGTTGAGCAAGTAATCAGTGATAGCTCACAAAGTTGTAATATTCTCACAAAGCTCACAAAGATAAATTAAAAAAGCTAACCAAGGGGACATGATGAAGCTAACCAAGGGGTGAAGTAAAAAATGTGCTTGTTGTGCTTGCTAAGGTTACTTGAAAATTGAGAATTATCTTGAGTGCATACCCAGGATATGAACTCTAGTTTGAACTCTAGGATATCATGTATCCCAGTTTGAGATATCCAGATTGAGTGGATACTTCATTCACTTCATTCACTTGATTGATTTGATACTTCATTCATTTTTGATAAACTGATAAACTGATATCAGGACAACCCTTAATTCATTCATTCATTCATTTTTCATTCACTTCAATTTAGTTTAGCATAGAGAAGTGATAAACGGATATCAGGACAACCCTTAATTCATTTTTAGCCATTTCAGGACAAACCTTAATTCATTTTTGCTAACCCAAAATTCTCTATTTTTGATAAACATAGAGAAGTGATAAACATATGAGAAAGTATAACAACAGAAAAATTGAATACATAATGCTTCTCAAAGTATCATTTCAAAGTATCAAAAAATCAAATTAGGACCGTAATTAGCAAATTCTCAAGCTTGCAATATAAACTTGATGAAGCTGAAACATTGCAGGACAAATATTTAAACCAAAAATTTTTGAATGCCTCTTTGATGTGCTTGCCTTGATCTCCTTGCTCTCCGTTGATCTGAGGTAGAAGAGGTTGCTGGAGGTAGAAGAGGATGCTCTTCGTGATGTGCTGCTTGTTGGCGTGGGTGATCTGAGGTAGAAGAGGTTGCTGGAGGTAGAAGAAGAAGCTGGAGGTAGAAGAAGATGGAGTGGGTGAAATGAGAGTAGCTGCGATTGATCTGAGGTAGAAGAGGTTGCTGGAGGTAGAAGAGGATGCTCTTCGTGATGTGCTGCTTGTTGGCGTGGGTGATCTGAGGTAGAAGAGGTTGCTGGAGGTAGAAGAAGAAGCTGGAGGTAGAAGAAGATGGAGTGGGTGAAATGAGAGTGGCGTGGGTGATTTGATCAAAAATGAATTACCGCCCTAAAGTTCCCTCACAAATTTGATGTGAAGAAGGAAACGGAAATTTGAATTCAAAAATTTTTTTTAAAAATGAGATGAATGAGCTGTGAAAGGAGGTGATGTGATTTGAGGGAATTCAAAAAAAATTTGTTCATATCAAACCCTATATAAAATTCAATATCTCATATCTCAATTTCTCATCATACCATATATACAATCTATCTATATAAACATCACACCAAATTACACATAACCAAAAACAAATTCTCTTATCCATTATCTCTTATCCATTTTCTCTTAAACAAAATCTCTTATACAACAATACACATATCCATCTATCCACAAACAAAAATACACATAACCAATATCTCTTATCCAAATTCTCTTATCCAATAACCCATGATAACATCCCTGTTTTATTTTATATATATATATATATATATATATATATATATATATATATATATATATATATGGGCGTGGTCGGCTGCGAACGGTTCTCACGGGGGTGCTGTGCGAACTAAATTTTTTTTTTTTATTTAAAAATTTTCAAAATTTTTTTTCCACACTTTAATCCATACATATATACACCCCACAAAAAATAATGGGTGAACCCTAGGTGGATTTGACTCTCGATCAAGCCGTTACAAATTTAACGGTTTCAGAACAATAGAACATTTTGTACCGATCCGATCAAGGGGAAAATAGGGGGGATTGTCTTGATTTTTGATATGAATGTGTATTAACATGTTTAGAACACATTCAACGGTTTGGATCTATGAAAAAAATCAAAGAGAGGAAGTTCCCACGGAGTTCTCACAGGGGAAAGTTCTCATTGGAACATTCCCATATATATATATATATATATATATATATATATATATATATATATATACTAGTCATAACCCGTGCCCGTTGGCACGGTTAATTTAAGATTTTTTCCCCCGCGAAATCTTTGTTCCCCAAAAAATTATTCCCACGACCAAAATTGCGCGGAACAACAAATTAGCGTAAAAATATTTAGCGGCACATGCGTCTTTGGCGCGGAACAACAAATTCGACGCGGACGCATTCAGCGGGGAACAACAAATTCGACGTACATCAACAAATTTGGTGCGGATGCCTTCGGCGCGGAACAATAAATTACCGTAAAAAAATTTAGCGGCCGCCTTCGGCGTGGAAAATTATTCTCATCTTGTTGTCCCAAGTGTCGAAGAGACGGTGACCCCGCGTTGAGGGATAGATCATTCATTCTGTAGCAGCATTTGATCTGCAACAGCATTTGATATGCGGTATTAAGTGCAAGTTAAAGTTTTTTTCCCAAATGCATTAATTACGTACACTCTGTTATTCCTTAGAAACTTACATTCCCCAAAAAGTTTCATTTACACAGAAACTAAATGAAACTTTCATTTCCCTAGAAACATTTTTCCCTCCAAAACTTTCCACAAAATCTCATCTCAACCATTCATTCCTCAAGATTAAATCCAATCCGTCTTTCTATCAACCTGTTTGTCCTAGTCAGCTTGTCCTAGTCAGCCCTAGGATTCAAAAAAAGTTGTCAAATGTAATACACACACACACACACACTAGTCATAACCCGTGCCCGTAGGGCACGGTTCATTTAAGATATTCCCTCCTCAAAATCATTATTCCTCCGAAAATTTAGCTCATCCCATGGAATTTAGTTCCTCCTAAACATCTTAGTTCCACCCAAAATTTAGTACCCTCCAAGTTTAGTTTTGCTACAAAAATTTTGGGTTCTCCCCACTAAATTTTCACTTTCCAAAAATTTTAGTTCCCCAAAATTTAGGTTTTCCTGAGAATTTAGTTACCCGCAAAAATTGATGATTAGAAATTTTTTCCCATCAAAATCTTCAATCCACTTTTAAATGAACAACAATTATTAAAGTGTAATAAGCGTTATTTAATTTCCCCAACAATTTTTGTTCTCCCAAAATTTAATTCTAGCAAAGAATTTAGTTCCCAAAAAAATTAGTCCCCCAATACACTTCCAGTATGACAAAATATTCCATCAATTCTACATACTTGGGTTATCTGCTTGATAGAAAAATCTTGACACTAACAGTTTTTTGTATCAAACTGTAGGTATGAATTTTTATGTATGTGTACATTGGCAAGCTAGTATTTGGTGAGTGCATTGGCAAGCTGCATATATAATGCACAAATTTATTTGTTCCAACATTTTTGGTGAGTACTTTGCAAGGAAATTTTTTGGTGCTTGTTCTGGAGAAACACTTGTATCACTGTGTACTTTTTGGTATTACTCTGGAAATTTTGCTGGTAAATCTAGAAATTTGCATGGTTTAGTAGAAAAAATTTGCTAGGTAAAATTTTTTGGGTCTTGTTCTGGAGAAACACATGTATCACTCTGCAGTTTTTTGTATCACTCTGCATATTTTGCTTGGAAATCTGAAAATTTACTTGGTTTAGATTCACCAATTTACTTGGTAAAATTTTTTGGGGTTTGTTAAGGAGAAACACTTATCTCACTCTGTAGTTTTTGGTATCACTTTGGAAATTCTGCTTGGAAATCTGGAAAAATTTATGGTGGCATGATCTTGAAGGTGATGTTAAATCTATAGTTTTTGGCAAATCTTGAAGGAAAGTTGGCAAATTTTTGATGGGATGATTTTGATCTTGATTATTGCTTGGTAAATTTTTGCTTGGTTTGGTGGCATGATTTTGTTGACATGTATCAAATATGGAATTATGTGAATTTAGATGGAATACATATCAAATCCAAAGTTTTAGTATCAAATATTTATAAAGAGTGAGCTCCGGTGCTCATCCTAGTGGTTGACTCACCCAGCTGTCTCAGTGAAGACCCGGGTTTGAATCCCACTACCCCCAATCCCCTTTTATTTTTCTTTATTTTTCAGCTTTTAGGGCTTCGATGGATACCTGGCTTCTCTGTGTTTGGGGTTAAGCGATCAGGGTGGGTGTACCCGTGTTCCACGACCAATGTTTCCTGCTTTCCGATGTATCAAAAAATATATTTATAAAGAGAATTTAGCTGGAGTACATATACTTTTTTTAAAATAGAGAAATTTTTTGTGCTATTGTTTTAATTTTGCTTGAACTACACTTTTTGTTTGGTATCAAATCTGAAGTACATAGAGAACCCAGAGTTTTGGTATCAAATCTGAAATACATATCAAATCCATAGTTTGTTTTTTTGTATCCAGAGTTTTGGTATACAGATATCTTTTTATGTATCAATATGCAAAGTTCTTGTGGCATCAAATATGGAGGACATAACTGAAGGTATGAAATTTTTTATGTACCACTCAAACCACCATGTAGTACCATGTACATGTGTAGCTTACATAACAATCTACATCTTACGTAACAATCTGCAGCCTAAACTACATGTGAGTACAATATACTTTGCTTCGTTTCTAGAAATGCACAATTGGTTATTAAACAAACTTATCTGTATGTCCTTCCTAGTTCCGTACTCAATATATAAAATACTGATCAAGGTAGTAGTCCAGCTTCTTATCAGCCCTTAAAATACTTGGAACATGACACACGCAGCATCCCAAGTTGTAAGAATGAGTACGGCAAAGTTAACAGGCCCTGAGCAACCGACAGCAAACACAACAAAAATAAAAAATCCATGCTAAAAATGAAAACCAAACACTCAAAGCTAGCTCTTAGCGGAGATTAAAATCTACTTGATTTGATGCACAACTGAACCAAGCATCATATGTTGATCCCACATGCCAAAGCAAGCTTGAGAGCTTTGATTTTACTGTCTTCACTTCATCATCTCTCCATCTCAATGTACATCCCAACAAATCAAAAAGGATTCAATTCGATTCTGACATCCTGTACAATAATATGTATCTAATAAGAAACAACAATAAGTATCTGATAGTGGAAATCCTGGAGAATAGAGAAAGATGGTCACCCACCTCAAAGCTCTTTTAGAAATAAAGAAATTTCCTTGCTGACCGTTGATTAGAATCAGAGACTCGCTATCCTTGAGAATAGTCTGCTTCATAGGAAGACATCTAATACAAAAACCCCTAGCCATCCTGTTAACAGTTTGTCGGTTTATACAATACAATATGCATCTCCCAAACCCTTTCATTGTTGATTATTAGTAACCTCATTTGATTATACCAAGCATAGAAACCAAAATTTGATTAGTCTTTAGAGTTATGGACTACAATAATATAACCAACAGACCTGTTAGGTCTTAACTTTGCAAGGAAAAACTTTTTCATAGCCTTCCCTAATTTTTTAGCATGGTTCAATACATGCCAAATCCTAAATATAATCCAAAAGATCATCAAATAAATTCTGAAGAAGCATGTGCATCTTGGAAATGCTTGATGTACCCAGGATCGAGCGTTTAATTTCAACTGGTGCAAAGTTTGATTTCGACTCCAATTACATCAGACGGCTCATCAACCATTACAACTATTCTGTGTTTCTACAAAAAAGCCAAGCCCTCTTAACACCCTCATAGAGATCTGACATGTTATCTTATTCTCCATAATAATCCAATCTACCAAGCTTCAAACAATTTCACTACGTCCCTCTTCAACAAAATGCATATTGGAGAATTTCAGCTTAGAACATTGCAATTCAAATCTAAAATAAAGCCCACCATCATTCTACCATGGTAATTGCTCATGAATGAAAAACCAATATCTTACTAAGCAGTCTCTCTTGATCAAGTTTGGATGAATCCATGATGTTCATGATTAAATTGGACAGATGAAAGACATGTTTGGGTATTTCAAGTGTGAATCATGCAAAATGATGGGCTCTAGCAAATAAGTTTCAGATTCAAGAACAGTTCTAACATCATATAATTGATCCACAATTATTCAGTTATGAATAAAAACAGTATGATTCCTACTGAACGGCTTTCAGCTTCACCACCCTTTATGGCCTAACCAGACTTGTCTTGAGACTACAATAATAAAATCTGAAAAAAATACTCACACATGCACAAAAAGAACATGGGATGATTTTTTTCCCCAAAAAATTGAAATGAACATGAACATGGAACTTTGAATTCAATGGCAAAAGATATCCTGTTTTCATAATATAGAGATCAAATATAAAGCTCACCATCAAGAATTATGAATAATTTAAATCAAATAAAGACATCACATGCTCTCCAGTCCTAAAATTACAGCGCACAGAGCATAGCCCACATCTATTTTATATATAAACCAGATACACAGGTGGGAAAAACAAATAGAATCAAGAATTATGAATAAATTAAATCAAATACAAACAGATCATAGGCTCTCCAGTCCTAAAATAACAGAGCCCAACCCATATTTGTTTTATATATAAACCATATACTGAGTTGGAAAAAAACAAATAGAAACACATATCAAAAATTTAAATTTTGAGGAGGAAAAACATATTTCAAATGATATTAAATCAAAGAACACAAAAAGTTTGATCTGCTTCCCAGGACAAAGAGGCTCGTTAAATGGACTCGGCGTCGAAGTGGTCAGAGATCAAGTCATCTGCGTTGCTGATAAGCGGATTCTGAAGGATTGAGGAGATGGCGTCATGCATAACGTATCAGTCTTAAACCGATACAGAGGCAAAACTCTTTTAGTGGCATGACTACTGACATGGTAATTTCAATTGGAATAGATCTTGCTTCCATAAGAATAGTTCTCGGATCTCTCCCCATAAGCTATCAACATAAAGAACATAATATTCACTTAATATCCAAATAATTCACAGTACCCTATCATCAACGAATAGGTCTCAAATAACAATAAATGACTTGCAGAAAAAATAAAAGAAAAAAGGGATTGTTGTGAGTTGAGGGAGGCCTTTGGCCTCCCTACCCTCATCACTCTCCATTACTCCCCACTAAGTTAGTGGGGATGCCCTTGGGCTCCCAACTCAACATGAGAGTTTTATAAATATAGTACCATGGCTATTTGCCATGGTTAATCCTCTTCTAACACGTTATCAGCACGATGCTCTCGTTCTTGAGCTTCTCCATGTATCCCCTCAAATCACCCTCACCGCGCTTTGGAATCTTGGTTGCTGCGATTGGTTGCGACATTTTCCACGGTTCATCGGGAGCGGTGATTCATTCTACGGATCTAGTGTTTATCGACGATCGTCCCTAGATCCAACGGATCTAGAGGTAAAAAACCCCTAGATCAACATCTTTACATTGACATGCTGAAAAATCTGTGCTATAATTTTCTTTTTCAAAGTGATTTATAACAAATATCTTTAGAATATCACTTTTTAAATTGGTGGCACCTAAAACGAGTCATTAAATTTGTGCAATGATAAATTGAATTGGTGCATTCGTTTTCGGTAGGAGGTTTTTATTCGGCCACCAGACCAAATCATTTCACCCCTGGTGGCTGCTCCTATCATGCCCCCATCCTTTAAACCCTAACCCTAGGATGAGGGGGAGCAGAGGCACGTGCCTCACCTGATGGGCCAGAAGCCCAGTACTTAACAAAATAAGGGGTTGTGGAGGTTTTTGTCATTCATCGACCCTAAAATTTGTTTTTTTGGGTTTAAGTTAAAATTGATTTTAAATTTTACAGCTCAAAACTGTTTAATAAATTTGTTGGGCTGTTTATTGGGCCTGAAGCCCAATACATAAAAATGACTATTAATGTGCTTAAAATTACCTTATGGGCCTGCAGTCCATATTACAACAATAATTTATTTTGTCTGCTTATTTGGGCCAGAAGCCCAGATAATTTATATTGCAAATTAAAATGTTTTTCATTTTGCTTATGGGCCTGCAGCCCAAATTAGAATAATAATTTAATTTGACTGTTTATTTGGGCCAGCAGCCAAGTTAATCAAATTGCCAATATTATGTTAAACATCTCTCTTGCTTTGTTAATTATTTATGGATTATTATGATTTTTCAAAATATAATTATCTTAAGGATCCAGCGACTGCTCTACCGTTAGTCATCTAACCTAACGGTGTATGACGTCTCCCCGTGGTCTGAGAGATTATTATGTTTTATATAATTTCTTTTTCCATATTATATATGCCTGGGATATATGCGTGGTTGTTTACTGTGTGCCTGTAGCATATTTAAAACTATGTGGATGTTTATATAAGTTAAAATGTGTTTTTGGGATCGGCCAGTTTGATACCTTTAATTTCCTTGCAATTTTATTTTCTTTTTGAGAGAATTTGTAAGTGAGGATTAAATGTATTAATGCCAAAGACCGGTGTACCAACAAATGAAGACGGAATTGAAATTTGCAAAATATAGGGACCCATTGTGGGTTTCCAAATTGTATTTTTTAATGGACTGTATATTCGGACTTTGGACTTTGTACATTTTTGGGTATCTGGCTGATCCCCACATTTTACTTATTTTATATTTTATGCGTGAATTTACAACTTCATTAATTCATGCTTGTTTTAAATTACATAGATATGGCAAAATTGGCAAGCGTCGATTTCGAAGTCCTTGATGCTGCAGGAAAAAAATTTTTACCTGCGTTGGCGAGTGGACCTGAAGTTCCACTTGCGTTCGATGGCCATCCTTGGCTCAATTTTGGCTCCTTCATCGGTCCCAGCAGCGGCCAATGCTTCTACTAGTAAGGCCCCAGAAGTGGCACAATCATCTAGCAAAATTCCTACCACCGTCTCTGATGTGGATAAGGCGAAAGCCATTATCTATATTAGGCGACATATAGATCGGACCTTAAAGGCCGAATACCTAATGGTAGAGGACCTAATGGAGCTGTGGACAACGCTGGAGGCACGGTATAAAAATCAAATTGATGTAATAGTATAGCGTGCTAGTTATGAGTGGGAAAACCTCAGACTTCAGGACTATAAGTCCGTCACTGAGTATAATTTTGCACTTCATAATATCACCTAACGCCTGAAGTTGTGCGGTGAAGAAGTGACAGAACAACGCATGTTGGAAAAGACATTTACCTCGTTTCACGAGAAAGATGCAATTCTCATGCAGCAGTATCGTGAACGCAACTTCACGAAATTCTATGATCTGATCTCTTGCCTACTTAGGGCAGAGCAGAATCGAGATTTACTGCTCGCCACTCATAACTTACGTTCAGCTGGTACTGCACCTATCCCTGAAGCCCACCACGTTTCTCCCCAGAAGTGGAAAAACAAGAAGAAGGCTAATAATAACAAAGGAAAAGCTGTGATGGAGAATGGACGAGGAGCAGCACCCCCGTCCAACAACAACAATACAAGAAAGAGTAACTTCATATGGAAGCAAAAGAACACTGACCAAGTGTCACTTCCTAAGAAGAACTGGGAGGATAAATGCCATAGATGCGGCATGACTGGCCATTGGTCCAAAATCTGCCGCACTCCTCGCCACCTCCAGGAACTATATCAGGCAAGCCAGAAGTCTCTGCCTGAAACAAACTTGGCGGCTGTTCAGCCACCAATGATGTTCACTGCAATAGACTTCGAGAACGACGACCTGCTTGATTAAGCTTCATCTTTTATCTATGCATTTAAAATTCAATGTTACTTCATCTTTAATTTGCTTAAGTTCGTCTTTTTCATTGACTTAAATAAAATTTCGTTTTAATTACAAATGAAGTATGGAATATTGTGGACAGTGCCTCGTTGCACTGGTGTAGCATTGATATTGCTCCCACATACAATGAGACTATAAGATGCAAATTCTCCTCATAAACATATAGGAAATCTCCAATTTTCAAGGATATTTCTTTTAAAGAAAATAACTTGAAAATTGTGGATAATATATATTGAATATCAATATGTAACTCGTCAAGAAAATGGCCAGAAGACCATCTACTTACGATTTCATTGGACCCCCGTCGGGCCCCTATAATTACAGATATTCATCCTATAGAAAGCCAACTTGACTAAGCACCAGAAGTGCCTTTCATTGCCATAGTTTTTAACTCTGGCAAAATGGACTTAGTCATCCTGGATCAGCGATGATGGACGCATCATCGAATGAATCCATTGGAGAACCTGAAGATTCTTCAAAAGGTTGAGTTTCCTTGTCCCCCTTTGTCATAAGGGAAAACTTAGAGTGAGACCTTCACTCCTGAAAGTGGGTTTAGAGTCTCCTGGCTTCATTGAAAGAATACATGGTGACCTTTTGCGGGCCTATTCACCCCGCAAATGGACCATTTTCGGTACTTCATTACTGTACTGATATATGCATCTACTAGATGGTCTTCTGTGTACCTTCATATTCACTCGCAACATAGCTTTCTCAAAGCTAATAATGAGGGTGAATTCACTACTCATATCATTCAAGACTTCTTCCAAGCAACTGGCATTGAAATTGAACATCCTATAGCATGTTCATACTCAGAATGGGTTATCAGAGTCTCTGGTAAAGAGACTCCAATGGATTTCATGTCCATTGTTAGATTCCAGTTGCCTGTTGATATTTAGGGACCAACAAGCTGCACTCCGCATCGCTTATCACGCTACGGCCCGCTTGTGGCCATATCTTATTGCTGATGTCGCTTCCTTATGGTTTACCCCCAAGTCTTGATAAATGTGAATTTGATGAGTAAAGTCTCATTGTAATAGGCACACAGTCTAAAGAAGCCTGAAGCTTCTGAGACCATATCATGGGACCATAAGTCCTCATCTCGTTATGATCTGCATACTTTTTCTGTGTGACGTTGAGATCCAGAAGATCCTTCACATTCAGACTAAAGTACATCAATTGACGGATAAAATTGCGGACAACCAGAAGATTGTTCGTTCACACGTCCCTGCTCTCAACACGCCAGCTAGGATTGACATTACCAAAGACGGATGCAATCCACCGGCAGCAGAATTGGCTGTACCTCATTTGAAAAGAGGACGCTGGCCAGGTTCAAAATAAAAATTTCCTCGTAATAGGAAGATTCCTGGATATATAAAAATGATCCAACCACAGGATGCTGAGCTCAGACCAGCAACCTCTCCCCTCCTAATTTCCCCTGCAGAGGAAACAACAGGAGAAACATCATTATATTACGTACGTACTGGAGAGGTACTGGACAGATATAGCACCGTCGTCGACGACGGTTTTGTTTTCGCTATTGCCATTCACGTCGCTGAATACGACGATGACGTCTACCCACTTTTCTATAGCGTAAACGCATAGAATGGCTAAAGTGGGACGAGACAATAAGAGTAGAGCTGGACTCACTCTTGAAAAGCAAGTCTTTGGACCAGTAGTCCATACACCTGAATGTGTAAAAACCTGTGGAATATAATTCGAATTTCATAAGGAAATTGAAATGAAGGAAATGTGATCATTTTCCTACTAAGCCTACACTTCTCTACAAAAGCCAATACATGCAGCTCATGGACGTTGTGACTGCATATATATACGGCAATATAGATATAGAGATCTATATAAAACTTCCAGAAGGGTATACTCTACCCCCAAAGATGAAAGAGAAACGTAGAAACGTCTTCTCCATAAAGGCTACAAAGATCATTAGTTGATCTTAAGCAATATTCTGCCCTTGTATCTTTTTCGAAAGATCGTTGACAGGATTTGTTATATTTGCCTTACATATGGTCGACTTAAAGCTAATAGGATCTCCAGCAGAGACCATTGAGATTTCAGATAGCTTTAAAGCGTACCTTGGAAATGAAAAACCTAGGTATAACGATCATCTTGACGATGACATTAATCATCCTGAAGATGGCAATGATCATCCTGAAGATGAACTATCATCCTGAAGATGACATTAATCATCCTGAAGATGAACTATCATCCTGGAGATGAACCATTATCCTGGAGATGAACCATCATCCTGGAGATGAACCATCATCCTGGAGATGACATTAATCATCCTGAAGATGAACTATCATCGTGGAGATGAACTATCATCCTGAAGATGACATTAATCATCCCGAAGATGAACTATTATTAATCATGCCGAAAATGTCTCGGCTTACATATTAAACACCTTCGTGGTGGAACCCTTTCATATTCTTCATACACCTGGAGTTTATGAAGAATGATGTCCTTTTGCAACCTATTAAAAATGGATACTTATTTATGACACCTTTCAGTAGCTGAAAGAGGGGGAGGACATCATAGATCCCGAAGAGCCTAGCTCTAGTGTATTATCTGGCCAACTGCACGTATCTTTGATAGAACGTCTCCAGTAAAGTTGTTAACCAGATACAGTGTTGTCCTGGAGAGCAACACTAGACCAAGGATAAGCTGCTTTTGCGCAACTTCCAAGGGTCAAGGAATATATATTGCATATGCAGGTTTAAAGATCATCGCGATGACTAAAACACAATAGGCCGGCCACCTCCTAAATATATACACATCATCATCCAATGTCTACATCTTCTGAGAAGCTCATCATCCAAGAAGCAAGTATTGAAAATGCTCAGCTAGGTCTAGCAGTACCTTGCAGACACACTGAAGACTGATTCAAAGAATACTTTAGTGGAGTCATCTACCAACTTCGAAGAGCATTACACTCCAGAGCGACGCTGCCTTCCAATAGCCGCTAGATGAGTGAAACTTGTGTAGATGAGTGATAATTGTATTTTCTTTCAGAGCATGATGGATGTATAGACGAATAGGAGATGATTGTATAGATACATAGGAGATCTGCAAGCCTGAAGCTTGTACATATCAGGGGGAGTCCCTCGATAGTTGTACTCTTTTTCCTTAAGCTGCTGCTTTTTTCCACTGGGTTTTCCACAGCTAAGGTTTTAACGAGGCAACCACAGTGGCTCTGGATCCAGAAGTATCCACCCCATTAACATACTGAATCCTGAAGTATTCATATGCTTAACCCAAGGTAATGAAGAGATGAGGGGGAGTGTTGTGAGTTGAGGGAGGCCTTTGGCCTCCCTCCCCTCATCACTCTCCATTACTCCCCACTAAGTTAGTGGGGAGGCCCTTGGACTCCCAACTCAACATGAGAGTTTTATAAATATAGTACCATGGCTATTTGCCATGGTTAATCCTCTTCTAACAGGGATAAATTATTACCTCAAGCCAAAAACAATAAATCACTCCTAAAATGCAGAGAATGAAACCAGATCTGCACAAACCGCAATTTATACTAAAACCGACACACACAACTCCTGCCAAAATCTCCTGACAAAAAAAAAACTCATGCCAAAATCTCAGATCATGTCCAGATCGATGAAAATAGACGAAACATAGAGAACAAAGCATCTGAGAAAACTCTAAAGCAACTGAATTGCCATCATCAAAAACACTTGAATCAACTCAAATTACCATGTTGATTCCATTTCTCGAGCTTAAACTCAAATTAAACTCAAATTACAATTGAATTCCACTTGAATTTATTGGGGAGTTGCATTTGGTAGCTGATAGTGTTGTATTTTGGGACTAATAAAGTTGTATTTTTGAATTGTAAGACGCATATTGTGCCATATTGATCAACAAAGAGAAGGCATAAAACAATTATCAAGCTACCAACTATAATGTGTACTTATCAAGTTGTGTATCCATACAAATCTAAATATTTCATAGTGAAATCTAAGGATATCAAATTTTCCTAAACTCTAGTTTCATGAGCTTTGTAATCTTTAAATCCTAGTTTCAAAAACCCTCTTTTCATTCCCAACCCATGCTCAGTTAAAAAAAGAAAGTTTCTGTAATTCAGCTTCCTTTAAAAAAAGACTTTATAAAGAGTTGTTAATCATTCTCCATTTTATAAAGATAAAAGTGCAGTTGTTAATCATTCCCAACCCTTCTCATATGGCTATTGACATCACTAACTAATAACATACTTGTTGTTTCTACTAAATGATGATGCAAGACTACTGATGCAATAGAGCCAAATGAGTTGTTAATCATTCTCCATTTTATAAAGAGAAACTACAGTCCATTAATTCTTAGTCCTTTTCGTTGCTGAAATTCTTATTGTTAAATAAAACAGAAAACATTATTGAAAGATAAAAGTGCAGTTGTGACTTTGATCTATATGTACATGAGCACATAAACCTAGACATTTGTTTAGTTCATATAGGAACATGTTTATTTTTTCATAAAGTGATTGTCGATAGCATAAAAACCCAAAGTGTCATGAATCAGAAACAGATGGTGTAAATAATTACAAATATCTAAAAGAATCTCAATAGTAGATCACCAGCTTTGACAATGATGACATAGGGAGTAAAGCCGATCCCTGTTGACCCTGAAAACAATTTGCTCTCAAATCACCAGACCTTAAAACAAACATGTGAAGTAGCATTAACAGTAAGCTATTTTACTTGCTATGATAAACTTTTCAGGTCTGCTAATACTGGTTGACCAAAATTGGATACCGATGGTAAGAAAATATAAGAGATAAGACAACCACAATAAGTTAGAAAATTTTGATATTCAAATCTGACCAAATCCATACTGACACTAATTCATTGTCACCCCCCTAAGATTCCAGAATTTAGATCTATTGAATCAACAAAAACTCTCAAGTGCTCATGGTAAATCCCAAGCAGCACAACTTTCTTCTATGGATATATATCTATGACAAAAACTAAAACTCGATGGGGAAGTCCTACATGCTCGCTGACTATAAAACATCTGCACCACCTCAATCTTTGTTGTACATATACTCAAGTGCATGCAGGCTCCAAAAAAATACCAAAAATTGTCACCTGATGCAAGAGCGTAGAGCTTATTCCAAGTTACAACATCCACATCAGTGCCCATGCGATGTCAAAAACGAATAAAAATGAAAAGGAAAAGAAATAAGAAAAGTTCACCGGGCAACCAAAAAAAGAATAATCTAAATAGAATCATTTCCAATTTCATCCCAAATACTTGAATCAGGCTTCCTTGTTTTCCCTCCATTGTCATGCCCGATCACAAATTATTGCAACTCAAATTCAAGCAAAAGTTCTCATATATTTTCAGTTTGCACAGGACATTGTAATTTGAATGATGACTTTTTATGGACAAAGAAAAATATTTGTCCTGGAAGTTAAAATATGATTTAGATATTTTTAATCAATATTTGTTGGAGATGTCAACAAAGAAAAATATTGTAATGCATGTAGATAAAAAATTTGCTGGATATGTCCTGGGCAAAGAAAATAACATCATAGCAAATCTCATCATGTAAATAATAAAAAAGTCATCCTGGAACATTGTAATGCATGAACTATACTCTCCAAACTCCAAAAATGATTCATCATGGAACAAAGAAGTGCGGGTTTTTAGATTCAATATTTGGTGGGAGAATTTTTTTGAATTTCCCACCCAATATTTAATTTTTGGTGGGATAACCATGATGAAGTAAATTTTGCATTGCAATCTAAATCTTCATCTTTAATATTGTGCTTGTATAACTTTCTGTTGTGACTCCAATTCAATGTTTCATTGCCTAGGTCAGTTTAATTTCTAAAAATTTAGTGCGATGAACCCACTTTCTCATTTGTGATGATGACACATTAATCACTTAATTATCTAATCAACCCTTGTTCTGTAGTCAACAAAGAAAATCAGTGCAAGATGAAACCATTAATCCACATAAAAAATTAAAAAGATCTCATCTTTATCACGCATGTGAGCATTTTTCTTCTATATATCTCATTGAGGCAATCAGAAATTAAAAAAAAACAAAGAATGAAAGTCCCACTACATAATGATAAGACATATATCTCATGTTTTTTCATCTGTGTTTCCTTGTCAACAACCTGAGACTCTGGTTGCACAAATCAAAAGAACAAAGAAATAAAACAAACAACACACAAAGAAAAGAGAGTACTAATCAACCCTTGTTCTGTAGTCAACAAAGAAAATCAGTGCAAGATGAAACCATTAATCCACATAAAAAATTAAAAAGATCTCATCTTTATCACGCATGTGAGCATTTTTCTTCTATATATCTCATTGAGGCAATCAGAAATTAAAAAAAAAAACAAAGAATGAAAGTCCCACTACATAATGATAAGACATATATCTCATGTTTTTTCATCTGTGTTTCCTTGTCAACAACCTGAGACTCTGGTTGCACAAATCAAAAGAACAAAGAAATAAAACAAACAACACACAAAGAAAAGAGAGTACTAATCTTGGAATCGAGCTTGAACACCGACTCAAAGATGGATCACCGACAACCATGGATCACTGCCGCATGGAATCCTGATGTGTTATCTATGAACGAAAATTAAGTGCCCTGCCTGCAAAATTTTCCCAATAAATGAATTAAAATAAGGTTAACATTTGCAACATGAATTGCGTTAGGATGGAAGAAAGAGAGGGAGTTGACTTGTAGATGTGGTATCAAACAGCCAAATTAACATTTCCAGAAGCATAAAAGGGAAAAGGGCATAGAATCTAAAGATGGGTTGTGCTTATTTGCATGCTGAAATAACCATACACAGCTCAAATATATACTTACATGTATTATAAGCATAGGAGAGTTGACTTGTTGTATTTTATCGATGTTCTGCATATAAATCACCAGACTTGCTCAATCACGATGTGAGATATACTAATATAGTTATGAAAGAAAATCAATGCGATGCAAAATTTAGACCTAGACATCCCTACATATGGTATAATAAAAGGTTTTAGGTACAAAAAATTGAAACAAAACTTACTTTGTACACATCAAACCAAAATGTCATCTTCACATGATACAACACTCTTATGCCTGAGAGAATAGCACCATGAAGAATGACGCCCTTGACTTTCTGCAAGCGGGCAGCCAAGTGGAGCGTCGGTCCACTACCAACAGATTGACCATATAATATCAGATCCTCTTGTCTTGTACCATAGTCTTTCGTTAGACAATCGTAAACAGCTTCTATGTCGTAATATGTATTAAGTTCTGATGGCTATGCGAAGGATGAATGATTTCAAAGAGGAAATGAACAAATTAGATGCTGAATATTGCATTCTGATAAAGGGCAGAATCGATGATGTATGAAGAAGCTAAATGTAAGACTAAGCATTCTCAAAAACTTCCACATATTATATGTCATATAATAAAAGGATTCAATTGGTGTAAGATAGAATTTATGCAAATTTATAACATCTGTCAATGTTGGCCAAGGAACTGAAGCACCAATATGTATAGTGTCAATCACATGGCTACACGTAAAAGTATTGAATTAAACTGCCAAAATCTAACGAAACCTACAAATATGATCAGCTTGAACTTTCTGCATGTAAAGAATACATGGCATGAATTGATAGGAATGCTAGGTAAAATAAATTACTTTCAGCTGAACATAACATGTTAATGTGTATTTAGACATGTGTTGCCATATAGTTCTAACTTCAAACACATTCAGCAAGGACCTTCACAAAGTACCTTTTGTCCGCTATCAAAATAATCAGAATATCCAACATGCAAATGACTGAACAAATTAAGCAAGACTTGCATGACTTCTATTGCATTCCATAAATCCACATATGTAAGCCTTGCATTTTATAGCAAGAACCTATAACATTTAATGCCAATAACCTGTAACCTGTAACATTAATGCAATTGAATTCCTGTAACATGTAATCAATAGAACCATGGATTTATAGGAAGGCAATACATTTCTATTCTTGAAACCCCCCAGGCTAAATATTTCTCTTCTTGAAATTTGAAACCAAATATTTTGAAACTCAAATTAAAAAAGGTGTTTACCCTTTCAGCAATACTCCTCGGGTGAGTAGCACACCCTCGCAAAGTCTTGTTTTCAAAATTTCAAAATTTCAAAATTTCAAATTTTCTATCAAAATTTCAATTTTCAAATGTTTTCCCACAAAGTTTCCTTTTAAACTTATCCTAGTCAGCTGATGTAGTTTGTCCCAGTCAGTAATTTTGTAATATAGATAATCAAGCAATAAGATTTACAGATAAACATCATATGCCAATTTATACAATAAAATTACAATATATGTTGACAACATTTTTGGGTAATTATTGAACAACCGATAATTAAATCCACAAAGCAAACCGAAATAAAGATGCAAAAATAGCCAAAAAACACAACTCTCACCATAATGGAAATCTTAATTAAACCAGCAAACAGATTACCTACCTCAACTGTCTAAATGAAGACATCCAACGGCTCATGGGGGTGCCCCTTGTTCATCTCCACTGTTCACATGCAAAAACCCTACAACTGAAATAAAATTCTTCAAATTTTCCACATAAACCTGCAATGAAGTTAAAACCCAAAAAAATGGAAAAGAACCAAAAGGTGTTATCATAAATTGCAAAATATTATACCATGGCCTTCGTAATATGCAGATGATAATAAAACATTTATCATCGCCAGCTATAGTTATTATCATCGCCATGGCCTCTGTAATCCACATAAACCTGCACATAGTTATTATCATCGCCAGCCATATCAAACTCTACAAAATTAACATTTATATATCGAACTATGTTCTGGGAACAACGCCAATAAATCAAACTGTGAAGATGGGAATTTTAATGAAGTTTAACTATGTGCAGATGATAATAAAACAAAACAAATAACAGTTCATTTGTAGTGGCAAGTCCATCGTCTGAAAATCTCATTGCAGTGGGGAGCTCGGCTCTTGCACATACAAAAACCCCCAAAATTTTACTAAAAGTCACCAAAAGCTGCAATTTTTGAGAGAGAGATCTTACAAATCGAGGCGAGATTCCATGACGGTTGCGGCTCCCCAAACTATAGAGCTCTGCTGAAGTTATCATGCTTCGTTTCAGGTCCAATCCTTCGCAACTTCCCCTTGGGCTAGGGGTAGGGTTTCCTGGAGCTTGGATTCTGGCCAGCATATGAAGATCTCGTTGCAGCAGGGAGACCGGATCTTGCACCTACAAAACCCCCCAAAATTTTACCAAAAAGTCAACAAAACATGCAATTTTTGAGGGCGAGATCTTACAAATCGAGGCGAGATTCCATGATGGCAGCGGCTCCCCGAACTGTAGAACTCTGCTGAAGCTCCCCTACTTGGGCCAAATCCTTTTCTTGCGGTCAGGCAATGGGTTTTTAGGGGCAGAGGCCAAGAGATAGAGAGGGAGAGTCTGTGAGAGCTCAGGATTAGGCAAGCAGTGGGTTTTGGGGGCAGGGGGCTGCGAGAGAGAGTGTATGGGGGTTTGGAGGCAGGGGGTTTTGGGCCCCAAAATCTTGTTTTCAAAATTGCAAAATTGCAAAATTGCAAAATTTCAATCAAAATTTCAATTTTCAAATGTTTTCCCACAATTTTCCTTTTAAACTTATCCTAGTGAGCTGATGTAGTTTGTCCCCGTCAGCAATTCTTTGTCCACGTAGGACAAACCTTGCCTCATAGGATAAGATTCAAAAAATGCTATCTTTTATAGAATATATATATATATATGAGGAAATATATGAGGAAACGGGAAATAGGGTGTCCCAGGAGAGATTCTCTCCTGTGACACCCTATTTCCCGTTTCATATATATATATATATATATATATATATATATATATATATATATATATATATATATATGTTTTTTTTTGTTTTTTTTTGACAACACAGAAAAATCCCCAACCCCCTCCCCCTGCCTTTGGCTGTGGAAATAATTTTTCAGAGAACAAAGATTTCGCGGGGGAAATCTTAAATGAACCGCGCTTCAGTCGAATTGGGTCGTTGATGAACAGAACTTTTGCGAATGGTTGATGAATGTGCAAAACACATGGGATCGGGTTGAAAATTGGTGGGTTAGGTATTTAGAGGGTGGAGATCAAGATGAACGGTTCGGATCTTCCGAAAAAATGGGGGGCATAGGATTTTTGATAGGGGGTCATTTTTGGGGGTTATTTTTGGGGGTCATTTGATCCATCCTATATATATATACTAGTCATAGCCCGTGCCCGCGGGCACGGTTCATTTAAGATTTCCCCTGCGAAATCTTTGTTCTCCGAAAAATTATTTCCACAACCAAATTTAACAGAACAATAAAATAGTGTAAAAATATTTAGCGGCACGTGCACCTTCGACGCGGAACAACAAATTCGGTGCAAGCGTCTTCGGCGTGGAAGAACAAATTCAGCGTCGAACAACTAATTTGGGGCCCGCGCCTTAGTCACTGAACAACAAATTTGGCGCCCGCGCTTTTGACGTGTAACAACAAATTAGGCCTCCGCGCCTTTGGCGCGGAACAACAAATTTGGCCTCCGCGCCTTCGGCACGAAACAACAAATTCGACGTCAAAAAACAAATTTGGCATCCGCGCCTTCGGCGCGGAACAACAAATTCGACGTCGAACAATAAATTTGGTGCCCGTGCCATCGGCGCGGAACAACAAATTGGCGCGGGCGCCTTCGGCGCGGAACAAAAAATTCGGTGAGGGCGCGTTCGGATTATCAATTCTTTTTATCTATAGTAAAATCGTAAGAGATTGAGCTTCTTGCGTGGTTGGTATCTGAGCCTTCAGGTTATCAATTCTTTTTTGATGTAGTAAAATCGTGCTGGCGCCTTCTGGTTATCAATTCTTTTTATCTATAGCAAAATCGCCTTCTGGTTACCAATTCTTTTTATCTATAGCAAAATCGTAAGAGATTCAGCTTCTTGCATGGTTGGTATCTGAGACTCCTAATTGGAGCTACATTATTTGGGGATGCATAAATGATGGATGGTTGGGTGATGTCTTCAATGATGCATTAGTATTATTATTTATCCGATCCTTCATATTAATCAATTCTATATCAGTGATGTTATGTATCTATGCCTCATGCATTATTGCTGGATAACATTTACTTCACAATTGTAATAGGTTGGCTTTTCCTGATTTTCTTTCTAGAAATGCCCAAGAGGCAACGCAAGATATGCGAAGTTTATTGGAATTCTGAGAAGTTCAAAAAAAAGGCATGCTACCAAGAATTTTCAAAAGCTTTTTTGTGATTTCCTTGCTACAATTGTAACACTTATGAGTTCATGCAAGAAGGCATTATTCAAAAAACATGCCATCACCTGATTTTCTATAGAATAACACACAACAATAAAGCACATTGACACACAAATCAGTTGATAATACCCAACATCTCAAAATCTCAAAATCTTTAAACAGAGGAACAACAAACCTAACTGAATCTTGTCCGCCACAGACCAATAAATTTCCATGGACCTCCTGGACCGTCTTTCCTAAACCCTGGAACTTCTGGCAAGAGTACGGACAACAACACCAAAATGCCATACAAATGAAATTATGTTGAACAGAGAATTGCATGGTGTTTATAAAGAAGAAAATTTAAACAAAATTTTGTAAAAGGTGCAAAAGAGTTGCACATGGCATGCTACATCAAGTGATCTAAGTACACGCTTAGCAAACTTGTCAATCACTGCATGGACCCTGTGCTCTATCTCGAACTTGAAATGATGAAAATAAATGACGGATCTCCATAACTGAATAGTCAACCATAACTGATTTAGCAAAATTGGCGAACTATTCTTCTTTGCAGAATCTCCCAGAAATTCTCTTCTCTTCTTTGAAATGATGAAACTAAATGCAGAATCTCCATAACTGATTTAGTAAACTTCTCTTCTTTGCACATTTAGAATCTGCATCACAATAATAGTTAAAAGATGGATTATTTATGCACAAAAATAATACATTATAGATCAAATTGCCTGGAGGACAAATTGCCTTGAAGCAGTTATTTGTGTTCATGAATCCTCAACAATTATTCAAAATGATACAAACATGGATACCAACCATGCAGTCAGACATGAATACCAACAATTATGGATGCCATACAGGCAGTCACTCATTCAAATTGCTTCATTTAATCTTCAATTGCTTTCATTCATTCATTCAAATTGCTTCATTTATTAGTCAAAAATGAAGGCCAAATTGCCTTCAAGCAGTTATCTTCAAATTGACCGTCGGTATTCATGTTTCTATCAGCAGTTATCCTATGCTTGCAAAAATTCAAAATGAAGCAATTTGAATACCTGTCAATTGGAGGCCAATTCTGAAGGCCAACTCTATTATCCTGTCAATGTGAATACCTGTCAAATGGAGGCCAACACAAATAACTTGCAGTTATTTTTCAAATTAAAACCCTGCTGATTACACAAATAACTTGAAGCATGAATACCTATTTTTCAAGCAGTTTGAATACCAACAACTATGGATGGCCATGATAGTTTTAATGCTTCCATTCAATTTTTTGCTATTCCCATGCTTCGTAATTTTTTTCTATTCCCGCAGTTTTAATGCTTCCATCAAGTTGAACCCATAATTAGATGAAATTAACAGGATAAAAAAACCATGAGGCGAATATTAACAGCAAATCAGGAAATTAACAGTCAGGATCAAATTAATCAGGCTATGCATATCATTTGCTTGAACTGGATTCTGAAATCTGACAGATATTCTAATTTCACAATGCATTAGAAACTGGTATGCATATCAATATGCATGAAACTGATATGCATATCTTTCATTAGAAACTGAAAAATATTTCATATTCTGTCATTAAAAATATGAAAATGAATGTTGTTCACGTATTTTCTATCGACAAAATATGATAGATTTTCTAATGCATATCATGCAATGGACAAAAAAATGATATGCATAGTGATTTGGTCAAAAAACTTGCGAGGATTGCCTGCGAGATTGATATGATATGCATAGTGATTTATTGCAGGTAATCAGTTAGTGATTTGGTCAAAAAATGATATGCATAGTGATTTGTTCACATATATTCTATGGACAAAAAATTCCAGTGTGTTCTACTCTTGCAAATAGCACTCTTGCACACAACAAAAATTCTGGAAACAAACACACATTTATAGTAAGCTACTGAAGAATACAACAATTACTTGCATAATATCAACATTGAAGTATCCATGCTTAATGGAGTAAAAAAACTTAAGTACAGAAGATATAAAGATAAATTGAAGGTACATACCCTTCCATCACTCATCAACACTGAACCCTTCCGCAAGTGAACATGATAAACTATGCAATGGCATGGAACTAGGGTGGTTGATCTTTCATTAAATCTAAAGCGCCTTCGACTCCAGAAACTAAATATCCGATAGGAAACTCCAACATCAAGAGATTCTATTTGAACTTCAACGACAACATGTATTAGCTCTCCTCGGCGTTTCACTGCCTTTGATTCCAATTTGATTTGAGAAATCTGTATGAATGGAATAGAACTAATATTCTGGCCATGCATCGTCTACAATATTGCTCTCATTTTTTCCATATTACATTTCAATATAATATACGTTTTCGCTACAGTAAATTCAGTATATCTATGTGGAGAACAAACTTCACATACTTACAGTACTTTGGTGAGTTCTCTGTTTCAGAATTAGCAAGATCTTCTTCCTCAATGATGGGTAAATGGACTGCAATAGCAGAGTCCTCAGATTTTACTACCAAAATAACATCTTTTGCCAGGCATTCTGATGCCGAATTGTGCAAATTTGAGTTTCTGGGACATCATCACACATTGATTCATGACCTGAACTTGCCGGAGTACTGTTATCTTTACTACATGACCAGAGAACATCAATGAAGTTATTCAACTCCGACAAATGTAACCAAACATCCAAAATAGGTAATCTGTAGGTTAATACGACATGGAGATCTGAATTTTAACAACAATGTAGCACACATATATCATTCAATGGATCCAACTATCCTAATAGCAAGCCCTTATAGATTTAACCAACAAATATATTAGCTATGACGAAATATATAATCAAATCATGATAGTGAGGATTGCAGCTGGAATGATTTAGTACCATCATTGCATTAGACCGAGTGAATACTGAAGAAAGCCAATATTATATTAAGGAAAAAAGAAAGCTAAAGAAACTTTATAACAGGATCATATGATGCATGGACATGGAACAAAGACCACATAGACAGAAGCATTATTTCCTTTTAGCATCTTCAGATTATACCTGTTTCGGCATCAGAGCTTCATTCATGCTAATAACCCACAATTAAGTAAAATTGATGTTGTACCAATGAAGAAAGGGGGTAGAAAAAGAATTTCTAATGTCCAGAAGCTACAATATCACACTTGAAGCAATTAAGATCTGTGACTGGAGTTACATCAACTTTGAATAGAAACTAAAAAAATTTCGGATGAAGAAATAGGATGTCTCTCTGTCCTTCAGAGATCAACAAATTTCTTCATCCTTTCCCTTGCCTTCTTCTGATTATTTTTAAGCAATTGAATGGTAATTTCCCTTGAGAAGAGGATTGCATCCACAGCTTGAAATTGTGAAGTTTTGGGACATACCTCATCAAGGAGGGTGGTTTCTGACCATACACTACAATTCAAAATTTAACACAACAACATCAGCATATTCAACTATACCACTACTTTGCAAACATGTACAATGAATCACTATCATTGTAATTTGTAAATTCATCATGACATTTTAGACAGTAAAGGCAACATCATTCGCTTTAAACAGCCACATCAAGGTGCATGTATACCAGTAGAGATATATAAATAAAACCATGAAAAAAATTCTAGCTCCACAGATTATATGATGATAACATTGTCCCATTGCCCCGTCAAGCTTTAAAACAAAACAGCCTGACCACCTAATTTCCAGCAATTACACATTAACTTCAAGATATATTAGTTACCTCCACAAATTTACATGTCACTTAAGTAACCTGTGTTTCTCATTGAAAACTATAGACATATCATCTTGATGCAGAAAATAGTTTTGTATCATGTTGCTCAATTCTCTGGTGGATCTTCAACTTAAGAGATGCATTGCAAGCAAGATGAGACATTGTGTTCAGCTAACACATGGTAGTCAACATGCAAAGAATTCAACTTGTAACACCGGCACAATTGAAAGGAAGCTCATTCACCTATTTATACAAAATCTTTTTCCAGGCCCATTGTCAAAGACATGACCAAGTGCATATGATGGCAAGAGGGTATAAAATTCAGAAGGCAATAGGAATTCTGACATCCACCCATTGTTTGCCAAAGGAAACACACATATATGTAAATTGCCCACCAAAACATAAGAAATGAGGCATTCTACTTTATGCTTTCAATCCTAAATTTATATTTGACAGTTTATAGATATTTGAAATAAAGATAAGAGTTTAACTTAGAGAATATTCATTGAACTTATATTTAACAATTAGATCACACATGCTATAAAACATCAAAAGAAAAAATACATTTTTTCCTCCTTTTAATGAGAAGAAAGATAAGAAAATTTAGTGATTATCACCTTCTTGATGGCTCTCTCATAGCTTGCCTTGCTGATTAAGGAGAAAGCCAGAACAAAAATGTCTGCCCCTCTGTAACTTAGTGTCCTCAATCTGCTATAATCCTTTTGCCTTATTTTTTTTAAAAACTAAGGCATTTAATTATACTCCCTGGAAGATGTCAAAAATATCCATTTCAAAAAAAAAATTCTCACCTGTTTCAAACTCTAAGCTGAGAGCAAAAATTCACCCAGAACAACAATTCCACAGAGTTGTTGTTCTGTGAGAATATAAATTATTAATTTGTTATGACTCTAATTAATAATTTATAGGGAGAGAATACCCAGCAAAATAATTTATAAGCTGGAATTTGTTATGACTCTAATTTTTGTTCTCACCTGTTTCAAAAGAATATGAAATACCCAGAACAACAATTTGCTCTCACCCAGAACAACAGTTCAGAATATGAAATATCCAGTTCAAAAAAAATTAGAGTTTAGAAATCTGTCAAATTAGAGTTCAGTTTTTGACAGGATATTTGAAATGTTTGGAAGTGGACTCTAATTTCATATACAATATCCTGTTAAAATATTAGAGTTCAGAATTTAATAAAGAACTACAATGTTAATAGTAATTTTTATAAAGAATGTCTGCAATGTTTTATAAAGAATGTCTTACTGCAATGTTTTATCAAGCATATGTGGAGACATCAAACTGCAATGTTTTATAAAGAATGCCTTATCGTGTAACTTTGGAATGTTAATAGTAATTTTGGAATGTCATATCCAAATAAGTTTATTAACATCCTAAATTACTATTAACATCAAAATGTCATATCCTGTAAATTGAGACATCAAGATTGCGGTTTCTTGCATTCTCAGTTTATTAACATTGAAGACATTACTCTTATATTCAGCATTTACATAAGAAAAAAAAATCAGCCATTGTCCCATGCAAGACACCGACTAAACTTAATGAACTTTTAATCAAAACTGCTTCTGCCTCAAAATCATGAGCATATCCTTTGAAATTCATCTCCTGCTGCAGCTTTTCAATCTGACCCTTGAATCCTGCAGTAGCTTTAGCCTCCTGATAATGTAAACTTAAAAGCGTAAAGAACCAAAGGTCGAAAAATTAAGTAAAGTTTGAAAAATATTTCCAGACCATAAACTGGCAAACGAACCGTGCGAGATAAGGTGAATAGCCCTCGATCTTTGGCAGTTATTTGTGCCTCATGCCTCTCGACCATGGCCTCTAATCTTGATATATCAGATTGCAACCTAGACCAATTTGATAATAATGTTCTTGGTGAGCAACTGGGAGTCTTTGGCAGTTATTTGTGCCTCAAGCCTCTTGACCTTGGCCTCTAATCTTGATATATCAGATTGAAACCTAGACCAATTTGATAATAATGTTCTGGGTGAGCAACTGGGAGATGTATGCCATGTATGCTATCTGACCAAATTAATAATAATAATAGCACCAATAGTAAATTCAACCACCTGTTAATAAAATATTGTCATGTATTCAATATATGAGAAAATGATACCAAGCTTCAAATCACAAATTCACAATTAAGACAATAGAGTAAGGGTTTGATTGTCATGTATTCAATAGAGTAAGAAAACAAAATTACATTTTGTCTCATCATTATTTCTTTGTGACTTGAATATTAACATTGAATTCTAAAGCTATCTACTTCCATGCAAATTATAAAGCTATCAGTTCACATGCAATGGATGAGGCCAGATCTCTTAAAGCTATCAGTTCACATGCATAAAATATAAAGTAACATGCAATCCCTTGAAGAGAAATATAGAAAATTAAAAAAAATGCATGAAATTAAGAAAGTGAAAACCTTTCTACTTTTGAAATCACAATTCTACACTAATTTCCCAATAAAATCTCCCAACAACCCACATCATCCCTAAAAACCCAAACCGATACCATTCACAGAGTAAAAGGAAGTAAAATTCAGAATACCTAGATCAGTCGAAGGGCAGAACAATCGATGCAAGTCTCAATCTCCATAAACTACTGCATGATAGGGGACATCACCTGCTCCTGGCTCACCGGCTGCTCATCCCTCAGATCCAGCTTGCTTTCCACCACGATCATTGGCACTTTGATCTTCACACAAAAACCTCCTTAGCAAAAAAAATTGAAACCACCATCAAATGCTAACACCAACCAGAAATAAACTAAACTAAAGTAAAAAATTTCCTACATTTTGATTATAACCACCAAAATGGCCATTGCAGGATATAATATGGTTATGTGTATATGGTTATGTGTATGTTGGATATGGAAGACGTTAGTACACCCTTGTAGGGGATGTATGAGAGAATACGGACCTCGAACGTCGCGTACACGAAGTCGTGTGCAAAGGGAATATGTTCCCTTGCGGAGAGGATCTCTAGATTGATGGGAAAGTCGCATTATATGTGCATAAGTGCATGCGACATATGGCTAATAAAGGGGTAATATCTTAAGCTTATATTGTACCATGCATATGGTACAACTTAAGCTTATAATATGCCATGTACGATGATACACCTTAGTTAAATTGTTCCAAAGGAACAATTTATCCTAAAATAACTACCTTGGGGGCTATAAATAAGACCCAAGGGTTAGCCATTTCTTCACACTTTTGCATGGCATTCTTGCATGCATTTTCATTCTAGCGAAGCTCTGCCGAAATACTTCCTCTCCCTTTATCCAAGTTCTTAATCTAAAAGTAGAGATTTAGATTGTGGATTTAGTAGCCTTACTCCGTTCGTGAGAAGACTCGATCCGTCGTGGCGAATCCGAAGGTGAAGTTCGTAGACTACCGTGCCGCATACGCAAGCGTAAGTCTCAACTTCATTTATCGATCCTAACTCTGTTTTGGCAGGATCCTACATTGGTATCAGAGCCATACAGGTTCGCCCCGGAGAAACTATGAACGAGTCGTTGTCTTTTTCACGGATGGGTATCCTACCATTACGGATATGGTAGGAACGCTTCGTGACGGAGAGAACGCAGCGGTTGTTCTTTTCACGTTAGGGTCTTCTGTCATTACGGATATTGCAGGAACTCTCCGTGACGGGAAGAACCGACCGTTCATATCGTCAAACTCGCTCTCTTCATGGATGCTGAGTCTCCATTCATAGGGAATGGGTGCTCTCTTCATGTGGAGCGCGTAGTTTACGAATTTTTTGAAGTGGGTCAATTTTTTTGGCATACGGCCATTGGAGGCTAACTACTTCCTCGGCGAACGGGTGCTTCACCGGAGAAGAAGAGGGTGGTTATTCCCATCGGGGAAGATGAATTTTAATGCATGTGCACCATGACCAAATGGGTTATGAAGGCCATGCACCCCCCTCCCCATGCGGAGGGGGTTGGCTACGGCCAATACCCACCACGGCCACCCCTCCGACGGGGTGTGCGGCAACCCCAAAAGGGGGGAGACCGGCCATGGCCAAAGGGCCATGGCCGGTCAAGGCCAATAAGACATGGCCGGGCCATGGCCATGGCCGGCCAGCCTTGGCCGGCCACGGCCAGGGCCAGGGAGCCCTGGCCGCGGCCTGGCCAGGCCAGGCCAGGGCCGACCCTGGCCGGCCACGGCCAGGGCCAGAAGGCCCTGGCCGAGGCCAGTGCAGGGGCCCTGGCCCCCGGCCAGGGCCAGGCCGCCCTGGCCGAGGCCAGGGCGGGCGCCCTGGCCCCGGCCAGGGGCCAGGCCGCCCTGGCCGAGGCCAGGACGGGGGCCCTGGCCCCGGCCAGGGGCCTGGCCGCCCTGGCAGAGGCCAGGGCGGGGGCCCTGGCCCCGGCCAGGGGCCTGGCCGCCCTGGCAGAGGCCAGGGCAGCGCCCTGGCCTCAGGCCAGGGCCTGGCCAGCCCCGGCCCTGGCAGAGGCCAGGGCCTGGCCAGCCCTGGCCAGCCCCGGCCCTGGCAGAGGCCAGGGCCTGGCCAGCCCTGGCCAGCCCCGGCCCTGGCAGAGGCCAGGGCCTGGCCAGCCCTGGCCTCGGCCATGGCCTGGCCAATGGCCGGCCCTGGCCGCTGCCGGGCCACGGTCGGCCCTGGCAGCGGTCAGGGCCTGGCCGGGGGCCGGACTGATCGGCACTGGCCGGGAGAAGTTTCAGACCAATTCGGCAAAAGGCCTTGGTCGAACTTGCCCATACGGGGCCAAACGACATTCGTCTGCGCTAAAATTCTCTCATACGGGGGGAAACGCCTGGATCCATACGGGATCCGGCGACGTTAGTTTGCAGAAAAATTCCCAAAAGGGGGATCCGACCTTGGCACGTCTACGGCTCTTTCCCGACAAATGGTCAGGAAGTGCTGAATATTTCACTAGTATCATAAGGGTACTAAGTTGAAATAAAATTTTTTTTTGAAAAATACGTTTTCATACGTTTTGAAAAATACGTTTTCAAAAACGCTTTTCCGCTGCAAAGTACTATAAGAGTACTAACATTTGATAAAGTGAGGGAGAAATATTGAAAGTTACTCTAGATGGTGATTGGAAACATAGTGACCTTTTCGATTCTAGAGTAATATTTTTCAATATTTTTCGAAAGTAACTTATCAAATATAATAATATCATTCCAAGTGGGAATTTTTTTTCAAGTGGGAGTGATATTAAACTAGTCTGAAATTTCACATTCGATTGATTCAGTATCTCAATGGATCATGATTCGACCAGTGGTCTTTTGGACTAGTTTGTGGGACACCTCAGTTAGTCTGGGGGTAGTGAACCATGACTTAGCCATTTCCCTGGTCGGTCCGCTGGCCGAGACTAATGAATCATGAAAATGTATGATGACTATGTGTATAAGAAATTTTTGCAATGATTTTTGATCGAACCTTTTGGTTTTTATGTCTTTTGCAGCATTTTAAAAGTAAATGTCTTCAGCTTCAAAGAATATCGTCGCTGAGTTAAACAAAGGTGAAAAACTCAACGGCGATAATTACAAACTTTGGTCCATCAAGATACAATACGTTCTAGAGGAGCAAGAAGTGCTCGAAACTCTAAAGAACGTTATGATTGAACCCGAGTTGGGCACTACGGCCCAACACCGACGAGACAAGGAAGTCTCGGAAGAATAAGATAGCGTGCATTACGTTATTAAGCAGTATGGCTGATGACATAATGCGCATCTTCCGAGAACATGACGGACATATGGTCCAAGCTAGAGGAGAAGTTCGGTGGCACATCGGTGTCCAAACTTCGCGCCTTAACTATAAGGTTCGATACATATAAGAAACGTCCAGATCATTCCATGGGGAAACATCTGCGACATATGGCGAACCTTATCTCGGAGTTAAAGGACGCAGGTCATGTGCTCACTGATGAGCAACAAATCCAAGCAGTCATACGTTCCCTACCAAATGGGTGGGATCAGATGAAGATGCATCTCACTCATAATGAGAGCATCAAGACCTTCAGCGATGTTTCCAAGCACCTCGAATTAGAGGAAGAGCGGCTTGCGGCTGCCAAGCCAAGTGCAGAAGTGCACATGGTTACTAGTTCCTCACACGGAGGAAAGAAACGGAAAGATCGTTCGAAGTTCACTAATGAACGTAATAAGCAACCTGAGTCTACCAAGAAACCCAAACGTAAGGGTGGGCACAAGAAATGGCACAAGAAGAAAGACTTGAAGAGGATCAAGTGCTTTAAGTGCAACAAGCTCGGTCACTATGCTCGTTCGTGTACGAGTGGAGGCGACGAGGTAACTTGTAAATATACTAGTTACATATGTTTTTCTAGTTTGATATTTCTTGTGGAATCTAATCCATTTTGGATAATTGATTCAGGTGCCACCGACCACATAGCAAGGGACAGACGGTCCTTCGTGGAGTATCACCGGATACCCCAAGGAACGAAGTGGATCTATGTAGGAAACAACACACGTGTTGAAGTGAAAGGCGTTGGGACTTGCAAGCTAGTCTTGGACAACGGCCGCACTCTCCTACTTCATGATGTCCTCTTCGCTCCCGATATTCGAAGGAATATAATTTCTGTGGTTGTATTAATGGGTCTTGGCTATAACTGGTTTTTTCATGATTGTAATGTGGACTTAAGTTGTAATAATACTCTTATTGGTACTGGGTTTGTATTTAAAGGATTTATTGTAATGAGTACAATGTATGATTCCTCATGTAATGAAAATTTCCTTATTGCAAATTCTAAGACTTATGAGTCTGATGTGAATTTTTGGCATGCAAGGCTTGGTCATATTGGACCAACGCGTATGGATAGACTTGCCAAACGTGGCCTTCTATCCAATGTTTCAAAGGTTGAAATGTCGACCTGCGAACATTGCCTTGTGGGGAAATCTTGTCGCAAGCCGTTTGGAACCGGCACAAGGGCCGAGGTTCCATTACAGCTTATCCATTCGGACATATGTGGTCCGATGAATGTCAAGACAAGACGCGGAAAGTCCTATTTCATCACTTTTATTGATGATTTCACCCGATTCGGACATATCTATTTGATATCCCACAAAAGTGAAGCTTTGGCTTGCTTTAAAAACTATATGAGTTTAGTGGAGAATCAATTAGATCGCAAGATTAAGGTCTTGCGAACCGATAGGGGCGGTGAATATCAATCAATGAGTTTTAAGGAACTTTGTGATGAAAAAGGCATAGTACATCAGGTAACTATGCCTTATACTCCTCAACAAAACGGTGTTGCAGAAAGGAGAAATAGGACTTTAATGGAAATGGTCCGTTCAATGATGGCGCAAGCTAGCTTGCCAATCACCTTTTGGGGTGATGCATTATTGACGGCCACTTTCATTTTAAACCGCGTACCCTCGAAATCAGTTAGCTCCACTCCTTATGAGTTGTGGAACCAAAGGTCTCCTGACTTAAACATTTTGAAACCTTGGGGTTGTGCATCCTACGCACATATTTCCTCCCATAAGTATGGCAAACTTGGGTCAAGGGGAAGGAAATGTATCTTTATACGATACGCAGAAAACTCCAAAGGTTATGTTTTTGTTAGTCAGGAAGACAATGGTGGGCTAATTGAGTTTGAGTCGAGGGATGTCACTTTCTTGGAAAACGAGTTTCCAAGACAGGGTGAGATAAGTCAGGACTTATCTCTATTTGAGATTTATGATTAAGAAGGATTACCTCATTCGAGTGGGAGAATTCTTGGTGAAAATGAAAATACGTTTCAACCTTCACCAATGGATTATACGAATGACGATTATCCTATTCCATACGGGAATAATGATCCAAGTGGGAGCAATTCTAACGACATTCCAAGTGGGAGTGATATTAGAATTGATCTAAATTCAAGTCAACAAGGACTTGAAGAATCTCAAATACGACGTAGTAGTCGTACAAGGTTGGCTCCTCTAAGATTTGAGGATGAATTTCCGCAAACCTTTATGACTTTACTACAAGAAGATGACGAGCCTGCTACTTTCAAACAGGCCGTATCTTGCCCTGCTAAAGACAAATGGATGGAAGCGATGCAAGAGGAGTTAGAATCCATGAAAGTTAACCAAGTCTGGGACTTAGCTGACTTACCCAGAGGACGTAGAGCTATTGGGAACAAATGGGTTCTCAAGATCAAGCATAAGGCTGATGGCTCTATTGACAGATATAAAGCTCGCCTTGTCACGAAAGGTTTTACGCAACAGGAAGGGATAGACTACGAAGAGACCTTCTCACCTGTTGTTCGTTTTACCTCAATTCGCCTGATTCTGGCAATGGTTGCTTACTTAGACCTCGAATTACATCAAATGGATGTAAAGACTGCCTTTCTCAATGGAGAATTGGACGAGGAGATCTATATGGAACAACCAACAGGGTTTGTAAAAGAAGGAGACGAACATAAGGTTTGTAAACTTCTTAAATCCATATATGGTCTTAAACAATCCTCGAGGCAATGGTATATACGATTTCAAGAGGTTGTCTTATCAAATGGATTTTCCATGCTTGATGAAGATAAATGTGTATATATCAAGAGGAATAAGAACAAGTATGTTATTATGTCTCTATATGTAAATGAAATTTTAATAGCCGGAAATGACAAGGGCTTTGTGATGGATATCAAGGCTTGGCTTTCATCAGTTTTTGAGATGAAAGACATGGGAGAAGCCGCATATATCCTTGGAGTTAAGATTTCAAGGAATCGTTCGAAGAAACTTCTTTCTCTTTCACAGGAGACTTATATAAAGAAGGTTCTAGAACGTTTTAATATGCAGGACTGCAAGTCCATTGATACTCCAATAAGCAAGTGCGACAATTTATGTCTGAAATCATGTCCGAAGAACCAAAAAGAGAAGGAGATTATGGAAAAAGTTCCATATTCCAGTGCAGTTGGTAGTCTAATGTACGCTATGATGTGTACAAGACCGGACATCTGTTTTGCCGTTGGAATGGTAAGTCGTTACCAATCCAACCAAGGGCAAGTACACTGGAAAGCGGTTAAGAGGATAATGCGGTATCTCAAAGGAACTGCAGACTTTGCTTTATGCTATTAAGGAGATGCCTTGAGGCTCGAAGGCTACACTGATGCTGATTGGGCGGGTGATCTCGATGAGCGACGATCGACCTCAGGATATGTTTTTCTACTCGGATCTGGTGCAATATCCTGGAGTAGCAAGAAACAATCCTGCATCGCACTTTCAACCATGGAAGCCGAGTTTGTAGCATTTAGCATGGCAGTCCAAGAGGCTGTTTGGCTTAGGAAGTTCTTAGACAGGCTAATTAATGCAAGTGACTCAGGTGCTGTACCTATACACAGCGACAGTCAAGCATCTATAGCCTATGTCAAAGATCCGAAATTCCATTGTAAGACCAAACACATAGATATCCGCTACAAATTTGCAAAAGACTATGATAAGACCAAGAAGGTAGACATAAGGTACATATCTACGCATGAGATGATAGCGGATCCGCTTACAAAGGCAATCCCCAGAGATGTGTTTTACAAACACTTATCATCTCAAGGATTGCGTAAGAGCTGAGTTGTACAAATATAAATTCCCATGTCTGTAAATGATCAAAATTAATAAAAGAAAAAGTTCTTTTTCAAACATTGCATATGAATTTCTTAATAAATGTTTGTGTACATTTTGAAATCTCAGCTGAAATTCTAGTATGTCGGACAGATTGAGGATGGCTCTCTCACATGAGCAACCGCCTTATTCTATCAGACGGATGGAATAGAGATGAGACCTGTTTGAAGTCAAAATCATCAGACGGATGATTTAAGAGTCATGACTTAAACAAAATGGTCGCATGAAAGATCTGCATCATATGGATGCTTACAAAAGATCTAAAAGGATTTTTTGAAATCCTATCTGTCTAAATGCGGGATGTGAGTCCAAAGGATTATTTGAGTAGAATAAGGGACTCAAAGTCAGACATTGTGGTGTCTGATCATCATCCTTGCAACATCATTGAGACATACACTCCCTGGGAAAGGAGCGATGTTGTAATACGTGTTCATACCACGTATGCATTTCGACCACTGAGTTAGTAGCAATAGTGTTTGCTATTATGTGAGACTCAAAGGCCATATGGGCCTTAACTCTTACCCTCAAGGACTCCAATTGGTTCCTTTAGATTTGACGAGATGATCGCTATCTTAGCGTGTTACTTATGGGCTATGATAATTCGGCTCGGCGGGGCACGATAGAAAAGCAAGTCTAGTCAAGATCAGAAGGTTCGCAAGAAGAGGAAGATTGATTTCATATTCACATTTGGACTTTAATGATTCAAAGCTGGCCAGCCAATTGTGATCCAGATGGGATTCAATTGTTGAATATAAAGTATAAGAAATGTGAAGAAATAATCTAGGGTAAAGCATGCGTTGAACTACTCAACTTTGCACCTTCGAGGTCGTTGTGTATCTCTGACAAGTGCACAACAACAGACTCTACGCGCATGACGGTCGCACGGTCTATTTCTCGGTATGATAGATGAAAGAACTAAGAGAAAGACGTTCTCTTACAATCCCCTCAAGTGTGAGTGGGAGATGTTGGATATGGAAGACGTTAGTACACCCTTGTAGGGGATGTATGAGAGAATACGGACCTCGAACGTCGCGTACACGAAGTCGTGTGCAAAGGGAATATGTTCCCTTGCGGAGAGGATCTCTAGATTGATGGGAAAGTCGCATTATATGTGCATAAGTGCATGCGACATATGGCTAATAAAGGGGTAATATCTTAAGCTTATATTGTACCATGCATATGGTACAACTTAAGCTTATAATATGCCATGTACGATGGTACACCTTAGTTAAATTGTTCCAAAGGAACAATTTATCCTAAAATAACTACCTTGGGGGCTATAAATAAGACCCAAGGGTTAGCCATTTCTTCACACTTTTGCATGGCATTCTTGCATGCATTTTCATTCTAGCGAAGCTCTGCCGAAATACTTCCTCTCCCTTTATCCAAGTTCTTAATCTAAAAGTAGAGATTTAGATTGTGGATTTAGTAGCCTTACTCCGTTCGTGAGAAGACTCGATCCGTCGTGGCGAATCCGAAGGCGAAGTTCGTAGACTACCGTGCCGCATACGCAAGCGTAAGTCTCAACTTCATTTATCGATCCTAACTCTGTTTTGGCAGGATCCTACAATGTGTATATGGCATATGTATATGGCAGGATATGGTTATGGGTATTTGGCAGGAATAATGGCCATTTGCTTTGAATGGCAGGATATAATGACAGGATATAATGGCATTTGCTTGGAATGTCAGGATATAATGGCATATGCTTGGAATGGCAGAATAAAAAATTTCTCTGTTAAAGAAAGAAATAAGAATATGGTTATGTGTATATGGCAGGATATAATGGCATTTGATTTTAATCAATTGCTGCCATATACACAAACAAATATAAATCCTACAATTATTCTTTGATAAATCCTGATATATACACAGATTCTCAATTAAAGCAAAAATGAAAAATGACATTTCATTTAATTAGCACAATGAATGCAAATAGCATATACACACTTGATGGAATTTGAAATTGGATTTAAAGCCTGTCATGTACACAATTGAGAACAAAATCTTATATAAATTTCCTTCCGTTTGGGCAAAATTAATGTTTAAACAACCACATTAAGACAATATGCATGTACAATGTTATTTGATATTGTCTCACTTTTACAGCATTTGCATTAATACATTAAATTTGATATTTAAGGATGATGGAGTGGTTCTGCCTTCTAAATTTCATAGAATATCTTTTTTTACCATGCTCATTAGCTAACACAACAATGTATATATCATTGATCTATGAAACAAAATTGAGAACAAAATTAATCTTTAAACAACCACATTAAAGACAATAATCCGATGCAAAAAAAACGTCCAAAATACTCTCTTTCATCATTTTCCTAAAATGGATATATGGCAGGATATAATGGCATTTGCTTGGAATGGCAGGATATAATGATAGGATATAATGGAATTTGCTTGGAATGGTAGGATATAATGACATTTTCTTGGAATGGAAGGATAAAAAATTTCTCTTTTAAAGGAAGAAATAAGAATATGGTTATGTGTATATGGCAGGATATACTGGCATTTGATTCTAATCAATTGCTGCCATATACACAAACAAATATAAATCCTGCCATTATTATTTGATAAATCCTGCCATATACACAGATTCTCTGTTAAAGCAAAAATGAAAAATGACATTTCACTTAATTAGCACAATGAATACAAATGGCATATACACACTTGATGGAATTTGAAATTGGATTTAAATCATGTCATATACACAATTGAGAACAAAATCTTATATAAATTTCCTTCCTTTTGAGCAAAATTAATGTTTAAACAACCACATTAAGGCAAAATGCATGTACTATGTTATTTGATATTGTCTCACTCTTTTACAGCATTTGCATTAATCTATTAAATTTGATATTTAAGGATGCTAGAGTGGTTCTGCCTTCTAAATTTCATAGAATATCTTTTTTTACCATGCTCATTAGCTAGCACAACAATGTATATATCATTGATCTATGAAACAAAATTGAGAACACAATTAATCTTTAAACAACTACATTAAATACAATAATCTGATGCAAAACAAACTTCGAAAATACTCCCTTTCATCATTTACCTAAAATGGGTATATGGCAAGATATAATGGAATTTGCTTGGAATGGCAGGATATAATGACAGGATATAATGGCATTTGCTTGGAATGGCAGGATATAATGACATTTGGTTGGAATGACATGATAAAAAATTTCTCTGTTAAAAGAAGAAATAAGAATATGGTTATGTGTATATGGCAGGATATAATGGCATTTGATTCTAATCAATTGCTGCCATATACACAAACAAATATAAATCCTACCATTTTATTCGATAAATCCTGCCATATACACAGATTCTCTGTTAAAGCAAAAATGAAAAATGACATTTCACTTAATTAGCACAATGAATACAAATGGTATATACACACTTGATGGAATTTGAAATTGGATTTAAATCATGTCATATACACAATTGAGAACAAAATCTTATATAAATTTCCTTCCTTTTAAGCAAAATTAATGTTTAAACAACCACATTAAGGCAAAATGCATGTACTATGTTATTTGATATTGTCTCACTCTTTTACAGCATTTGCATTAATCTAGTAAATTTGATATTTAAGGATGCTAGAGTGGTTCTGCCTTCTAAATTTCATAGAATATCTTTTTTTACCATGCTCATTAGCTAGCACAACAATGTATATATCATTGATCTATGAAATAAAATTGAGAACAAAATTAATCTTTAAACAACTACAATAAAGACAATAATCTGATGCAAAACAAACTTCCAAAATACTCTCTTTCATCATTTTCCTAAAATGGGTATATGGCAAGATATAATGGCATTCGCTTAGAATGGCAGGATATAATGACACGATATAATGGCATTTGCTTGGAATGGCAGGATATAATGACATTTGGTTGGAATGGCATGATAAAAAATTTCTCTGTTAAAAGAAGAAATAAGAATATGGTTATGTGTATATGGCAGGATATAATGGCATTTGATTCTAATCAATTGCTGCCATATACACAAACAAATATAAATCCTGCCATTATTATTTGATAAATCCTGCCATATACACAGATGAGGGTCATGGGGGATTAGATTTAACAATGGAAAGAAGATTAAAACAAAAGACCAATTCAAAAACATTCCTCTTTTCTGTCAGACCCTCCGCTATCATTCAACATCTTTATCTCTTCCTCTTCAATCACAACAACATCCCTTTCTTCTTCTTACGTGTGCTCTTGCTCCTCTCGTTTCTATAAAATACGTAAAAGTTCTAACATTTTCAACGACAACAAAGAAACTGTCAGTAAAACGATGGTTCATTATCTTTGTTATCTACACATTTAAATTATTTGATTTAGTAGCTAATCATGTTGCTCTTTTTTCCAATGATGAGTCTTTGGTTTTTCTACCATAAACTCTGGAATGCAGTGTCGATTTATTCCCAAAATCAAAAAGTCACTATATATTTCATGTCATGCTAAGAAAAAGATCAACAAACATACACTCAAAATTTAGTGCACACAAAATCAAAATAGTAAACATATAACAAACATACCCTCAAAATTACTCACCTTCATTGTTGTTGGAGGGTCCCTAGAAAAAAGGGCCTTGATCTTTGACTGCACCTCATTGATGTATGGAATGAGAAATCTCAGGGCCCAAAAGGCATCATCTTCTCCAATTATGCACTTCTCCTCTCTCTCATTAAATTCCATAGCTCCACTGTTTTAAAACAGATGACTTAAAAATAGAATATGGGATGTGATTTGATTTTTGTTTGGATTCAATTACCTTCTAAGAAAGAACGAAAATTAAGGCCAGATGCAAAAGACCCGGATAGGATATTGTTGATATCAGGCTGCAATTTTTGGAAATTTGGGATAATTTTGTTAATAGCACTTTAATTGTATTTTTAATAGACATGAATAATAATAAATTACCTGAAATCAAGATCATTGGTGTAGGATGAAGAGAGGATGAATGTACCAAACCCAAACACAAATGCAGACCTTGAAATGTCTCTCGACATCACCAAATCAACTGAGATTTTTAAAAAAGCAATTTATTTTGACAAATTTCATTAGATAAATTGAATCAAAATCTTAGATAATCAAAAGATTAATCTTTGATGATTCACCAATGATCTGCATTCTGGTTGGGGTCTCTGATCCAATCTCAACCACCTCCTCTTCAACTTCAACTACACAAAAAAGAAACCCAGATTTCATGAAAACTCAATAAAAAAACCAAATAATAATAATTCTTACTTGTTTGTGTTATCAAATGATCAAGAGCAGGATCAATCTTCTTGAGATCTACTACCATTTTGATCTCCAGCGAGATGGCAACCTCCTTCCCCTTCTCCTCCTCAACATCTTTCGGCAAATCGATCTCTTTTTCATCGAACCTCTTCACTTCTCCAGCTTCAATCTCGATCTCAATGTCATCGTCTTCATCATGATCCTCGGAGAAGTCGACAGCTCTCGGGCTCACGGGCTCGGGAGCCCCATTTCTTCGGAGCCTTCTGCTATAGACTTTGATGCCTTCCTCGTCTACATTGGCTTCGCTCCCGGCGTTGAAGACTCTGATGCCGCCTTTAACTTGCTCTCCTTTTTCCCCAGTCAGGCGGTGGATTTTTGGGGGAAGGGGGCTACAGAGAGAGAGAGAGAGAGAGAGGGAGAGAAGTTTAGGTCAGCTGAGAAATTTTGGCCCACTTCAAGCATTTCAAAATTTCGAATTACCCCCACCTATTTCAAAATTTTCAGATTTCAAAATTTAGAATTAACTCATAAGTTTCAAAATTTCAAATAGTTCCCCAAACTCAATTTCTCATAACTTATCCAATTTCTCTTATCTTATCCAATTTCTCTTATCTTATCCATTTCTCTTAACAACATCCCTCATTTATACCCAATTTCTCATCTCTTAAACAAAAACTCTTATCCAATAACTCATGATAAGATCCCTGTTTTATAATATAGATATCTCTTATCCAATATCTCTTGTCCAATATCTCTTGTCCAATTTCTCTTGATAACATCCCTCTTTTATAATATAGATATCTCTTATCCAATTTCTCTTGTCCAATTTCTCTTGATAACATCCCTCTTTAATAATATAGATATCTCTTATCCAATATCTCTTGTCCAATATCTCTTGTCCAATTTCTCTTGATAACATCCCTCTTTTATAATATAGATATCTCTTATCCAATATCTCTTGTCCAATATCTCTTGTCCAATTTCTCTTGATAACATCCCTCTTTTATAATATAGATATCTCTTATCCAATATCTCTTGTCCAATGTCTCTTTTCCAATTTCTCTTGATAACATCCCTCTTTTATAATATAGACTAGTCATAGCCCGTGCCCGCGGGCACGGTTCATTTAAGATTTCCCCCGCGAAATCTTTGTTCTCCGAAAAATTATTTCCACAGCCAAATTAAACAGAACAATAAAATAGTGTAAAAATATTTAGCGGCACGGGCACCTTCGACGCGGAACAACAAATTCGGTGCAAGCGTCTTCGGCGCGGAAGAACAAATTCAGCGTCGAACAACTAATTTGGGGCCCGCGCCTTAGTCACTGAACAACAAATTTGGCGCCCGCGCTTTCGACGTGTAACAACAAATTAGGCCTCCGCGCCTTTGGCGCGGAACAACAAATTTGGCCTCCGCGCCTTCGGCACGAAACAACAAATTCGACGTCAAAAAACAAATTTGGCACCTGCGCCTTCGGCGCGGAACAACAAATTCGACGTCGAACAATAAATTTGGTGCCTGTGCCTTCGGCGCGGAACAACAAATTGGCGTGGGCGCCTTCGGCGCGGAACAAAAAATTCGGCTAGGGCGCGTTCGGATTATCAATTCTTTTTATCTATAATAAAATCGTAAGAGATTGAGCTTCTTGCGTGGTTGGTATCTGAGCCTTCGGGTTATCAATTCTTTTTTGATGTAGTAAAATCGTGCTTGCGCCTTCTGGTTATCAATTCTTTTTATCTACAGCAAAATCGCCTTCTGGTTACCAATTCTTTTTATCTATAGCAAAATCGTAAGAGATTCAGCTTCTTGCATGGTTGGTATCTGAGACTCCTAATTGGAGCTACATTATTTGGGGATGCATAAATGATGGATGGTTGGGTGATGTCTTCAATGATGCATTAGTATTATTATTTATCCGATCCTTCATATTAATCAATTCTATATCAGTGATGTTATGTATCTATGCCTCATGCATTATTGCTGGATAACATTTACTTCACAATTGTAATAGGTTGGCTTTTCCTGATTTTCTTTCTAGAAATGCCCAAGAGGCAACGCAAGATATGCGAAGTTTATTGGAATTATGAGAAGTTCAAAAAAAAGGCATGCTACCAAGAATTTTCAAAAGCTTTTTTGTGATTTCCTTGCTACAATTGTAACACTTATGAGTTCATGCAAGAAGGCATTATTCAAAAAACATGCCATCACCTGATTTTCTATAGAATAACACACAACAATAAAGCACATTGACACACAAATCTGTTGATAATACCCAACATCTCAAAATCTCAAAATCTTTAAACAGAGGAACAACAAACCTAACTGAATCTTGTCCGCCACAGACCAATAAATTTCCATGGACCTCCTGGACCGTCTTTCCTAAACCCTAGAACTTCCGGCAAGAGTACGGACAACAACACCAAAATGCCATACAAATGAAATTATGTTGAACAGAGAATTGCATGGTGTTTATAAAGAAGAAAATTTAAACAAAATTTTGTAAAAGGTGCAAAAAAGTTGCACATGGCATGCTACATCAAGTGATCAAGTACACGCTCAGCAAACTTGTCAATCACTGCATGGACCCTGCGCTCTATCTCGAACTTGAAATGATGAAAATAAATGACGGATCTCCATAACTGAATAGTCAACCATAACTGATTTAGCAAAATTGGCGAACTATTCTTCTTTGCAGAATCTCCCAGAAATTCTCTTCTCTTCTTTGAAATGATGAAACTAAATGCAGAATCTCCATAACTGATTTAGTAAACTTCTCTTCTTTGCACATTTAGAATCTGCATCACAATAATAGTTAAAAGATGGATTATTTATGCACAAAAATAATACATTATAGATCAAATTGCCTTGAGGACAAATTGCCTTGAAGCAGTTATTTGTGTTCATGGATCCTCAACAATTATTCAAAATGATACAAACATGGACACCAACCATGCAGTCAGACATGAATACCAACAATTATGGATGCCATACATGCAGTCACTCATTCAAATTGCTTCATTTAATCTTCAATTGCTTTCATTCATTCATTCAAATTGCTTCATTTATTAGTCAAAAATGAAGGCCAAATTGCCTTCAAGCAGTTATCTTCAAATTGACCGCAGGTATTCATGTTTCTATCAGCAGTTATCCTATGCTTGCAAAAATTCAAAATGAAGCAATTTGAATACCTGTCAATTGGAGGCCAATTCTGAAGGCCAACTCTATTATCCTGTCAATGTGAATACATGTCAATTGGAGGTCAACACAAATAACTTGCAGTTATTTTTCAAATTAAAACCCTGCTGATTACACAAATAACTTGAAGCATGAATACCTATTTTTCAAGCAGTTTGAATACCAACAACTATGGATGGCCATGATAGTTTTAATGCTTCCATTCAATTTTTTGCTATTCCCATGCTTCGTAATTTTTTGCTATTCCCGCAGTTTTAATGCTTCCATCAAGTTGAACCCATAATTAGATGAAATTAACAGGATAAAAAAACCATGAGGCGAATATTAACAGCAAATCAGGAAATTAACAGTCAGGATCAAATTAATCAGGCTATGCATATCATTTGCTTGAACTGGATTCTGAAATCTGACAGATATTCTAATTTCACAATGCATTAGAAACTGGTATGCATATCAATATGCATGAAACTGATATGCATATCTTTCATTAGAAACTGAAAAATATTTCATATTCTGTCATTAAAAAAATATGAAAATGAATGTTGTTCACGTATTTTCTATCGACAAAATATGATAGATTTTCTAATGCATATCATGCAATGGACAAAAAAATGATATGCATAGTGATTTGGTCAAAAAACTTGCGAGGATTGCCTGTGAGATTGATATGATATGCATAGTGATTTATTGCAGGTAATCAGTTAGTGATTTGGTCAAAAAAATGATATGCATAGTGATTTGTTCACATATATTCTATGGACAAAAAATTCCAGTGTGTTCTACTCTTGCAAATAGCACTCTTGCACACAACAAAAATTCTGGAAACAAACACACATTTATAGTAAGCTACTGAAGAATAAACAATTACTTGCATAATATCAACATTGAAGTATCCATGCTTAATGGAGTAAAAAAATTAAGTACAGAAGATATAAAGATAAATTGAAGGTACATACCCTTCCATCACTCATCAACACTGAACCCTTCCGCAAGTGAACATGATAAACTATGCAATGGCATGGAACTAGGGTGGTTGATCTTTCATTAAATCTAAAGCGCCTTCGACTCCAGAAACTAAATATCCGATAGGAAACTCCAACATCAAGAGATTCTATTTGAACTTCAACGACAACATGTATTAGCTCTCCTCGGCGTTTCACTGCCTTTGATTCCAATTTGATTTGAGAAATCTGTATGAATGGAATAGAACTAATATTCTGGCCATGCATCATCTACAATATTGCTCTCATTTTTTCCATATTACATTTCAATATAATATACGTTTTCGCTACAGTAAATTCAGTATATCTATGTGGAGAACAAACTTCACATACTTCCAGTACTTTGGTGAGTCCTCTGTTTCAGAATTAGCAAGATCTTCTTCCTCAATGATGGGTAAATGGACTGTAATAGCAGAGTTCTCAGATTTTACTACCAAAATAACATCTTTTGCCAGGCATTCTGATGCCGAATTATGTGCAAATTTGAGTTTCTGGGACATCATCACACATTGATTCATGACCTGAACTTGCCGGAGTACTGTTATCTTTACTACATGACCAGAGAACATCAATGAAGTTATTCAACTCCGACAAATGTAACCAAACATCCAAAATAGGTAATCTGTAGGTTAATACGACATGGAGATCTGAATTTTAACAACAATGTAGCACACATATATCATTCAATGGATCCAACTATCCTAATAGCAAGCCCTTATAGATTTAACCAACAAATATATTAGCTATGACGAAAATATAATCAAATCATGATAGTGAGGATTGCAGCTGGAATGATTTAGTACCATCATTGCATTAGACCGAGTGAATACTAAAGAAAGCCAATATTATATTAAGGAAAAAAGAAAGCTAAAGAAACTTCATAACAGGATCATATGATGCATGGACATGGAACAAAGACCACATAGACAGAAGCATTATTTCCTTTTAGCATCTTCAGATTATACCTGTTTCGGCATCAGAGCTTCATTCATGCTAATAACCCACAATTAAGTAAAATTGATGTTGTACCAATGAAGAAAGGGGGTAGAAAAAGAATTTCTAATGTCCAGAAGCTACAATATCACACTTGAAGCAATTAAGATCTGTGACTGGAGTTACATCAACTTTGAATAGAAACTAAAAAAATTTCGGATGAAGAAATAGGATGTCTCTCTGTCCTTCAGAGATCAACAAATTTCTTCATCCTTTCCCTTGCCTTCTTCTGATTATTTTTAAGCAATTGAATGGTAATTTCCCTTGAGAAGAGGATTGCATCCACAGCTTGAAATTGTGAAGTTTTGGGACATACCTCATCAAGGAGGGTGGTTTCTGACCATACACTACAATTCAAAATTTAACACAACAACATCAGCATATTCAAATATACCACTACTTTTCAAACATGTACAATGAATCACTATCATTGTAATTTGTAAATTCATCATGACATTTTAGACAGTAAAGGCAACATCATTCGCTTTAAACAGCCACATCAAGGTGCATGTATACCAGTAGAGATATATAAATAAAACCATGAAAAAAATTCTAGCTCCACAGATTATATGATGATAACATTGTCCCATTGCCCCGTCAAGCTTTAAAACAAAACAGCCTGACCACCTAATTTCCAGCAATTACACATTAACTTCAAGATATATTAGTTACCTCCACAAATTTACATGTCACTCAAGTAACCTGTGTTTCTCATTGAAAACTATAGACATATCATCTTGATGCAGAAAATAGTTTTGTATCATGTTGCTCAATTCTCTGGTGGATCTTCAACTTAAGAGATGCATTGCAAGCAAGATGAGACATTGTGTTCAGCTAACACATGGTAGTCAACATGCAAAGAATTCAACTTGTAACACCGGCACAATTGAAAGGAAGCTCATTCACCTATTTATACAAAATCTTTTTCCAGGCCCATTGTCAAAGACATGACCAAGTGCACATGATGGCAAGAGGGTATAAAATTCAGAAGGCAATAGGAATTCTGACATCCACCCATTGTTTGCCAAAGGAAACACACATATATGTAAATTGCCCACCAAAACATAAGAAATGAGGCATTCTACTTTATGCTTTCAATCCTAAATTTATATTTGACAGTTTATAGATATTTGAAATAAAGATAAGAGTTTAACTTAGAGAATATTCATTGAACTTATATTTAACAATTAGATCACATATGCTATAAAGCATCAAAAGAAAAAATACATTTTTTCCTCCTTTTAATGAGAAGAAAGATAAGAAAATTTAGTGATTATCACCTTCTTGATGGCTCTCTCATAGCTTGCCTTGCTGATTAAGGAGAAAGCCAGAACAAAAATGTCTGCCCCTCTGTAACTTAGTGTCCTCAATCTGCTATAATCCTTTTGCCCTATTTTTTTTAAAAACTAAGGCATTTAATTATACTCCCTGGAAGATGTCAAAAATATCCATTTCAAAAAAAAAATTCTCACCCGTTTCAAACTCTAAGCTGAGAGCAAAAATTCACCCAGAACAACAATTCCACAGAGTTGTTGTTCTGTGAGAATATAAATTATTAATTTTTTATGACTCTTGTTACGCCTATTTGACCGAGACCCAAAAGACACGAGCCCAGGAGCCCGACTGCTGGCCGAGAGCCCATCTGCGTATACAGGCCCGTTCTACAAGGCCCTATAAGGGACCCCCCCGACTATCGATCCGACCCGGCCCCGGTAACCCGCTGGTCACTCGCCCACTCCTGCGATAACCGCTCCCCCGGTTCCGCGACCACTAAATGGCGGTAATGGGGAGGTGCGGGCATGGCGCAGGGGGCGGCGACGGGGGGGGATTGAGGGGGCACGATTGAGGGCGGGCGAGGAAAGTGGGCCAGAGGCACTCACGCTGGGAGCTCTATAAAAGGGCTAGGAAGACGACGAAGCAAGGGACCGCATCTCAGGTATCTGAAACCTAAGGTACTCCATCAACGACCTAGTTCCCCTTTTCCATTTCCTTCCTCCCCCGCTCACGCCGAGAGACGCCGTTCCGATCTCCTCACGAGTCGAACCGTCTCCGCCGGGCCTCCTCTTTCAGATCTCTATCTGACTTAGGCATCGGAGGGGATTTGGCCGGAACCTAGGTCCGGCCCCCTGACGAGCGTTCTCGTCTACGTAGGAGTATATCCGATCGAGGCTGAGCGTCTCAACCCGGGCCGAGGCTTCCCCTCGCCCTTCGCCGACCACGCATCCAACCGGACGATCGAGGCTACCCCTCGTCATCCCACCGCCGAGGACGAGCAGATCCGACCGAGGCCGACCGTCTTAACCAGGGTCGAGGCCTCCCCTCGCCTCATCTGCACCGACTCAGCACCCCCGAGGGACCCAAGCGGGCCCCTTGACCACGTTGACCGGATTGTCCACGGTCAACGCTCTAGTAGTGAGAAAACACTCTGAAACATCTGGCGCCGTCTGTGGGAACGAACGGTCCCACGAAGAAGCAAACCACACCAGCAATGACACGAGCCAGCAATGGTAGGAAGCGCATGCCCCCCATCCCGGAGGAGGGGAATGGCGCACCCAACGGCCACCCCGAAGATACGCCCGATAACGATCGCCCCGCCCCCTCAACTGAAGAGACCGGCAGGTCGGAACTGGCCACACAGGGACAGCTCCGTGCCCTGGCCCAGGAGACCAACGCGAGCCTCCAGACGTTGGTCGCAACGGTACAGCAGCTCGTCGGCCCTGCGCCATCCAACGGGGGAGCGTCGGGCGATGGCCATCGCTGGGCAGGGGGCCCCCCGCTCTTACGGTCCGCTGTGGTCGACGACCACGGGACCCAAAAACCGAACGCGGATCGTCGGTTCACGCTGTCCGGCTCCCGTCAGGCGAGATCACGTGCCTCCTCCCCCTACCGCGAAAGGAGCCGAAGAGAAACCGAAGACACGGAGGATGAATCGGTGACCGCGTCGTCTCGTCGGCCACGGTCATCCCACCGCAGGAGAAGCGATCGACGCCACTCGAGAGACCGATCACGGCGGAGCGGGAGCTCCCGCCGGAGGAGCCGGGAGCGCCGGATCAGCCCGGTCCCCAGTGTGGCGAGGGTCGCAGAACCAGCCCCACCGGCGCCTGTGCCCCCTCCACTACCGAGCGAACCGGCGGCAGGCGACTGTCGAATTTCCGGGGGCATCCACGGAGACCGGTGCCCCCTATCGCGGAGAATAACCGACGCGCGGGTCCCCTCTCGATTCAGGATCCCGGCACTGGGGAAGTATGACGGGATAGGAGACCCGGGGAACCACGTGATGGACTACGAGGGGGACATGTCCTTCCAAGGAGCCGATGACGACTTGCTTTGCCGGGGCTTCTATTCGACTCTCAGAGGAGCGGCGAGGACCTGGTACCGCAGCCTACCCAGCCGCTCCATCGACAGCTTCGAGGAACTCACCCAGCTGTTCTGCAAGCAGTTCATGGCGGGGAGACAGATAAAGCCTGATGCTGAACATCTGTTCAACATAGTGCAGGGCCCAGCCGAGCCGCTCCGACAGTTCATGCGCCGCTTCAACGCGGAGAGGCTGAACGTGAACAGCCCTCTTGACCTTGTGGTTCAAACGGCCCTTAAGAAAGGCCTGCGCCATAGAGGCCTCAAGAAGTCTCTGTACAACGATCCCCCGAAGGACCTCCCTGGGATCATGGCGAGGGCCGAGTGCTTCATGTTGACCGAGGAGGCCTTGGCCACTGACACAGGAAAGGCCACTCGAGGGAGCAAGCGCGGCGACGGTGGACGAGGCAGCCCCGAAGGGTACCGGACCGAGAAGAGGCCGAGAAACAGACAGCGGGGAGAAGGCGCGAGGGACGCCACCCCAGACTCCGTCCTCACCCAAGTACAGAAGGAAGAGCGAGCTGATCGCCCCCCACCGAAGGCAAAAAGAGGTGGGAAGAACAGGGAGAAGTACTGCAAGTACCACAAGGACGATGGCCATGACACTGAAGACTGCTGGCATCTGAAGAAGGACATTGAGAAGATGATGAGCCGGGGGCACGCCAGGAGCCTAGCCGACGAGCCGACCCACGGAGAAGGGACCTCCACGCAGCCGGACAAGGGGAAGAAGATCAACACCGTCCAATGACCCCTCCGCATCATAGAGTGAGCGGGCGAGGTCTCTCCGGTTGCAGCCTAGTAGGAGGGAGTTATCTAGGTTTACATCCCTCTGTCTAGCATCATTTCCTTTTTTCCTTTTCCTCCAAATGTACTAGTCCGACAGGACACTTAAGAGTACAATCGCATTCCCTTTTTGTCTTTTCTTAACTCCTCGATGGAATCAACGTCTCACTAAGGGCGCGAAAGAATGAAGACCGATGCCTTACTGGAAGGGAGGCGCTCATAAGTCTGGGGGCAATTCCCCCAGCCGGCGTAGACGCCGACCGGTCCTAAGCCGAGGAACCTTACCCTCGCCGACCAATTCCTGCGCACGTAAGTCCGGGGGCAATCCCCCCGGCCAGCGCGGACGCCTATCGTGTTGGATATCGGACTCCCCGGATTTGGTTTTGGATGATGAACAAACATAAATATAATATGTACTAACACTTTGTGAGCGCAGTTATGGAGATCGTCGCCAAATTCACATGAATAACAATTACGACGTCTCAAGACTTCTCAAAGCACGTGATCGTATGCCTAAAGCTTCGTTGAAGCTTATGGACCTATTTAGAAGTCATGAAGATTCGATTGAAGCTATTGAAGACGGTATCGTCAAGTTTAATTTATAGTCTTTAAGCTTCTTTCGTAGAATGTTAAGCCTTGAGTAGGTCTTACGTTTTAAATCTTCATAACGCTCATATCTTAGCTCTAGGATCTTAGTAGAAGTCCATACAATCCTTCCCGAAGCATCGCGCTTCATTTCGGGACTTCTTGTGCATGTTAGTTGGTTCAAGAAGAAGAACTGACCGACTAGATGGTAATCTAGTCGGTCAGCCAAGCTTCTTGGACCGACTAGTTCTTCTCAGTTAATTCTTAGCTCTTTACTGTTTACAGTTAGTCGGTCTAAGTTGACTCACCGACCGACTAGTTTGTGAACTAGTCGGTCAGTGATGCTTCTATGACCGACTAGTTGAGCTTTCCCTGAACATGCATATTTGAGCTTGAGCTACTGTTTATCATTAGTCAGTCTGTGCTCATTGATCGACCGACTAGTTGATGAACTAGTCGGTCAACTTTTCTTCTTAGACCGACTAGTTTAGTTTACTGTACATGCCAAATTTTTCACCATACTTACTGTTTATTGTTAGTCGGTCTATGTTCATTTGGTGACCGACTAGTTGGTGAATTAGTCGGTCAACATTTGTTCTTGGACCGACTAAGTCTAATTCTTCTCAGACTTCAGTTTTATCTGTTAGTCGGTCCACGTTGAGTAACCGACCGACTAGTTGTGAAACTAGTCGGTCAGCGACTCTTCTTAGACCGACTAGTTCCTTAGTCTGTACTTTGATCTTTTCTCAGTTTACTCATTAGTCGGTTCACATTATTTGACCGACCGACTAGTTGATGAACTAGTCGGTCGGTGGTTGTTCTTTGACCGACTAGTTGGGTTCAGAAAAGAGCCGTTGGAGCTTTAATTGAAACGGTTTTCTCTCTCTCTCTCCTCTAACCTATATATACTTGATGGGCTGCATTCATTGCTGCCAAGGCTGATATTATTGCAAGTTTAGAGATCAAGAGAAATCATTCCAAGTGCATTCAAAGCTCATTCCCTCCATTCAATAATCTCTCCTAACTCTTACTTCCAAAGAGAGATTCATTGAGTGTGAAGCCTTCCAAGCCAAGTGCTTGATTCTAGGTCACCAACATCCCCAAAGTTCTCCATCGCTGATCTACATCTTGGAGCTAGGGTTTGGTGCCACTTCTTCCCCAAAATCATCCTTGCCCTAATTCGTAAGCAATACTCAAGGCATAGGTATTTTGTTCGGTAAGAAGTTTTCTTATTTCATTTCATATTTGATTTGTAAGTTTCACTCTCGGTTGTGAGAGTGTGGTTGCGATCCCGGGTTGTGGGAGTCACAAATTACATTTTGTATGATTTGACTTGTGGAGGATTTTCACACGTATTTCATAGTGGAAATCTTGAGTTAGGGTTTCTAACTCAAGTATCCGGAGGGGATCCGGGTGGTTGGGACGTAGGATCACCGGGAACAAGTCGGGGAGACTTGGGTGGATCCGAACCCAGTAACATCTCTTGTTAGCATTGTTATTATTGTTGTTGTCATTCAATTTAAGCTTCCGCAAATTGATTTGGTAGTTGTTTGCATTATAATTAGGAATTATACTCCTTGTTATTTTTAAAGTACTATTCACCCCCCCTCTAGTACTTGTGCAATAGCTTGTAGGGCATTACATTTGGTATCAGAGCCAGATACTTAGCTATGTCTGCCAACGACAACAAGACCGTGCGTCCACCTTCCAACTATGACACCTTCAGGAACCGTGAAGGAGCATCTTCGGTGATGGAAGGACATTCCTCTACAAGGCCTCCATTCTTCAACGGTACCAACTACAGGTACTGGAAATGCCGGATGGAAACCTTCCTCTGGAGTGCATCTCTATGGAGGACCACAATGAAGGAATACATCGAGCCCAAAGAAGAAGACTTTGAGAAATGGACAACCGCGGAGGTCGCCGCGGAGGTAAGCAATGTCAAGGCAATGAACGCCTTACAATGCGCGTTGGAGCCCGAGGACTTCAATAAGATATGCACATGTAAGAGTGCATATCAAATTTGGAATTCCCTCCTCATTCTTCACGAAGGGACGAGTAGGGTAAGAGACTCTAAACTCGTAGTTGTAAACAAAGATTACGAAATGTTTCATATGCAACAGGGCGAGAAGATGAAGGAATATTACGCTCGCTTCGTCGACATCATAAACGAGTTAGAGGCTCTCGGCAAATCCTACACCCAAAAGGAGAAGTGCTCGAAGCTTATCGAAGGACTTCCTTCTTCTTGGGAGAAACGTACCTTCGCCATCGAGGAAGGTAATGACATGAATAAGTACACCGTAGTTCAACTAATGGGTACTCTAATGTCATACGAGGTACGCAAGGATAGCAAGCTCAAATTGCAGGAAAAGATGAAGTCCTACCTAAAGCAAGACGAGCCAAAGAAGAAGGCCATCGCTTTCAAGGCCGCTCCATCCACATCCACATCAACCGATGATGAAGACTCGGAAAACGAGTTGGACTTGGAGTCCATGGCTCTCATGGACAAGAAGTTCAATCGTTTCTTCCGAAAAGGTAACTATAAGAACAAAGCTAAATTTGGTTCTTCTAACGCCTCTTCCTCTCCTTTGTGTTTCAAGTGTAACAAGCCAGGACACATGAAAGCGGAGTGTCCTCTTAATAAGCAAAAGGAGAAGTGGAAGGCGCCAAAATTCGATAAGTCCAAGAAGTACAAAAAGGGGTACAAGAAGGGACTTGTCGGAGCAACATTCACCGACTCCGAGGATTCTTCAAGCGGAGAGTCGGACGATGAGCAAGTGGAGCAAGCGCACATGTGCTTCATGGCAAGAGAGGAGCGTGATCAAGGATCCTCCTCTTCCAATGATAGTGATGACGAAGGCAACAATGAGGTAACTATGGATGATCTTAGGAATGCTAACTCTCAATTATGGTCAAAATACACTAAATTAGTAAATAGATATACTAAGGTAAAAGATGACCTAGCTAGCATTCAAACCTCGCCTAAGACTATCATCACCAACAACGACACCGTTGTTGAAGAGTTGAGAAATGAGATTATTAATCTCAAATCTAAACTTGAACATGTTAGCATAGATGATCCGGAAGAACATAGGATAGCGGATTTAACTTCTCAAAACTCGACTTTGAGTATTGAGAACGAGAATCTTAAATCTCGTGTTTATGTGCTCACATCGCAAGTATCTACTCTAGATACTTCTATGTGTTCTCTCAAAGAGAAATATGAGAACACATTAGGCCGAATCAATAGATTCAATAAGGGTAAGGACCATTTGGATAAAATCCTATGTGACTTACTCCCGGCCAATCACCACATTGGTTTGGGGTATACGATGGGATGTCCATCCAAATCGGACACTACTTTTGTTAGGCCAACTTCCGGTGACTCTACGAGTGGTAGCAAACACTCTATTGGTAGTTCATCTACCAATGGTGCTTCCACCTCGTCCACGCCTTCTTTTGGAAAGAAACCCACTTTGGGTGGACCTCCAAAGAAGGGGCATGCTTATATGTACACCAATACCATGCCACGTAGGAACACACGTCCTACTCCACCATCTCACACATATGATGATTTTTATGCAACACATTCTCGAGCACGTGCACACCATGTGAGACACCCTCACGCACGTGTTCCCACACATGCATATGTTCACCCACAACATCATATGAATAATTCTCGTCGTGCACCATTCCATCATGTTCCTTATGCCTATCCACAACATGCATCACGTAGAAATCAACGTCGAATGCATGCACCCAATAGGATGATGGCTCCCAAGATTTTCACAATTTGGAGCCCAAAGGACACAAGTATGGGCGAAAAACAATTGTATATGAATGCTTATTTTTCGGATGTTGTGCATAGTAGAAATTATGTGGGGAAGTCTAAGTCCAATTGGACTTGGCTTCCAAAGGTCTAATCTTTTGGACCCAATGACCTTGGGTACCATGATATGAAATTCTCTATCTTTAGGTACTCAAGGAAAAGAAAAAGAAAAGGAGCAACAAATTTAAATTTAGCTCCAAGGGAAATTGGATACTCGATAGAGGGTGTTCAAAACACATGACGGGTGACGCTAGTTTGCTCTCCGGAGTGGTTCCCATAGCAAATGGAAACCGCGTCGTATTTGGAGGCAACGAGAGCGGAACCATCATTGGTGTCGGTAAAGTGGGTAACCCATCTAAACCCTTAATTAGTGATGTTTATCTTGTTAATGGTTTAAATCATAATCTTATTTCAATAAGCCAACTTTGTGACAAAGGTTACAAAGTTAGCTTTGCGAAAGGATTGTGTCATATTTTAAGAAAAGATAATGATAAATTACTATTTTCCGGCACTCGTCATAAAGATATTTATATTTTGGATCTTCCTAAGTCTTATGAACAATGTCTCGTTGCCAACACAAGTGAACAACACTTATGACATCGACGCTTTGGACATGTGAACTTTAGAACACTTTATAAGCTTTCAAAATTAAATTCAATTAAAGGTTTTCCGAAGCTTGTTTTTGAAAAGAAAAGTTTTTGTGATTGTTGTCAACGTGGCAAGCTTCCTAAATCTTCATTTAAACCTAAGAAAAGCATTTCTACGAAACGGCCACTAGAGCTATTACATCTAGATTTATTTGGGCCAACTAGAGTTGCTTCATTAGGAAATGCTAGATATGGACTTGTCATCGTAGATGACTATTCGAGATTTACATGGGTATTTTCATTATGTAATAAAAATGAAGCTTTTGAAAACTTCACAATTTTTGTTAAGAAAGTACACAATCTCTTAGGAACCACCATTATCACTATTCGTAGTGATCATGGAGGTGAATTTGAGAATGAGTCTTTTGAGACATTTTGTGATGAAGTTGGTATTACTCACACCTTCTCTTTCCCTCGTGCACCTCCTCAAAATGGTGTAGTTGAGAGAAAGAATAGGACGCTAGTGGAGTGTGCTCGCACTATGCTTGATGATAGCCAACTTGGCCATCAATTTTGGGCAGAAGCGGTACACACCGCTTGCTATGTGTTTAATAGAATACTTTTGAGGCCCGGCACTAAACAAACTTGTTATGAATTGTTGTTTGGTAGGTTGCCTCAAGTTAAACATTTTCGTGTTTTTGGTTCGAAATGTTTTATTAAGAACACGTATGGTAGTTTGGACAAATTCGATCCAAGATCCGATGAGGGGATTTTTGTTGGATATTCTTCGTGTAGCAAAGCCTACCGGATATTCAACAAACGAACCTCAACGATCGAGGAGTCGCTTCATGTCGCATTTAATGAAGGATTTGTTCCAACTAGAATTTCAAATGATAATGACTCTATGGATGTTTTATGTGATTCATTTGATAATTCTAAGTCTAATGATTCTATTGATTCTATTGAGACTAACCCATCTAACGAAGTTGTTGAGAATGTTCCTAGTGATCAAGGTATTCCCAAACGGCTTCATACCATTCGTGACCATCCTCATAAGCAAGTCATTGGCAATATCTATGATAGTGTCAAGACGAGATCTCAAGTGAACTACTTCGCTCATTGTGCCTTTGCCTCCTCGATAGAGCCAAAGAATGTTAATGAAGCATGCGAAGATAGCGCTTGGATCTTAGCCATGGAGGAGGAGCTCATTCAATTCGAGAGAAATGAAGTTTGGGAGCTTGTTCCATTGCCATCGAAGAACCACACCGTCATAGGGACAAAGTGGATCTTCAAGAACAAAACCGACGAAAACCAAGTCGTCGTCCGGAACAAAGCTCGGTTAGTTGCTCAAGGCTATCGCCAAGAGGAAGGTATCGATTTCGAAGAATCCTTCGCTCCGGTAGCTAGATTAGAATCAATTAGATTATTATTGTCTTTTGCATGCCATAAGGATTTTAAATTATTTCAAATGGATGTTAAAAGTGCATTTTTAAACGGAGATGTCGTTGAGGAAGTTTACGTTTCTCAACCTCCGGGATTCATAAATGAAAAATTTCCAAATCAGGTTTTTAAACTAAAGAAAGCACTTTACGGTTTGAGACAAGCTCCTCGAGCTTGGTATGATCGATTAAAGAATTTTCTTTTGGATTTGAATTTTAAAATGGGAGAAGCCGATTCTACACTTTTTGTTAAGCATGCGAATAATGATATAATTTTAGTTCAAATATATATTGATGATATCATTTTCGGTGCTACTAACTTTGCTCTTTGCGAAGAGTTTTCTAATGTTATGAAGGAACAATTTGAGATGAGCCACATGGGTGAGCTCAAGTATTTCTTAGGTCTCCAAATTCGCCAAATGGACGATGCCATCTTCATCCACCAAACGAAGTACGCGGTGGAGTTGCTAAAGCGATTTGGAATGGAGAGTGCTTCCGGGAAAAAGACTCCAATGAGCACGACTACGCATCTTGACAAGGATACGGGCGGTAAGGATATAGACATTCGTCTATATCGAGGTATGATATGTAGTTTACTTTATCTTACCGCAAGTAGGCCCGATATTATGTTTGCCGTATGCGTATGTGCTCGTTATCAGTCTCAACCTAAGGAGTCTCACTTAGTAGCGGTAAAACGTATTTTCCGTTATCTAAGTTATACACTTGATTTTGGATTACTTTATCCAAAATCTAGCACGTATGAGTTGATCTCATATAGTGATGCCGATTATGCGGGATGCAAATCCGACAGGAAAAGTACTAGTGGCACTTGCCATTTTATAGGAAATTCCCTTGTCTCTTGGTTTTCCAAGAAGCAAAATTCCGTATCACTTTCAACCACCGAGTCGGAATATATTACCGCCGGTGCCACGTGTGCTCAAGTTCTTTGGATGAGACACACACTTAAAGACTTTGTTATTAATTGTGATACTTGCCCTATCATGGTTGACAACCAAAGTGCAATATGTCTTTCCAAGAACCCGGTACACCATTCCCGTTCGAAACACATAGATGTCCGACACCACTTTTTAGATGATCATGTTGCTAAAAAGGACATCATTTTAGTGTACGTTGAAACCCAAAAGCAAATCGCCGATATTTTCACGAACCCCCTAAAGGAGGACTCCTTTGTGCGGTTACGTCGAGAATTGGGGATTATGGGTGAATCCGAGATATAGGATTCATGTTTCATTCAATAATTTTGCATGCTATTATATTTGGCAATATCTCTTCCATGCTAGAATTATTGGATTTTTCGGAATTTATGTGATATTTTTGATTTTTCGTTCGATTTGTGCGTAATCGTCAAATTTTGAGTTTTCGATGTTTAATGTGGTAGTTTAGATGATTATTGAGAGTTTTGAGATATATCGTCCAAGCATATTAAGGAGAGAAATTGATTATCATTTTTTTGGACTCCTTAGTCGGTTCATGTTCAGTGACCGACCGACTAGATTGAGATCTAGTCGGTCAGTCAATGAACTGTGACCGACTAAATCTTGTCAGTAAATCTTGGTTTCAGCCACTGTTTGCAACTAGTCGGTTCAAGCTCATTGACCGACCGACTAGATCGTGATCTAGTCGGTCAGTGCTTGAACTGTGACCGACTAGTTGTGCCAGGGACTGTTTGGTCTTTTGCGATCTCGACCAACTTAAACTCAGTTTAGTCGGTCTGTTCTCATTCTAATCGGTCCACAGTCTTTCTCCCTCAGCTCGAACCCCCGATTCCTCTCAAAACCCTTCGTCTTCCGATCGTTCTCCGGCCATTTTCCGGCCGTCTCCGTCGATCTCTACCATCGGCCCCTCCTTCTAGGTGATCTCTTCTCCTTCTAGGGTTAGATTTCCTTTCCTAGAGCTAGGGCTTGCTCGGTTTTTAGGGTTCTTAGGGTTTAGCTATTTTTTTTCGGCTAGGGCTTCTTCGTTTGATCTCTTTGTCCCGTGTCTTGCTTCAAATATGGCAAGAACACGTATTCCGATCACTCCGTCTAGCCCCTCTCCGATGACCATAGAGCAAAACCCTTCGGATCCCGAGCATCCAACCCCTCCGAAACGCCGTGCCAAGACCACCCATCCTTCGTCGTCTTCGCCTCCTCTCAAGAAGAAGAGGACGACGACCGCCAAGCCTAGAGGTCAACCAAAGCCCAAACCTAAACCCAAGGCCAAAGATCTTGCCTCTCGTTCTTCATTCCATACTCCTACCGATTCCGATACGGAGTATAACCCCGAGACAGAGACTCATAGGGAACCCACTCCTCCTACTCATCCCGAGTCTAGCACCCACCCTCGTACGTCTACCCGAAAGCCTAAGGGAAAGGGTCCGATGCCGGTGGGCGGTGTCGATATTTCGTTGTGTCGCGATGACCCTTTGTGTCTCGCGGCGTATAACCATATCGAACATTGCCCTCTGCTTCTGGAGCATTTCGTCTAGTTTAGCGACTTCATAGGGTTAGCTGATCTTCTGTCGTCGTCGGGTCTCCTCGATTACCTTCGTTTTGACCCGAAGGCGAATCCTCACCCCTATCCTAGATTAGTAAAGCTTTTCTATGCGAATAGGATCCGGGGTCAGTACGATCAGACCCACTCTGTTGAGACGATCGTTTTAGGGACTCCTATAGTCCTCACTGCGGAAATCTTAGGAGAGATTTTGGGTATCTCTTCGTCTGGCCTTCTTCCCTCTGATATCTCGGTTGACAATATTTCTTCTCTTGATCAGACCATCCTTTCAGATATTTTCCATCAGATCCCTCCTGCCATGATTGGTGTGCCATCTAAATCATTCAAGCCTAATGCGTGGGTCCTAAATCTGATTCTGAAGTCGTGCTTGCTTCCCAAGTACGGCTCCTCATCTTTACCATCCCAGCCATTTTTGAAGCTTATCTATGCGATCTTCATGGGGAGCTCGATTAATTGGGCTCGAATTATACTCGATAAGATTGACTCTTTCGAGTGTATTCGAAAGTCCAATAAATCGGCTCATATCCCATTTCCTTGTATGTTGACCCTCGTTTTTCGTCATTTTCGTGTCACGTTGCCTCGTGACGATGAGCGCCCCCTTGGTCCTCCCCTGAATGCGACGACCGTCAAGAAATCTCTTGCGGCTCTTCGTCACGTTCAGAGGACGACACCTTCAGCGTATGCCCCTGCCTCTGCCAGTGCCTCTACTGCTCCCTCTGCCACCCTGGATGAGGTCGTACGGTTGCTTCGTCGTCACGAGTCTCGCTTGGCTCGTACCGAGGAGGTAGTCTGCCGTATAGCTCGTCTGCTGGGTGTTGATCTTCCTCCTTCCGTTTCTGAGGATGAGGAGTTAGATGACATGGCTGAGGAGGACGTTGAGGAGCTTTGTCGTGCTTCGACTCGTGCCCCCGAGGGCACTGCTGCTGGTGCTTCCTCTTCCGGTGATGCTGTTGCTGCTTCTTCTGCTGGTGCCCCCGAGAGCACACCTGTTGCCGCCACTCCTGTGGTGGATACTCCGACTGGTGCTCCCGAGGCCACTACGGTTGCTGCTTCAGAGGTTGCCACTTCAGCCGTTCCTCCTGCTGATCTTCCGGACGTCTCTGCTGATCCAGTCACCTCTTCTGCTCCTGCTGAGCCTGCAGTTGCTTCTGGTCCTCCCGCTGCCTCTTGAGTTTCTCCGAGGCCTCTCCTGATACTCATTGGATGATATATCATGCTGAGAGAGATGTTGGGTAGGATAGAGTGGGTGGCTGTGTCTTTTGGATCATTTTGATGTCTTTTTGATATCTGTGATGATGTATTTTGATATGTGTGATGATGATGTATTTTTGTTGACACTCGGATATTTTGTCATATCATGATGTATTTTTGTTGTATGTCGGTGATGTACTCTGCTTCATTATATATATATATAAATGCATCGCAGTTGACATTTCATTATATTGTGCAATTTCTATTTTTTAATGTCTCTGATGTTTGAATTCGTCGCTCGACGATATTAACTTGGTTTAATAGAAATTTCTTCTATGGAAACATAGAATTGTTTTCCATGCACTAAATTAATCAAGAAATGTTGATATTGGAGAGTATATTCCATAACTCAATCCGTTAAAAAGATTTGAGTTTTGATGATTTCGTTTTACGATTTTTCGACTATGGTATCATTGACACGCCTTGATTCTACTCGTATTTTTCTATTTGGTGTCACTTGAACTGTCGTCGTATTCTTCGACTCCCGTGCTTTTAATTTGAGGCCATTGTTGTTGTCGTTGTTATCCTCCCGCTCTTTTTGCTTATGCCAAAGGGGGAGAGATATAATAATAACGATGTGCCAAATGAAAATTTGAAGCATTTCTCCAAGAATCTAAATTGTTGTGTTAGATTCAGGGGGAGTTAAGATATATTAATGGATTTTCAAATCCGATATTTCAATAACCTACGTTTGGTATTTCAATAATTCAATAATCGATTCTCATTTAATATACTTCACTCGTCTGCTTGATGCGTATTATTTTTGTTTAAATTGGAAATTAACGTGTCATCAATGCAGGGGGAGTAAGTAAATTTCATTTGAATTATTATTTTGATTATTATTTATGTTGGTTTGTCATCACCAAAAAGGGGGAGAATGTTGGATATTGGACTCCCCGGATTTGGTTTTGGATGATGAACAAACATAAATATAATATGTACTAACACTTTGTGAGCGCAGTTATGGAGATCGTCGCCAAATTCACATGAATAACAATTACGACGTCTCAAGACTTCTCAAAGCACGTGATCGTATGCCTAAAGCTTCGTTGAAGCTTATGGACCTATTTAGAAGTCATGAAGATTCGATTGAAGCTATTGAAGACGGTATCGTCAAGTTTAATTTATAGTCTTTAAGCTTCTTTCGTAGAATGTTAAGCCTTGAGTAGGTCTTATGTTTTAAATCTTCATAACGCTCATATCTTAGCTCTAGGATCTTAGTAGAAGTCCATACAATCCTTCCCGAAGCATCGCGCTTCATTTCGGGACTTCTTGTGCATGTTAGTTGGTTCAAGAAGAAGAACTGACCGACTAGATGGTAATCTAGTCGGTCAGCCAAGCTTCTTGGACCGACTAGTTCTTCTCAGTTAATTCTTAGCTCTTTACTGTTTACAGTTAGTCGGTCTAAGTTGACTCACCGACCGACTAGTTTGTGAACTAGTCGGTCAGTGATGCTTCTATGACCGACTAGTTGAGCTTTCCCTGAACATGCACATTTGAGCTTGAGCTACTGTTTATCATTAGTCGGTCTGTGCTCATTGATCGACCGAATAGTTGATGAACTAGTCGGTCAACTTTTCTTCTTAGACCGACTAGTTTAGTTTATTGTACATGCCAAATTTTTCACCATACTTACTGTTTATTGTTAGTCGGTCTATGTTCATTTGGTGACCGACTAGTTGGTGAATTAGTCGGTCAACATTTGTTCTTGGACCGACTAAGTCTAATTCTTCTCAGACTTCAGTTTTATCTGTTAGTCGGTCCACGTTGAGTAACCGACCGACTAGTTGTGAAACTAGTCGGTCAGCGACTCTTCTTAGACCGACTAGTTCCTTAGTCTGTACTTTGATCTTTTCTCAGTTTACTCATTAGTCGGTTCACGTTATTTGACCGACCGACTAGTTGATGAACTAGTCAGTCGGTGGTTGTTCTTTGACCGACTAGTTGGGTTCAGAAAAGAGCCGTTGGAGCTTTAATTGAAACGTTTTTCTCTCTCTCTCTCCTCTAACCTATATATACTTGATGGGCTGCATTCATTGCTGCCAAGGCTGATATTATTGCAAGTTTAGAGATTAAGAGAAATCATTCCAAGTGCATTCAAAGCTCATTCCCTCCATTCAATAATCTCTCCTAACTCTTACTTCCAAAGAGAGATTCATTGAGTGTGAAGCCTTCCAAGCCAAGTGCTTGATTCTAGGTCACCAACATCCCCAAAGCTCTCCATCGCTGATCTACATCTTGGAGCTAGGGTTTGGTGCCACTTCTTCCCCAAAATCATCCTTGCCCTAATTCGTAAGCAATACTCAAGGCATAGGTATTTTGTTCGGTAAGAAGTTTTCTTATTTCATTTCATATTTGATTTGTAAGTTTCACTCTCGGTTGTGAGAGTGTGGTTGTGATCCCGGGTTGTGGGAGTCACAAATTACATTTTGTATGATTTGACTTGTGGAGGATTTTCACACGTATTTCATAGTGGAAATCTTGAGTTAGGGTTTCTAACTCAAGTATCCGGAGGGGATCCGGGTGGTTGGGACGTAGGATCACCGGGAACAAGTCGGGGAGACTTGGGTGGATCCGAACCCAGTGACATCTCTTGTTAGCATTGTTATTATTGTTGTTGTCATTCAATTTAAGCTTCCGCAAATTGATTTGATAGTTGTTTGCATTATAATTAGGAATTATACTCCTTGTTATTTTTAAATTACTATTCACCCCCCCTCTAGTACTTGTGCAGTAGCTTGTAGGGCATTACATATCGGTCCTAAGTCGAAGAGTTTTTCCCTCGCCGACCGACTCTTGCGCTCATTTGGGGGCAACTCCCCCAGCCAGTGCAGACGCCGACCGGTCCTAAGCCGAGGAGCCTTGCCCCGCCGACCAATTCCTGCACACATAAGTCTGGGGACGATCCCCCCGGCCAGAGCGGACGCCGATCGGTCCTAAGTCGAGGAGTTTTTTGCCCTCGCCGATCGACTCTTGCGCTTGTCTGGGGGCAATTCCCCCAGCCAGCACGGACGCCGACCGGTCCTAAGCCGAGGATCTTTGCCCTAGCCGACCGGCTCCATCGCTCGTGAAGTTAAAGGCAATTCCCCCCAGTCCTAGACCGAGGACGAGACAGCAAAGCTTAATATGCGAGAAATCCGAGTAAGTCAATTTCGTTTATAATAATTAACCAAGATACAAAATTGTGTCTTATTTACAGGGAATCAAAGACTGAGGGAACCTCTTGGCAAATAATCCACCCTCGGCGAACAACAAAGTTCATCACCAACAGAAACTAGGGTGACACCGACAGAGCGAAATTTGTCGGCTAAGGACCCATAGTTGCTGGCCTCAGCGAACATCCATGCAACCAGCAATTATTGGCTCGGAAGCGGGGAGTCGATAACGAAGCCGGAGAAGATGGCAGAGGCAGGGACCCATTTCAAGTAGACTGGCCCAAAGCGAAGCGGATGCTAAAAAATTGGAGGATAAGGCCAGAGGGGACGACTTAGGGAGCCCGGGCTCGAGAGGACACATCCTCGGGCACTTCGCCCTGCTCGGAGCGAGGAGGATCGACTGGCGGAGGGGCTTTCCGAACGCGCTCCGCACATTCCCGGAAGGAAGACTGGACGACCTCGACGATCCGAGGGGCGATGAGGTCTTCATACGTACCGAAGGCCTCCCTGAGAACCTCGAAGATTCTCTTCCCCAGGGTCCCAACGACGCCCCTCTCCACCTCCTCCGCGAGCCGAGTCACCTGGCGCCGATCGAACAACTCCCTCTGAAGCTCCTCCCTCTCCAGGCGGAACGACTCCGCCGCTTCCTCAGCCGACTGCAGGGCGTCCTCCAACTTTCCCTGGAGGTCACCCACTCGTCCCTCCAGCTCGGTCACGCGGAGCTGGAGACGCCGGGACTCCATCTGGGCCTCCACCATCGCTACCTCCGCCGCCCCGGCTCGCTCTTGGCCCTCATGGAGGACTCCTCCAGCTTCCTCAAGTGGATGGCTCGCCGCTGCAGCTCCACGGCGAGCGTTGAACCCTGGAAGACGGGACATGAGCTAAGAAGAGAGTGAAGAAAAATAAAGGACTGCAAGATAGCCGAACCTGTTGAAGGGCCCAAACCAAAGAGTCCGACACCTTGTCGGCGGGAATCTTCTCGAGGGTGCTGCGGTCCCGGGGGAAGACGGAGCTCTCGGCCACATGCTGGGCCAGGGCTCGGTCGACGAACACCGAACTCCCGGGGGCGACATCGAGGGAAGCCATATGGCCCGCCAATAGAGCTCCGATTCCCGGAGACGGAAGCGGGGACGCGGCGACGGGGGTGGTTGTCAGAGCCACCTGAAGATCCCCGGTGGTGGCTGCAGGAGGCACAGAACAGGCCGGGCTGGAGGGTTCCGCATCCTCCTTCCCCTTCTTCCCTCCGTGAGGCTCCACGAACGATGAAGGGGAGCGCTTCTGCCTTGCCCCATCTCCACTCTCGAGGACGGGAGGGGACGCTCCATGGGCAGGAGGGACTGCTCCGGACCCGTCATTACCCCCTGCCTCTCGAGCTGATGGGACGGGTCCGGCCCTTACGACGCCCCCGTGGAGGAGATCGCCAGAAGAAGAGGCGGGAGGCACAGCCGCTACTTTGCCCATGGAGGGCTCAGCTCGGCGCACCTCCTCCTCAACGGTCCATCGAGACGCCCTTCCGGAGGTACTGCCTCGGCTCCGAGCGGCTCCACGACGGATCAGCTCATCGACGTCACGGACGAACTCGCGGCCTGCCATCCCTGTAAAGGAAACCGAAATCAGGATGAGTCACAGGGCGATTCGAGGACGAAAAAGCGACCTACCCGGAGACCACAAGACGGCCTTCAGGAGTATGTCGTCCAACAAAGGCCAGATGGACTTCGATTCCAAAGGAAGAGCCGACAGCAGCACGGCGGCTGCCTGATCAACGTCAGAAAGGGCTAGCGGCGGGCGAGGATAGACAGACGCGCCCCAACTTGTCAAAATCTGGGCATCACCCAAGAAGACCACAAAGACATAATCCAAGCTCCAATTCCCCGACCAGCGGGGTAGCCCGATCAGGCATTCCCTCCTCGAACGGGCTCGGAGTTGCAGCCATGACCCCGGCCCGACCGTCTGGACCTGGTAAAAGTGGAAGAGAAGGGGGAGAGACGGCTCCAGACCGCGGGTACAGCAGAGCGTTACGAAGCCCGTCAGTACCGCGATCGAACAAGGGGTGAACTGACAAAGGGATACCGTGAGATATTCCATGACCTGGATGAAGAAGGGATGGAGCGGGAAACGGAGACCCAGGCGGAACATCTCGACGTAGGCACCGACCTCATTGCTCCTCGGAAGGCAAATCCGCTCGTCGACGAATGGAACTCGGACATCGTACGGGAAGCAGAGATACCTTTCCCGGATCTCCATGGCTACCGAAGGAGGGGTCCCCGACGGCGTACGGAGGACAACCGGGGGCACATTAAGCCGCACGGCAGCCGACGCCACGTCATCACGGGCATAGTCTGGGAAAAGCTTCCCCTTCCCCTTGTCTTGGAGGGAACGACTCCCAGTGGGGGAACCTGATCCCACCAGCCGGGGCTCGCCCCGCCTGGACTCCGGAGAATCCCTCGCCCCTTGGCCAGAACCGCCTATCCTAAAAGCAGCCATTAGACGAAAGCGAGGAAGGAATTACCTTTTAACTAGTTTGGAGAAGACGAGGAAGCGAAGGCGACGGGAAACTCCGAGTTGTGGAAAGCTTTGAACAATGGGAAGAGCAAGAGAGAAGTGGAGATCAACGCGGCAGGAGATCTTATATACCGGGCGCAGGGGTGAATTCGAAGCGACTGACAAGAACGCGTGGCAGGCCTCGAAGAACCGATGGCGTTTCGAAATCGGCGCCAAGGGAAGTCCAATCGATCCGCCTCATCATGACCTACATTTATGACCACGCCTCGACTGAAGCGCCACTCGGAACCCCAGGAGACGTAGCGGTTGTACCGAGCTAGCCGAGGCCGATCGATCCCACCGATGGCGGCACTCGAACCCCTCAGCTCCTCAACCGAAGACGTGTTGAATATTGGACTCCCCGGATTTGGTTTTGATGATGAGCAAACATAAATAATTCATGAACTAACAATTTGTGAGCGCAGTTGTGGAGATCGTCGCCAATTTCACGAGAATATTCAAAGCGACATCTCAACACTTCCAAAAGCTCGTATTCAAGCCTAAAGCTTCGTTGAAGCTCCTGCAGCGCTTTGGAAGTTATGAAGATTCAATCGAAGCTCTCAAAGACCGTTTATTAAGGTTTTATTTATAGTCTTTTAGTTTCGATTGATAGAATGTTAAGCCTTGAGTATATCTTACGTTTCTATCTTCATTACGCTCATTTCGTAGCTCTAGGATTCTTGCACAAGTTCATTCTAACTTCCTCAAAGCATCGCGCTTCGATTCGGACTTTGTTGTGCATGTTAGTTGGTACAAGAACAAGTACTGACCGACTAGATGGTGATCTAGTCGGTCGGCAACTGTTCTTGGACCGACTAGTTTGATTCCTTAATTTCTTGGACTTTACTGTTTACAGTTAGTCGGTCTACGTTGACTCACCGACCGACTAGTTTGTGAACTAGTCGGTCAGTGATGCTTCTTTGACCGACTAGTTGTGACTTACGGTTCACTCTAAATTTCTCCTAAGCTACTGTTTACCGTTAGTCGGTCTAAGAACGTTTGATGACCGACTAGTTGACAATCTAGTCGGTCAACTTTTGTTCTTGGACCGACTAAGTCAACTTGCCTTCAGACTAAGTTGTTTTGCCTCTTAGTCGGTCTACGTTCATTAGATGACCGACTAGTTGTGAAACTAGTCGGTCAGACAGTCTTCTTGGACCGACTAGTTTTCTAGGTCTGAAATTCTATCTCTTCTCTGATCTGCTCTTAGTCGGTCCATACTTTGTCACTGACCGACTAGTTGATGATCTAGTCGGTCAGTGACTGTTCTTTGACCGACTAAGTCTCACAGATTTCTATCCGTTGGTGAATGACCTAACTTGTTTTTATGAGACCCTATAAATACGAACCTAGGTCATTTCTATCTTGAATAGAGCTGCCATTAAGAGATTCATTGAGTTCTAAAGAGATAGCTATTCTCCCTCAAATCTAAAGCTCTCTTCCTCACAAGAAACCCATTCTCTCTCATTTCTAGATCTAGAGAGAAGGTTGTTCTTGGTGAGCTCTTCAAGCTATTGCTTGATCCAAGTCTCCAACTCTTCCCTAGGCACCCATTGCTGATCATTTCCTTGGTGCTAGGGCTTGGTGACTTCATCTTCCTCAAATCCTTCATTCCACCTATTGGGTAAGAAAAACTCAAGGTATAGGATTTTGTGGTAAGCTTGTTTATTTCATATAAACTCTTTTATATTGCTTATTGGTTCTCTCGGTTGTGAGAGAAGTTTGTGATCCCGGGTTGTGGGATTCACTTTGCCATTGCATGTATGATTTGATCTTGTGAAGGTTTTTCACAAGATATTCATAGTGGAAATCTTGAGTTAGGGTTTCTAACTCAAGTATCCGGAGGGGATCCGGGTGGTTGGGACGTAGGATCACCGGGAACAAGTCGGGGAGACTTGGGTGGATCCGAACCCATTAACATCGTTTGTTAGCGTTGTCAATTTCGTTGTCGTCGTTCAATTTAAGCTTCCGCAAATTGATTTGGTAGTTGATTGCAATTTAATTTGGAATTATACTCCTTATTATTTTAAAGTACTATTCACCCCCCCTCTAGTACTTGTGCAGTAGCTGGTAGGGCATTACAAGACGACCCCGCGAACGGTGGGGATAAGCTTGCAGCTACACGTGGCGGCGTCAGAGGACCGACGGCGCTTCGAAGCCTGCGCCTTAAAAATATCGAACGGGCCAACTCATGATGACGACTAATAAATGAGTCGGCATCGACTGGCGAGCTTGTCAAAATCAGCAGAAGTCACATCGGTCGAGCCGAACCGGCCGAAGCCAATCACCCGACCGATGGGGGCAATTGTTACGCCTATTTGACCGAGACCCAAAAGACACGAGCCCAGGAGCCCGACTGCTGACCGAGAGCCCATCTGCGTATACAGGCCCGTTCTACAAGGCCCTATAAGGGACCCCCCCCCCCGACTATCGATCCGACCCGGCCCCGGTAACCCGCTGGTCACTCGCCCACTCCTGCGATAACCGCTCCCCCGGTTCCGCGACCACTAAATGGCGGTAATGGGGAGGTGCGGGCATGGCGCAGGGGGCGGCGACGGGGGGGCGGATTGAGGGGGCACGATTGAGGGTGGGCGAGGAAAGTGGGCCAGAGGCACTCACGCTGGGAGCTCTATAAAAGGGCTAGGAAGACGACGAAGCAAGGGACCGCATCTCAGGTATCTGAAACCTAAGGTACTCCATCAACGACCTAGTTCCCCCTTTCCATTTCCTTCCTCCCCCGCTCGCGCCGAGAGACGCCGTTCCGATCTCCTCACGAGTCGAACCGTCTCCGCCGGGCCTCCTCTTTCAGATCTCTATCTGACTTAGGCATCGGAGGGGATTTGGCCGGAACCTAGGTCCGGCCCCCTGACGAGCGTTCTCGTCTACGCAGGAGTATATCTGATCGAGGCCGAGCGTCTCAACCCGGGCCGAGGCTTCCCCTCGCCCTTCGCCGACCACGCATCCAACCGAACGATCGAGGCTACCCCTCGTCATCCCACCGCCGAGGACGAGCAGATCCGACCGAGGCCGACCGTCTTAACCAGGGTCGAGGCCTCCCCTCGCCTCATCTGCACCGACTCAGCACCCCCGAGGGACCCAAGCGGGCCCCTTGACCACGTTGACCGGATTGTCCACGGTCAACGCTCTAGTAGTGAGAAAACACTCTGAAACAACTCTAATTAATAATTTATAGGGTGAGAATACCCAGCAAAATAATTTATAAGCTGGAATTTGTTATGACTCTAATTTTTGTTCTCACCTGTTTCAAAAGAATATGAAATACCCAGAACAACAATTTGCTCTCACCCAGAACAACAGTTCAGAATATGAAATATCCAGTTCAAAAAAAATTAGAGTTCAGAAATCTGTCAAATTAGAGTTCAGTTTTTGACAGGATATTTGAAATGTTTGGAAGTGGACTCTAATTTCATATACAATATCCTGTTAAAATATTAGAGTTCAGAATTTTATAAAGAACTACAATGTTAATAGTAATTTTTATAAAGAATGTCTGCAATGTTTTATAAAGAATGTCTTACTGCAATGTTTTATCAAGCATATGTGGAGACATCAAACTGCAATGTTTTATAAAGAATGTCTTATCCTGTAACTTTGGAATGTTAATCGTAATTTTGGAATGTCATATCCAAATAAGTTTATTAACATCCTAAATTACTATTAACATCAAAATGTCATATCCTGTAAATTGAGACATCAAGATTGCGGTTTCTTGCATTCTCAGTTTATTAACATTGAAGACATTACTCTTATATTCAGCATTTACATAAGGAAAAAAAAACAGCCATTGTCCAATGCAAGACACCAACTAAACTTAAAAATCAAAATGAACATCATGAGCATATACCTTAATGAACTTTTAATCAAAACTGCTTCTGCCTAAAAATCATGAGCATATCCTTTGAAATTCATCTCCTGCTGCAGCTTTTCAATCTGACCCTTGAATCCTGCAGTAGCTTTAGCCTCCTGATAATGTAAACTTAAAAGCGTAAAGAACCTAAGGTCGAAAAATTAAGTAAAGTTTGAAAAATATTTCCAGACCATAAATTGGCAAACGAACCGTGCGAGATAAGGTGAATAGCCCTCGATCTTTGGCAGTTATTTGTGCCTCATGCCTCTCTACCATGGCCTCTAATCTTGATATATCAGATTGCAACCTAGACCAATTTGATAATAATGTTCTTGGTGAGCAACTGGGAGTCTTTGGCAGTTATTTGTGCCTCAAGCCTCTTGACCTTGGCCTCTAATCTTGATATATCAGATTGAAACCTAGACCAATTTGATAATAATGTTCTGGGTGAGCAACTGGGAGATGTATGACATGTATGCTATCTGACCAAATTAATAATAATAATAGCACCAATAGTAAATTCAACCACCTGTTCATAAAATATTGTCATGTATTCAATATATGAGAAAATGATACCAAGCTTCAAATCACAAATTCACAATTAAGACAATAGAGTAAGGGTATGATTGTCATGTATTCAATAGAGTAAGAAAACAAACTTACATTTTGTCTCATCATTATTTCTTTGTGACTTGAATATTAACATTGAATTCTAAAGCTATCTACTTCCATGCAAATTATAAAGCTATCAGTTCACATGCAATGGATGAGGCCAGATCTCTTAAAGCTATCAGTTCACATGCATAAAATATAAAGCAACATGCAATCCCTTGAAGAGAAATATAGAAAATTAAAAAAATTGCATGAAATTAAGAAAGTGAAAACCTTTCTACTTTTGAAATCACAATTCTACACTAATTTCCCAATAAAATCTCCCAACAACCCACATCATCCTTAAAAACCCAAACCGATACCATTCACAGAGTAAAAGGAAGTAAAATTCAGAATACCTAGATCAGTCGAAGGTACTGCATGATAGGGGACATCACCTGCTCCTGGCTCACCGGCTGCTCATCCCTCAGATCCAGCTTGCTTTCCACCACGATCATTGGCACTTTGATCTTCACACAAAAACCTCCTTAGAAAAAAAAATTGAAACCACCATCAAATGCTAACACCAACCAGAAATAAACTAAACTAAAGTAAAAAATTTCCTACATTTTGATTATAACCACCAAAATGGCCATTGCAGGATATAATATGGTTATGTGTATATGGTTATGTGTATATGGCATATGTATATGGCAGGATATGGTTATGGGTATTTGGCAGGAATAATGGCCATTTGCTTTGAATGGCAGGATATAATGACAGGATATAATGGCATTTGCTTGGAATGTCAGGATATAATGGCATATGCTTGGAATGGCAGAATAAAAAATTTCTCTGTTAAAGAAAGAAATAAGAATATGGTTATGTGTATATGGCAGGATATAATGGCATTTGATTTTAATCAATTGCTGCCATATACACAAACAAATATAAATCCTGCAATTATTCTTTGATAAATCCTAATATATACACAGATTCTCAATTAAAGCAAAAATGAAAAATGACATTTCATTTAATTAGCACAATGAATGCAAATAGCTTATACACACTTGATGGAATTTGAAATTGGATTTAAAGCATGTCATGTACACAATTGAGAACAAAATCTTATATAAATTTCCTTCCTTTTGGGCAAAATTAATGTTTAAACAACCACATTAAGACAATATGCATGTACAATGTTATTTGATATTGTCTCACTTTTACAGCATTTGCATTAATCCATTAAATTTGATATTTAAGGATGATGGAGTGGTTCTGCCTTCTAAATTTCATAGAATATCTTTTTTTACCATGCTCATTAGCTAACACAACAATGTATATATCATTGATCTATGAAACAAAATTGAGAACAAAATTAATCTTTAAACAACCACATTAAAGACAATAATCCGATGCAAAAAAACGTCCAAAATACTCTCTTTCATCATTTTCCTAAAATGGATATATGGCAGGATATAATGGCATTTGCTTGGAATGGCAGGATATAATGACAGGATATAATGGAATTTGCTTGGAATGGCAGGATATAATGACATTTTCTTGGAATGGAAGGATAAAAAATTTCTCTTTTAAAGGAAGAAATAAGAATATGGTTATGTGTATATGGCAGGATATACTGGCATTTGATTCTAATCAATTGCTGCCATATACACAAACAAATATAAATCCTGCCATTATTATTTGATAAATCTTGCCATATACACAGATTCTCTGTTAAAGCAAAAAATGAAAAATGACATTTCACTTAATTAGCACAATGAATACAAATGGCATATACACACTTGATGGAATTTGAAATTGGATTTAAATCATGTCATATACACAATTGAGAACAAAATCTTATATAAATTTCCTTCCTTTTGAGCAAAATTAATGTTTAAACAACCACATTAAGGCAAAATGCATGTACTATGTTATTTGATATTGTCTCACTCTTTTACAGCATTTGCATTAATCTATTAAATTTGATATTTAAGGATGCTAGAGTGGTTCTGCCTTCTAAATTTCATAGAATATCTTTTTTTACCATGCTCATTAGCTAGCACAACAATGTATATATCATTGATCTATGAAATAAAATTGAGAACAAAATTAATCTTTAAACAACTACAATAAAAACAATAATCTGATGCAAAACAAACTTCCAAAATACTCTCTTTCATCATTTTCCTAAAATGGGTATATGGCAAGATATAATGGCATTCGCTTAGAATGGCAGGATATAATGACAGGATATAATGGCATTTGCTTGGAATGGCAGGATATAATGACATTTGGTTGTAATGGCATGATAAAAAATTTCTCTGTTAAAAGAAGAAATAAGAATATGGTTATGTGTATATGGCAGGATATAATGGCATTTGATTCTAATCAATTGCTGCCATATACACAAACAAATATAAATCCTACCATTTTATTCGATAAATCCTGCCATATACACAGATTCTCTGTTAAAGCAAAAATGAAAAATGACATTTCACTTAATTAGCACAATGAATACAAATGGTATATACACACTTGATGGAATTTGAAATTGGATTTAAATCATGTCATATACACAATTGAGAACAAAATCTTATATAAATTTCCTTCCTTTTGAGCAAAATTAATGTTTAAACAACCACATTAAGGCAAAATGCATGTACTATGTTATTTGATATTGTCTCACTCTTTTACAGCATTTGCATTAATCTAGTAAATTTGATATTTAAGGATGCTACAGTGGTTCTGCCTTCTAAATTTCATAGAATATCTTTTTTTACCATGCTCATTAGCTAGCACAACAATGTATATATCATTGATCTATGAAACAAAATTGAGAACAAAATTAATCTTTAAACAACTACAATAAAGAAAATAATCTGATGCAAAACAAACTTCCAAAATACTCTCTTTCATCATTTTCCTAAAATGGGTATATGGCAAGATATAATGGCATTCGCTTAGAATGGCAGGATATAATGACATGATATAATGGCATTTGCTTGGAATGGCAGGATATAATGACATTTGGTTGTAATGGCAGGATAAAAAATTTCTCTGTTAAAAGAAGAAATAAGAATATGGTTATGTGTATATGGCAGGATATAATGGCATTTGATTCTAATCAATTGCTGCCATATACACAAACAAATATAAATCCTGCCATTATTATTTGATAAATCCTGCCATATACACAGATGAGGGTCATGGGGAGATTAGATTTAACAATGGAAAGAAGATTAAAACAAAAGACCAATTCAAAAACATTCCGCTTTTCTGTCAGACCCTCCGCTATCATTCAACATCTTTATCTCTTCCTCTTCAATCACAACAACATTCCTTTCTTCTTCTTACGTGTGCTCTTGCTCCGCTCGTTTCCATAAAATGCGTAAAAGTTCTAACATTTTCAACGACAACAAAGAAACTGTCAGTAAAACGATGGTTCATTATCTTTGTTATCTACACATTTAAATTATTTGATTTAGCAGCTAATCATGTTGCTCTTTTTTCCAATGATGAGTCTTTGGTTTTTCTACCATAAACTCTGGAATGCAGTGTCGATTTATTCCCAAAATCAAAAAGTCACTATATATTTCATGTCATGCTAAGAAAAAGATCAACAAACATACACTCAAAATTTAGTGCACACAAAATCAAAATAGTAAACATATAACAAACATACCCTCAAAATTACTCACCTTCATTGTTGTTGGAGGGTCTCCAGAAAAAAGGGCCTTGATCTTTGACTGCACCTCATTGATGTATGGAATGAGAAATCTCAGGGCCCAAAAGGCATCATCTTCTCCAATTATGCACTTCTCCTCTCTCTCATTAAATTCCATAGCTCCACTGTTTTAAAACAGATGACTTAAAAATAGAATATGGGATGTGGTTTGATTTTTGTTTGGATTCAATTACCTTCTAAGAAAGAACGAAAATTAAGGCCAGATGCAAAAGACCCGGATAGGATATTGTTGATATCAGGCTGCAATTTTTGGAAATTTGGGATAATTTTGTTAATAGCACATTAATTGTATTTTTAATAGACATGAATAATAATAAATTACCTGAAATCAAGATCATTGGTGTAGGATGAAGAGAGTTTGAATGTACCAAACCCAAATACAAATGCAGACCTTGAAATGTCTCTCGACATCACCAAATCAACTGAGATTTTAAAAAAAGCAATTTATTTTGACAAATTTCATTAGATAAATTGAATCAAAATCTTAGATAATCAAAAGATTAATCTTTGATGATTCACCAATGCTCTGCATTCTGGTTGGGGTCTCTGATCCAATCTCAACCACCTCCTCTTCAACTTCAACTACACAAAAAAGAAACCCAGATTTCATGAAAACTCAATAAAAAACCAAATAATAATAATTCTTACTTGTTTGTGTTATCAAATGATCAAGAGTAGGATCAATCTTCTTGAGATCTACTACCATTTTGATCTCCAGCGAGATGGCAACCTCCTTCCCCTTCTCCTCCTCAACATCTTTCGGCAAATCGATCTCTTTTTCATCGAACCTCTTCACTTCTCCAGCTTCAATCTCGATCTCAATGTCATCGTCTTCCTCATGATCCTCAGAGAAGTCGACAGCTCTCGGGCTCACGGGCTCGGGAGCCCCATTTCTTCGGAGCCTTCTGCTATAGACTTTGATGCCTTCCTCGTCTACATTGGCTTCGCTCTCGGCGTTGAAGACTCTGATGCCGCCTTTAACTTGCTCTCCTTTTTCCCCAGTCAGGCGGTGGATTTTTGGTGGGGAGAGAGAGAGGGAGAGAGAGAGAGAGAGAGAGAGAGAGAGAGAGAGAGAGAGAGAGAGAGAGAGAGAGAGGGAGAGAAGTTTAGGTCAGCTGAGAAATTTTGGCCCACTTCAAGCATTTCAAAATTTCGAATTACCCCCACCTATTTCAAAATTTTCAGATTTCAAAATTTAGAATTAACTCATAAGTTTCAAAATTTCAAATAGTTTCCCCTCAAACTCAATTTCTCATAACTTATCCAATTTCTCTTATCTTATCCAATTTCTCTTATCTTATCCATTTCTCTTAACAACATCCCTCATTTATACCCAATTTCTCATCTCTTAAACAAAAACTCTTATCCAATAACTCATGATAAGATCCATGTTTTATAATATAGATATCTCTTATCCAATATCTCTTGTCCAATTTCTCTTGATAACATCCCTATTTTATAATATAGATATCTCTTATCCAATTTCTGTTGTCCCATATCTCTTGTCCAATTTCTCTTGATAACATCCCTCTTTTATAATATAGATATCTCTTATCCAATTTCTCTTGTCCAATATCTCTTATCCAATTTCTCTTGATAACATTCCTCTTTTATAATATAGATATCTCTTATCCAATATCTCTTGTCCAATATCTCTTGTCCAATTTCTCTTGATAACATCCCTCTTTTATAATATAGATATATATATATATGAGAATAATGGGTATCATACGCCATATGAGAGGGTCTCTCATATTCCCTCTCACATAAAGGGGGCAAGTACAAGCCCACATGGGCTTGTACTTGTTGTACTTGCCCCCTTTATGTGAGAGGGAATATGAGAGACCCTCTCATATGGCGTATGATACCCATTATCCTCTATATATATATATATATATATATATATATATATATATATAAGAAACGCCCCATCTTGGTCTTTTTCTTTGTCCGCATTTAGATGCTCCTAAATTGTTTTCGAAAATGCATGGATATTTTTTTTCAATACACCGGATATTATTTTAAAGCGAGGGCGTCGTGCCTCGATCTCTCGCCTCCTAAGAAGGGAAGGGGAAGGGAATGCCAACCGAGCAATGGCTCGTTGGTTTGTTATATATATATATATATATATATATATATATATATATATATATATATATATATATATATATATATATATATATGAATGAAAGAATGCTGTAATTAACAGGAAAGTGAAAGCTGTAATTAACAGGAAACAAAAGTTCAATTAATCTGAGTGCTGAGAAAAGGTCCAACGCCCAAAGGTGGACCCCATCTTCCCTTTCGGTCTCCTTCGAATTCTTTTTTCTAAGAACCCGAACCGAACCCTGAACCCTTACCTTTTTCTATTAATACTAGAGAACATTGCATTGCATTATAAATTCACAGCAGTATTGTATTGGGATTTGGAGCCTGAACAAATCAGCCAGAATCAGTTGCGATTTGGCAGAGTAGGAGTTGCGATCTCCTCTGATCAACAAAAATTTGGTTGCGATTTGCATCAATCAGCATCGAGTTGGGTTGAAAGCTTGTTCAGCAGTTTAGGCTGAAAAAACAGAATTGGTTTTTTTTTGGAGTTCCGTGCGTTAATGCATGCTCTATGCGTTAATGCTTGACCCATGCGTTGAAGGCTCTGTGCTTTAAAAAAGGCTCTCTGTGTTTTTAAAAAGGTGGTTTTATTAACAGAAGTTTTGTTTTGGAGAGATAAAGTCATGCGTGCCCTTTTTTGAGAGAAATAATTCTGTATGCCTTTTTGAGAGAAAAGGTTCGGTGTGCGCGAGATGCTGTGAGAGTTAATTTTCATTATTCGAGGGTTGCGTCCCTCGTAGCATCGTGTGTAATCTGTAATCTTATCTCATCAAATTAGTGAAGAACCCCTGGCTTGGCGGCGCCCCCAGACGTAGTCTTCGGACGAACTGGGTAAACAATTCTTTGTCTTTCTTTTGTCGTTTTCATTAGATTGTTTTTTAATATCATATTATTGCGTAACAATTGGTATCAGAGCACCGGGTTAGGTGGAAGCAGATACGATGGGTGGAGAAAAAACAACGATTGAAAAGTTTGACGGATCGGATTATGGGTTTTGGAGGATGCAGATCGAAGATTATCTTTATGGTAAAGATTTGTGGCAACCTCTGGAGGATAAGCCGAAAGAGATGAAAGACGAAGAATGGAATGTGTTGGACAGGAAGGCGATGAGCGTGGTGCGTCTATCTCTTTCGCGGAATGTTGCGTTACATACCACGAAGGAGAAAACCACCAAAGGCATACTATAGGTTTTAGTAGACATGTACGAGAAGCCTTCAGCAGCGAACAAGGTTCACCTGATGCGGCATCTCTTTAACCTAAAGATGATAGAGAACAAAGTTGTTGCTGATCACCTAAATGAGTTCAATCTGATAACTTCCCAATTAAGCTCAGCCGGGATTGATTTTGATGATGAGGTTAGAACCTTAATTCTGTTGTCCTCTCTACCAGAAAGTTGGAGCGGTACGGTTACTGCTGTTAGCGCTTCAGTAGGGAAGGATAAACTGAAGTTTGACGAAGTAAGAGATCTGATTATAAGTGAATAAATTCGCAGGAAAGAATCGGGTATCACTTCGGGATCCGTTCTAAGTACAGAAAATAGAGGCAGATCAGAATCAATGAATTGGAATCGAGGTAGATCAAAGTCAAGACATAAGAGCAAGTCGAGGAAAGACAAGAGTTCCATTGAGTGTTGGAATTGCAAGAAGCTGGGTCATTACTTGAATCAGTGTAAAGCACCGAGGAAGGAAAAGAAGATTGACAACTCAGCAAACGTGACATCAGAGGAGATCAATGATGCATTGATCTTGAGTGTGTGCAGCCCATTAGAATCGTGGGTTTTGGATTCTGGAGCATCGTATCATGCATGTCCTGATAGTGATATAATGGAGAATTATATCCCTGGAAATTTTGGAAAGGTTTATCTTGCTGATGATGAACCTTTGAAGGTTGTAGGAAAGGGAGATGTTCGGATCAAAACACCGAATGGACCTGTGTGGCAGCTGCGTGGCGTGAGACATATTCCTGGGTTGAAGATGAATCTGATTTCTGTAGGACAGTTGGATGATGAGGGTTATCATTTATCATTTGGCTCGGGTGCTTGGAAGATAACCAAAGGGGCCATGGTAGTAGCTCGAGGGTCAAAGGAGGGTACTTTTTATATGACCACTATCAACCATGATAGTATTGATCTTGCAGGTGCAAACAGAGATGCAGACTTGTGGCATTGCAGACTTGGCCACATGAGTAAGAAGGGGATGAAACAGTTGTGTTCAGAAGATAAACTGCCAGGTCTAAAAACAGTTGACATTGGTTTATGCGAAGGCTACGTATTTGGGAAACAGAAAAGGGTCAGTTTTTCGAAGGGTGGCAGAACCTGGAAGAAACAAAAGCTGGAGCTGGTACATAGTGATTTATGGGGACCAGCGCCTATAACATCCCTTGGTGGCGCGTCATATTACATGACCTTCATTGATGACTCCACAAGGAAGGTATGTGTTTATTTTCTGAAACATAAATCTGATGCTTTTAATGTTTTTAGAAAATAGAAAGCTTTGGTAGAAAATGAAACAGGTCTGAAAGTGAAGTGCTTAAGATCAGATAATGGTGGTGAATATGAGCTTGCTGAATTCAAAGAGTATTGTGATATAAATGGTATTTGCATGGAGAAGACTCTTAGAGGAACCCCTCATCAGAATGGGGATGCAGAATGTATGAACAGAACCTTGAACGAATGTGCTAGGTGCATGCGACTGAAGTGTCGGTTACCGAAGATGTTCTGGGCAGAAGCAGTTAACACAGCCGCTTTCTTGATTAATAGAAGACCATCAGTTTCTTTGGATAATGGCATACCAGAGGAGGCTTGGACTTGTAAAGAGGTAAATCTATCATTCCTTAAAGTATTTGGTTGTGTTTCTTATGTTCTTATTGATGCTACTGCTAGAAGTAAATTGGATGCTAAATCTGTGAAGTGTATGTTTATTGGATATGGTGGTGATGAATTTGGCTATAGATTTTGGGATGATCGGAATCGAAAAATAATTCGTAGTCAAGATGTCATATTTAATGAACATGTTTTGTACAAAGACAGGTTAGGCACATCAGATATTGAAAGTGCATGTATTCAGGTTGAAAGCCCTCAGGTTGTTGAATAGAGATCTCGAATTTAGGTATGAACAAAGTTGTTTGGAATGATCAAGTTGTTATTGAAGCAGAACCGAATTCGCCAGTATCTCCTTTGAGAGAATTAATTGTTGAGGCAGAACCGAATTCGCCAGTATCTCCCTTAAGGCAATCGGTTATTGAAGCAGAACCAAGTACACATGTAGCTCCTATGAGGAGATCAGAAAGGCAGCATCATGCACCAGCAAGGTATTCCCCCTTTTTAATTATCTTTTGTTAACTGATAGTGGTGAGCCAGAATGTTATGTTGAGGCTATGCAGAGTGAGCATTCGAGCAAGTGGGAGCTTGCAATGGAAGATGAAATGAATTCCTTAATGTCTAATAACACTTGGGAACTAGTGGAGCTCCCAAAGGGTAAAAAGGCATTGCATAACAAGTGGGTTTACAGAATTAAAGAAGAGGCCGATGGAAGCAAGCGTTACAAGGCAAGGATGGTCTTGAAGGGGTTTCAGCAGAAACAAGATATTGATTATATAGATATATTTTCTCCCGTTGTGAAGCTAACTACTATTAGATTAGTTTTGAGTATAGTTGCTGCGGAGAATTTATTTTTAGAGCAGATGGACGTGAAAACAGCTTTTCTTCAAGGGGATCTTGAGGAAGATATATACATGAAGCAACCAGAAGGGTACTTGTCCAAAGGTAATAGTGAGCTTGTGTGTAAGCTAAAGAAGAGCTTGTATGGTTTGAAACAGGCTCCAAGGCAGTGGTACATGAAGTTTGATGGGTTCATGCATGAAATTGATTTTGTTAGATGCAATGCAGACCATTGTTACTACTTCAAGAGGTTTGACAATAAATTTATCATTTTGCTATTATATGTTGATGACATGTTGATAGAAGGTTCTTGTGCGCAAGAGGTGAAGCAGTTGAAGGAGGAATTTTCCGAACGGTTTGCTTTGAAGGATCTTGGAGAGGCTAAACAGATCCTAGGTATGCGGATTAATCGAGATAAGGTGGCAGGTAAGTTATATCTTTCTCAAGCTGAATATATCGAAAGAGTTTTGAAGAGGTTCAGTATGCAAGATGCAAAGCCTGTGAGTACTCCCTTAGGTAGCCAGTTTAGGCTATCTAAAAAGGAGTAGCCTAGTAATGATTCAGAGCGTGCCTATATGAAGAAGACCCCATATGCCTCAGCAATTGGTAGTATCATGCATGCTATGGTGTGCACTAGACCAGATATTGCGCATGCAGTGGGAGTTGTGAGAAGATATATGAGCATTCAGGGTAAGCAACACTGGGAAGCAGTAAAGTGGATCCTTAGGTACTTGCATGGTACAACAGAGAAGGCATAGTGCTTCGAAGGTAAGAGTATAAAGCTGACTGGATATATTGATGCAGATTTGACAGGTGATCTTGATAAGAGAAAGAGTACGACCGGATATGTGTTTACATTGGGTGGTACATCGATTTCTTGGGCTTTTAAGTTGCAAAAGATCGTGGCTTTGTCTACTACAGAAGCGGAGTACGTAGCAGTGACTGAGGCTAGTAAAGAGATGGTATGGTTGCAGAATTTTTTGAGAGAATTGGGAAAAGAGCAGAAGAATAGTATTCTCTACAGCGATAGTCAGAGGGCTATTTTCTTAGCCAAGAATTGTTGGATATTGGACTCCCCGGATTTGGTTTTGGATGATGAACAAACATAAATATATCGTGAACTAACACTTTGTGAGCGCAGTTATGGAGATCGTCGCCAAATTCATATGAATATTAATTACGACGTCTCAAGACTTCTCAAAGCACGTGATCGTATGTCTAAAGCTTCGTTGAAGCTTATGGACCAATTTAGAAGTCATGAAGATTCGATTGAAGCTATTGAAGACGGTATCGTCAAGTTTTATTTATAGTCTTTAAGCTTCTTTCGTAGAATGTTAAGTCTTGAGTAGGTCTTACGGTTTAAATCTTCATAACGCTCCTATCTTAGCTCTAGGATCTTAGTAGAAGTCCATACAATCTTTCCCGAAGCTTCGTGCTTCGATTCGCGACTTCTTGTGCATGTTAGTTGGTTCAAGAAGAAGAACTGACCGACTAGATGGTGATCTAGTCGGTCGACAAAGCTTCTTGGACCGACTAGTTTTTGTTAGTCAATTCTAAGCTCGTTACTGTTTACAGTTAGTCGGTCTAAGTTGACTCACCGACCGACTAGTTTGTGAACTAGTCGGTCAGTGATGCTTCTGTGACCGACTAGTTGAGCTTTCCCTGTACATGCACATTTGAGCCTGAGCTACTGTTTATCATTAGTCGGTCTGTGTTCATTGATCGACCGACTAGTTGATGAACTAGTCGGTCAACGTTCCTTCTTGGACCGACTAGTTTAGCTTTATTGTACATGCCAATTTTCACCTAACTTACTGTTTATCGTTAGTCGGTCTATGCTCATTTGGCGACCGACTAGTTGGTGAATTAGTCGGTCAACATTTGTTCTTAGACCGACTAAGTCTATTTGTGCTCAGACTGCAGTTTTATCTGTTAGTCGGTCTCAGTTGAGTAACCGAACGACTAGTTGTGAAACTAGTCGGTCAGCTACTCTTCTTGGACCGACTAATTCCTTTTGTCTGTGCTTCAACCTTTTGGCTGTTCTTCCATTAGTCGGTCTACGTTAAATGACCGACCTACTAGTTGATGAACTAGTTGGTCGGTGGTTGTTCTTTGACCGACTAGTTGGGTTCAGAAAAGAGCCGTTGGAACATTAATTGAAACGTTTTTCTTTCTCTCTCTCCTCTATCCTATAAATACTTGATGGGCTGCATTCATTGCAGTCAAGGCTGATATTATTGCAAGTTTAGAGATCAAGAGAAATCATTCCAAGCTCATTTAAAGCTCTTTCATTCCATTCAATAATCTCTCCCCACTCTTACTTCCAAAGAGAGATTCATTGAGTGTGAAGTCTTCCAAGCCAAGTGCTTGATTCTAGGTCACCAACATCCCCATAGCTCTCCATCACTGATCTACATCTTGGAGCTAGGGTTTGGTGCCACTTTTTCCTCAAAATCATCTTTGCCCTAATTCGTAAGCATTACTCAAGGCATAGGTATTTTGTCGGTAAGAAGTTTCTTATTTCATTTCAATTCATATTGTAAGTTTCACTCTCGGTTGTGAGAGTGTGGTTGTGATCCCGGGTTGTGGGAGTCACAAATTACTTTGTGTATGATTTGACTTGTGAAGGTTTTTCACAAGTATTTGAAAATCTTGAGTTAGGGTTTCTAACTCAAGTATCCCGAGGGGATCTGGGTGGTTGGGACGTAGGATCACCGGGAACAAGTCGGGGAGACTTGGGTGGATCCGAACCCAGTAATATCGTTGTTTGCGATTGTTTCTTTGTTGTCTAACATTTACATTTACGCATTTTTCGCATTGTTTGGTAGAGTTTGCAAGTAATTAGGAATTAGCCTCTTAATTATTTTAAAGTACTATTTACCCCCCTCTAGTACTTGTGCAGTAGCTTAGCAGGGCATTACATTTGGTATCAGAGCCAAGTCTATAGCTATGTCTGCCAACGACAACAAGACCGTTCGTCCACCTTCCGACTATAGCACCTTTAAGAACCGTGAAGGAGCGTCTTCGGTAATGGAAGGACATTCCTCAACGAGGCCTTCATTCTTCAACGGTACCAACTACGGGTACTGGAAATGCCGAATGGAAACCTTCCTCCGGAGTGCTTCACTATGGAGGACCACGATGAAGGAATATGTCGAGCCAACCGAAGAAGATTTCGAGAAATGGACTCCCGCGGAGATCGCCGCGGAGGTAAGCAATGCCAAGGCAATGAACGCCTTGCAATACGCTTTGGAGCCCGAGGATTTCAACAAGATATGCACATGTAAGAGTGCATATCAAATATGGAACTCCCTCCTCATATTACATGAAGGGACGAGTAAGGTAAGAGAATCTAAACTCGTTGTAGTTAATAAAGATTACGAGATGTTTCATATGCTACAGGGTGAGAAGATGAATGAGTATTATGCTCGCTTCGTCGACATCATAAACGAGTTAGAGGCTCTCGACAAATCCTACACCCAAAAGGAGAAATGTTCGAAGCTTATCGAAGGACTTCCTTCGAGTTGGGAAAAGCGTACCTTCGCCATCGAGGAAGGTAATGATATGAACAAATGTACCGTTGTTCAACTAATGGGTACCTTAATGTCTTATGAGGTACGCAAGGATAACAAGTTGAAGTTGCAGGAAAAGATGAAGTCTTACCTACAACAAGAAGAGCCAAAGAAGAAAGCTATTGCTTTCAAGGCCGCTCCATCTACTTCCACATCAACCGATGATGAGAACTTGGAAAACGAGTTGGACTTGGAGTCCATGGCACTTATGGCCAAGAAGTTCAACCGGTTCTTCCGGAAAGGTAACTTCAAAAACAAATCGAAGTTCAATTCATCTAACTCTTCTTCTTCTTTGTGCTTTAAATGCAACAAGCCAGTACACATGAAAGCGGAGTGTCCTCTAAACAAGCAAAAGGAGAAGTGGAAGGTGCCAAAGTACGACAAGTCCAAGAAGTACAAGAAAGGGAACAAAAAGGGGCTTGTCGGGGCAACATTCACAGACTCCGAGGATTCCTCAAGCGGAGAGTCGGACGATGAGCAAGTGGAGCAAGCACACATGTGCTTCATGGCAAGAGAGGATCATGATCAAGGATCTTCCTCTTCCGATGATAGCGACAACGAAGGCGATGAGGTAACTATGGATGAACTTAGTAATGCTAATTCTCAATTATGGTCTAAGTATACTAAATTAGTAAATAGGTATACTAAAGTAAAGGATGACTTAGCTAGCATTCAAACCTCGCCTAAAACTATCATCACCAACAACGACACAGTTGTTGAAGGGTTGAAGAATGAGATTGTTAATCTCAAGGCTCAACTTGAACATGTTAGCATTGAAGATCCGGAGGAACACAAGATAGCGGATTTGACTTCTCAAAACTCGACTTTGAGTATTGAGAATGAGAATCTTAAATCTCGTGTTTATGTGCTCACATCGCAAGTATCCAATTTGGATACTTCTATGCGTTCTCTCACCGAGAAATATGAGAACACATTAGGCCGAATTAATAAATTCAATAATGGTACGGACCATTTGGATAAAATCCTAAGTGACTTACTTCCGGCCAATCACCACATTGGCTTGGGGTATACGATGGGAAGTTCATCCAAATCGGCCACTACTTTTGTTAGGCCAACTTCCGGTGACTCAACAAGTGGTAGCAAACACTCTATTGGTAGTTCTTCTACCAATGGTGCTTCCACCTCGTCCATACCCTCTTTCGGAAAGAAACCTACTTTGGGTGGACCTCCAAAGAAGGGGCATGCTTATATGTACACCAATACTATGCCACGTAGGAACACACGTCCTACTCCACCGGCTCACACATATAATGATTTCTATGCTACACATTCACGGGCACGTGCACACCATGTGAGACACCCTCACGCACGTGTTCCTCCACATGCAAATGTTCACCCACATCATCGTATGAATAACTATCCACATGCACCATTCCATCATGTTCCTTATGCCTATCCACGACATGCATCACGTAGAAACCAACAACGCATGCATGCACCCAATAGGATGAGGGCTCCCAAGATTTTCACTATTTGGAGCCCAAAGGACAAAGAATGGATGAAAAACAAGTTTACATGAATGCTTATTTTTCGGATGTTGTGCATAGTAGAAATTATGTGGGGAAGTCTAAGTCCAATTGGACTTGGCTTCCAAAGGTCTAATCTTTTGGACCCAATGACCTTGGGTACCATGATATGAAATTTTCTATCTTTAGGTACTCAAGGAAAAGAAAAAGAAAAGGAGCAACAAATTTAAATTTAGCTCCAAGGGGAATTGGATACTCGATAGTGGGTGTTCAAAACACATGACGGGTGACGCTCAATTGCTCTCTGGAGTGGTTCCCATTGCAAATAGAAACCGCGTCGTATTGGGAGGCAACGAGAGCGGAACCATCATAGGTGTTGGTAAAGTGGGTAATCCTTCTAAACCCCTTATATGTGATGTTTACCTTGTTAAAGGATTAAACCACAATCTCATTTCAATAAGTCAACTTTGTGACAAAGATTACAAAGTTAACTTTGCGAAAGAAATGTGCCATATTTTAAGAAAAGATAATAATGAATTATTGTTTTCTGGCACACGCCATAAGGATATATATATATATCCTAGATCTTCCAAGATCACATGAACAATGTCTTATTGCCAACACAAGTGAATAACACTTATGGCATCGACGTTTTGGTCATGTGAACTTTGGAACACTTTTTAAGCTTTCCAAGTTAAATTCTATTAGAGGATTCCCTAAGCTTGTCTTTCAAAAGAAAAGCTTTTGTGACTCGTGTCAACGAGGCAAGCTTCCAAAATCTTCATTTAAACCTAAGAAAAGCATTTCTTCTAAGCGGCCTCTAGAGCTATTACATCTAGATTTATTTGGGCCAACTAGAGTTGCTTCATTAGGTAATGCTAGATATGGACTTGTCATCGTTGATGACTTTTCTAGGTTTACTTGGGTATTTTCATTGTGTAATAAAAATGAAGCTTTTGAAAACTTCACAATTTTTGTTAAGAAAGTACAAAATCTCTTAGAGACCACCATTGTCACTATTCGTAGTGATCATGGAGGTGAATTTGAGAATGAGTCTTTTGAGACATTTTGTGATGAAGTTGGTATTACACACATCTTTTCATTCCCTCACGCACCTCCTCAAAATGGTGTTGTTGAGAGAAAGAATATGACGCTAGTGGAATGTGCTCGCACTATGCTTGATGATAGCCAACTTGGCCATCAATTTTGGGCGGAAGCGGTACATACCGCTTGCTATATGTTTCATAGAATACTTTTGAGGCCCGGCACTAAACAAACTTGTTATGAATTGTTGTTTGGTAGGTTGCCTCAAGTTAAACATTTTTGTGTTTTTGGTTCGAAATGTTTTATTAAGAACACGTATGGTAGTTTGGACAAATTCGATCCAAGATCCGATGAGGGGATTTTTGTTGGATATTCTTCGCGTAGCAAAGCCTACCAGATATTCAACAAACGAACCTCAACGATCGAGGAATTGCTTCATGTGTCATTTAATGAAGGATTTGTTCCAACTAGAATTACTAATGATGATGACTCTATGGATGTCTTATGTGATTCAATTGGTAATTCTAACTCTAATGATTCTATTAATTCTATTGAGACTAACCCGTCTAATGAAGTTGTTGAGAATGTTCCTAGTGATCAAGGTATTCCCAAACGGCTTCATACCGTTCGTGACCATCCTCATGAGCAAGTCATTGGCAATATCCATGATAGTGTCAAGACGAGATCGCAAGTGAACTACTTCGCTCATTGTGCCTTTGCCTCCTCGATAGAGCCAAAGAATGTTAATGAAGCATGCGAAGATAGCGCTTGGATCTTAGCCATGGAGGAGGAACTCATTCAATTCGAGAGGAATGAAGTTTGGGAGCTTGTTCCATTGCCATCGAAGAACCACACCGTCATATGGACAAAGTGGATCTTCAAGAACAAAACCGACGAAAACCAAGTCGTCGTCCGGAATAAAGCTCGGTTAGTTGCTCAAGGCTACCGTCAAGAGGAAGGTATTGATTTCGAAGAATCCTTCGCTCCGGTAGCTAGATTAGAATCAATTAGATTATTATTGTCTTTTGCATGCCATAAGGATTTTAAATTATTTCAAATGGATATTAAAAGTGCATTTTAAACGGAGATGTTGAGGAAGTTTACGTTTCTCAACCTCCGGGTTTTATTAATGAAAAATTTCCAAATCATGTTTTTAAACTTAAGAAAGCACTTTACAGTTTGAGACAAGTGATTCGGGTTCAATATTGCGTATTTAACCCCCCATTTAGCCCTATTTTGTGCTCATGTGATTCTACTTTGGTCTCTATTACATACGTATTTTCTACACATTTATTAATGAGAGAAAACACACTATTTTAGCACAAAACAGCATTTAACGATGCAATTCTGCCCTTTTTATATTTTTCATAGCATCGTCTCGATCTCACGATTCCAACGACTATTTATTTGTATTTTTCTGAGATCTGTGCTAATTTCTATGATTTATTGAATGCAGAATACCATTTAAATGAAGAAATACACTGAAAATACGCGAAATACGGTCGACAGCCAATCACAGGGCGACACGTGGCAGCCATCCACGCAATCCCTGCCAGATCGGACGGCCATCATCTTCAGTAAGCGTAAAAATTCCCAACCGTCGGATGCTGATCCGATGGTCCACAAAAAGCAAGATAAGCAAACGAAGCGAGGCTGTTCGCGACCGTAGGATTAAGATCGAAGGGTCCAGATTCATTCCCGTAGCGTTCTCAGATCTGGGCGACGTGGCTTCATCCTGGCCACACACAAAGGATCCAACGGTCGCAATCGAGCGTAGATGCGACTCATCGAACAGATCCGCGCGAGATTTATAGGGGCTACGTGGCCGATTGTAGATCGTTGGATGCAGATCTAACAGTCACGATGAAGCGGAGACGAGCGGGTGACGTGGCGCGCTGAGGGCCGCAGATCGAAGATCGGACGGCGCAGAACGAGTTCGAATTCGAAACGAAATCGAATTCGCAGTGGGCGACGTGGCCACGCGATAACCGTCGATCCATCATCCGACGGCCACGATCGACTCAGCCCAGAGTTTGCAAGCGGATGCGAGAGGATCCAATTTGGGCGGCCACGTGTCGAGCGGAGGTTAGATCCCGCAACGATGGACGGCTGTTATTTGATCCGCTTTAGATCAGCGGTCGAGATCTGTTCGGGTGCGAATACTGTGCGGGTTTAGACCCGTTAGCAACCCCAAACCCGCAATCTTATTATATAAGCGTATTTAGGGTTTTTTGGGCGTATTCAAGCAGTTTGGGGCGTATTTTGGGCGTATTGGAGGCTCTAGAAGCCGTATTTCCCCTCTGAAAAATTCTGTAAAATTTCAGAGGCTATTTTCTTATTTCCAGAGAGTTTTGATGTATTTTTAAGGATATTCGGTGATGAATTCTTAACTTAAACTCCTTATTTAGTGCTTTTTCTACCGTATTTTGCTATAATCTTGATGTATTTGGCTATGGAACTTGTTTATTCTGAAATTATGAGTAGCTAAAACTTAATTGTGCTTGGTATGGAGTAGTTAGGGGCTATGATTTGTGTTAGTTTGGTTGTATTCCATATGCTAAATCGTTAAATCATCGCTAAAATTGTAATCTTTGTTCGTAAATCGACTTTTTTAGATTCCAAAAGAATTAATTAAATTGATGATCGCCCCAAAAGGGTGAGTTTTGATCTCCCCAAAAGGGAGTTTCATACCGTAGTTTTGATCTCTCCAAAAGAGAGTTTCATATCGTATTATAACTTTAGCGACGATCGTTTTGAATATTGTGTTTGAACCCCCAAAAGGGCATCTTCCGATGAATTGCTCCCAAAAGGAGAATTCATTGAGTTATATTGGGTATTTTCCGGTGAATTGCTCCCAAAAGGAGAATTCATTGCGTTATACCTATCAACCAAATTAATACGAATCGTTGATCCTAACGAACCCATACCATGTGCATACTCTTTATAGGTATTTTCGTACACGAATTTCTTTGTTCGCATTTTTTACGTGTTCACATCACCATCACCGTCACCATTGTTGAAGTGTTTAGTTTCTTTTCGTTGGCTTTCTATTTGATTTGAATTGTGGTTGCAACAGATTTCTTCCCGTGGATTCGACATCTGGACTCCCAGATTTTACTACTTGTACGGACTCTTGCACTTGAGAGAGAGCACCCTTTCGGAGCCCACCAAGTTTTTGGCGCCGTTGCCGGGGAGGAATGGTTTGTGACTACGGTTTATTTCATTCAGAGGACCGTCGGTGAGATCTTTCCACTTTACTGTACATAAACTTTTTTTTATTTTATTTTATTGCAAAATGGAATATATGAACTTCTATTGCACAAACAATCTTTATGATGCACGATATGCTAATGCACACAAACATAGGATGGAAAAGCTCAAGATTGTAAATTTTAATCAAACTGATTGTTAAACTTTCTTTCAGGCCTGGAGAAGGTTCAAAAATATCGTATCGAGCTATCCGCAGCATGGTTTCACAAATGAAGAGCTTATGGAGTTCTTCCTAGAAGGACTACCTCAGCTGCAGGAATTATTGGGAAGCATGACGCCGACAGTGGCGTGGGAATACATGGAGTCTCTGCAAGAAAACGAAGAAACCGTGGAAGAGACTTCAGAGAGCGATTCAACGGAGCCTTCGTGCCTCGATCAAGAAGAGCAAAGCGTAGACGTACCTTTGCACTCCTTGAAAGAGGAAGCTTACCAGACTATTCAAACACAGGAGGCCACATCCCATCAATTCCAGGAGAATTTCCTTGCTCGGAGTCGGCAGATTCAAAATTCCATTGGAAATCTTAATTTGATTGCCGCTTGCTTAGAAGAAGGTAATGCTTTTGAAACTCGATTTCAAGAATCTAATACGAGTTCATCTTCTATTGCAGGAATACCGAGCGAGGACACGAATATAAATATCCACATGGCAGGAAGTGTGTGCAAAAGAGAGGATGAGCTAGCAATTTTGGATGAACGAGAGGAGGAGACAGCTAGGGACAAGGGTTTTGAGATTATCGCCATGGAGTCAGAACCATGCCCTCCTCCAGTTTTGTCCCAAAATCATTTATCCCTCTCCACAATGAACGAGCATCGTACAGAGAGTAGTGCAAATCTTTCAGGGAGTAGTCGTCAACTTGCTTTAATTTCTTTCACTTATTTTGATGACTATATTTGGAATATTTTTATTGCGAAGAATCTTAAATTAATTTGGACTGACATAACTCGTCTCTCACAGGACATTGACAAACAGCTTATAGAGATGCTTGGAGTTGTGTTGCTGGGGTCCACATTAGTCGTTGGAGGAAAAATAATCGCCGAGGAGCGCAAAGAGCAAATTGAACAACTTCCTCCACCATCAAAGATTCGGGATCCGCCATTTGATCACGGTGTGTTCTTTCCAGTAGTGTAGTTTTTAAATGCTTTCTAGGTTGCTTGCTTGAATAAAATCGTACCTCTTCCGACATTGAGGACAATGTCCATCTTTAGTTGGGGGGTGTGTATGAGACCTTAGGTTTTTTTTTGAGAAGAATAAATCACCAAATCTCATCTTTTAAAACTCTTTCATATGCCTCAAATGCGGATGATTATACGTTAATTGAGTTCTAAAAATTGTTTATGGCTTGATTAATTATTTTTCCTTCATGGAATTGCCGTTAATATGCTATTCATGAAAATTTTCAATTTCCATGATTAATATCTCGAAATAGTTTGAATTGATTTCATGCATGCTAATGTGATGGAAAAAGCTTAAGTATACACGATTTATTAGGAAAGTTTTCAAGTTGAAGAGGAATTTGGCCTCTGTTTCTAATGTTTATATTCAAAGATGGGTTTTGAGTTGCTTACAAAGAAAGAAAAGAAAGAAAAGAAAGAAAGAAAATGAAAAGAAAAATGAATGATGAAAAATGAATGAATAAGTATGTCACTAATAAATAACTTGGTTGGCTCGAGTAGTACAGTCCGAGGGGTCCTTCTTGGCCTAATGCCCTATGATCGTCTGATTTGGGAGCCATTGACCGGAAACTCACTCATTTGATGGAGCGATCCAAGTTATACCTTTTTCTGCGAATGTTGCTTGATGCGCGTTACGCGGAACGAATAAAAGAAAAGAATGGTGAATGTACTAAGCAACTTCATTACCCATGTCTTGAATGATTATTTTGATAGGCCAATTCCTTGGAAACACGAAAACTAGGATAAAACGACGTGTTATACTTTCGCTTGCGCAAAACGAAGCGTGCATGCTATTTATTCATACTAAATTAGAGAAAATATCATGAGATTGATTTTGTTCATGGATGTGTATATTGATGGTTAAGATCATGTAGGAATGCGTATTATTGAGCCATGCCATGAGCGATTTGAAAGAACTTATTGTTTATTACTCATCCGTATTTATCGCTATTTTTGCTAGAGACTAGCAAATCGCTAGTTGGGGGGTGTGATTCGGGTTCAATATTGCGTATTTAACCCCCCATTTAGCCCTATTTTGTGCTCATGTGATTCTACTTTGGTCTCTATTACATACGTATTTTCTACACATTTATTTATGAGAGAAAACACACTATTTGAGCACAAAACAGCATTTAACGATGCAATTCTGCACTTTTTATATTTTTCATAGCATCGTCTCGATCTCACGATTCCAACGACTATTTATTTGTATTTTTCTGAGATCTGTGCTAATTTCTATGATTTATTGAATGCAGAATACCATTTAAATGAAGAAATACACTGAAAATACGCGAAATACGGTCGGCAGCCAATCACAGGCCGACACGTGGCAGCCATCCACGCAATCCCCGCAAGATCGGACGGCCATCATCTTCAGTAAGCGTAAAAATTCCCAACCGTCGGATGCTGATCCGACGGTCCACAAAAAGCAAGATAAGCGAACGAAGCGGGGCTGTTCGCGACCGTAGGATTAAGATCGAAGGGTCCAGATTCATTCCCGCAGCGTTCTCAGATCTGGGCGACGTGGCTTCATCCTGGCCACACACAGAGGATCCAACGGTCGCGATCGAGCGTAGATGCGACTCATCGAACAGATCCGCGCGAGATTTATAGGGGCTACGTGGCCGATTATAGATCGTTGGATGCAGATCTAACGGTCACGACGAAGCGGAGACGAGCGGGCGACGTGGCGCGCTGAGGGCCGCAGATCGAAGATCGGACGGCGCAGAACGAGTTCGAATTCGAAACGAAATCGAATTCGCAGTGGGCGACGTGGCCACGCGATAACCGTCGATCCATCATCCGACGGCCACGATCGACTCAGCCCGGAGTTTGCAAGCGGATGCGAGAGGATCCGATTTGGGCGGCCACGTGTCGAGCGGAGGTTAGATCCCGCAACGATGGACGGCTGTTATTTGATCCGCTTTAGATCAGCGGTCGAGATCTGTTCGGGTGCGAATACTGTGCGGATTTAGACCCGTTAGCAACCCCAAACCCGCAATCTTATTATATAAGCGTATTTAGGGTTTTTTGGGCGTATTCAAGCAGTTTGGGGGCGTATTTTGGGCGTATTGGAGGCTCTAGAAGCCGTATTTCCCCTCTGAAAAATTCTGTAAAATTCCAGAGGCTATTTTCTTATTTCCACAGAGTTTTGATGTATTTTCAAGGATATTTGGTGATGAATTCTTAACTTAAACTCCTTATTTAGTGCTTTTTCTACCGTATTTTGCTATAATCTTGATGTATTTGGCTATGGAACTTGTTTATTCTGAAATTATGAGTAGCTAAAACTTAATTGTGCTTGGTATGGAGTAGTTAGGGGCTATGATTTGTGTTAGTTTGGTTGTATTCCATATGCTAAATCGTTAAATCATCGCTAAAATTGTAATCTTTGTTCGTAAATCGACTTTTTTAGATTCCAAAAGAATTAATTAATTTGATGATCGCCCCAAAAGGGTGAGTTTTGATCTCCCCAAAAGGGAGTTTTATACCGTAGTTTTGATCTCTCCAAAAGAGAGTTTCATATCGTATTATAACTTTAGCGACGATCGTTTTGAATATTGTGTTTGAACCCCCAAAAGGGCATCTTCCGATGAATTGCTCCCAAAAGGAGAATTCATTGAGTTATATTGGGTATTTTCCGGTGAATTGCTCCCAAAAGGAGATTTCATTGTGTTATACCTATCAACCAAATTAATATGAATCGTTGATCCTAACGAACCCATACCATGTGCATACTCTTTATAGGTATTTTCGTACACGAATTTCTTTGTTCGCATTTTTTACGTGTTCACATCACCATCACCGTCACCATTGTTGAAGTGTTTAGTTTCTTTTCGTTGGCTTTCTATTTGATTTGAATTGTGGTTGCAACAGATTTCTTCCCGTGGATTCGACATCTGGACTCCCAGATTTTACTACTTGTACGGACTCTTGCACTTGAGAGAGAGCACCCTTTCGGAGCCCACCAACAAGCTCCTCGAGCTTGGTATGATCGTTTAAAGAATTTTCTTTTGGATTTGGGTTTTAAAATGGGAGAAGTTGATTCCACATTATTTGTTAAGTATTCGAATAATGATATAATTTTAGTTCAAATATATGTTGATGATATCATTTTCGGTGCTACTAACTTTGCTCCTTGCGAAGAGTTTTCTAATGTGATGAAGGATCAATTTGAGATGAGCCACATGGGTGAGCTCAAATATTTCTTAGGTCTCCAAATTCGCCAAATGGACGATGCAATCTTCATCCACCAAATGAAGTATACGGTGGAGTTGCTTAAGCGATTTGGAATGGAGAATGCCTCCGGGAAAAAGACTCCAATGAGCACGACTACGCATCTTGATAAGGATACGGGCGGTAAGGATGTAGACATTCGTCTATATCGAGGTATGATAGGTAGTTTACTTTATCTTACCGCAAGTAGGCCCGATATTATGTTTGCCGTATGCGTATGTGCTCGTTATCAGTCTCAACCTAAGGAGTCTCACTTAGTAACGGTAAAACGTATTTTCCGTTATCTAAGTTATACACTTGATTTTGGATTACTTTATCCAAAATCTAGCACGTATGAGTTAATCTCATATAGTGATGCCGATTATGCGGGATGCAAATCCGACAGGAAAAGTACTAGTGGCACTTGCCATTTTATAGGAAATTCCCTTGTCTCTTGGTTTTCCAAGAAGCAAAATTCCGTATCAATTTCAACCACCGAGGCGGAATACATTGCCGCCGGTGCCGCGTGTGCTCAAGTTCTTTGGATGAGACACACACTTAAAGACTTTGGTATAAACTGTGATACTTGCCCTATCATGGTGGACAACCAAAGTGCAATATGTCTTTCCAAGAACCCAGTACACCATTCCCGTTCGAAACACATAGATGTTCGACACCATTTCTTAGATGAACATGTTGCTAAAAAGGACATCATATTAGTGTACGTTGAAACCCAGAAGCAAATCGCCGATATTTTCACGAAACCCCTAAATGAGGACTCCTTTGTGCGGTTACGTCGAGAATTGGGGATTATGGGTGAATCCGAGATATAGGATTCATTTTTATTCAATATTCTTGCATGCTATTCTATTCGTTATATTTGCTCATGCTTGAAGTATTGAAATTTTCTGGATTTTTGTTGAATTCTCGGAATTTTCGCTCGATTTGTGCGTAATCGTCAAATTTCAGATTTTCGATTTTTAATGGGGTAGTATAATGATTAATGAGAGTATTTTGAGGTTTCATCCAAGTGTGATTAGGAGAGAAATCAAATTTCATAGATTTTCAATTTTTGGACCTCTTTAGTCGGTTCATGTTCAGTGACCGACCGACTAGATTGAGATATAGTCGGTCAGTAAATGAACACAGACCGACTAATTCTTGTTAGTAAACTTGGGTTCAGTCACTGTTTGCAACTAGTCGGTTCAAGCTCATTGACCGACCGACTAGATCGTGATCTAGTCGGTCAGTGCTTGAACTGTGACCGACTAGTTGTGCCAGGGGCTGTTTTGTCTTTTTGAATTCCAGTCGATTAAATCCTCATCCGATCGACTTCTTTCGCATTTAGTCGATCAATCTCCAGCCTACACACCCGACCCCCGCTCTGACCCTTCGACTTCCGACCGTTTTCCGACCAAACCCGCCGTCGCCGACCGTCGCCCTCTCCTCCTAGGTGACTCTCCTCCCTCTCCTAGCTCCCTAGGGTTCGGATTTGCTCTCTAGGGTTAGTTTTTTAAGCTTCTAGGATTAGGGTTTCTAGTGATTTCATTTCGGCCTAAGGTTGTGCTAGGGTTCTTGATTTCGGCTAGGGTTTTAGATTTGATCTCTCTTGCGTCGTGTCGTGCCTCGATTATGGCTCGTACATGTATCCCGATCACTCCCTCTGGCCCTTCGCCCATGACCGTCGATTCGCCACCCTCGGACCCTCCTCCTCCGAAACGCCGTTCGAAGCCTACTGAACCCTCTTCGTCTTCGCCTCCTCTTAAGCGTAAGAGGACGACGAAAGCGAAGCTCCGTACCCAAACCAAGCCTAAGCCCAAGCCCAAGCAACTTGCGTCTCCCTCTTCTTTCCATACTCCTTCTGATTCCGATACCGAGTATAGACCCGAGCCTGAGACTCATAGGGAACCCACTCCTCCTACTCATCCTGAGTCTAGCTACCGACCTCGTACGTCTACCCGTAAGCCTAAGGGAAAGGCTCCGATGCCGGTAGGCAGTGTCGATATCTCGTTGTGTCGCAATGACCCTTTGTGTCTCGCGGCTTACAACCGTATCAAACATTGCCCACTGCTTCTGGAGCATTTCGTCCAGTTTAGTGACTTCCTAGGCCTCGCCGATCTTCTTTCGTCCTCCGGTCTACTCGATTACCTTCGATACGACCCGAAGGCGAACCCTCACCCCTACCCTCGCCTAGTAAAACTTTTCTATGCCAATAGGATCCGGGGTCAGTACGATGCGACCCACTTTGTTGAGACGACTGTTTTGGGGACTCCTATAGTCCTCACAGCAGAAATCTTAGGAGAGATTTTGGGTATCTCCTCGTCTGGCCTCCTCCCCTCTGACATTTCTGTTGATGATATCACCTCCCTTGATTAGGTCGTCCTATCCCAGATTTTCCACCAGATTCCTCCCGCCATGATTGGCGTGCCCTCCAAATCCTTCAAGCCTATCGCCTGGGTCTTAAATTTGATTCTGAAGTCGTGCTTGCTTCCCAAGTACGGCTCCTCATCTCTACCGTCCCAGCCCTTCTTGAAGTTGATCTATGCTATTTTCATGGGGAGCTCGATTAACTGGGCTCGCATTATACTCGATAAGATGGACTCTTTCGAGTGTATTTGCAAGTCCACGAAGTCGGCTCATATCCCCTTCCCGTGCGTGTTGACTCTGGTATTCCGTCACTTCCGTGTCACATTGCCTCCTGATGATGAGCGTCCACTTGGTCCTCCCCTGAACGCGACGGCCGTCAAGAAGTCTCTTGCGGCGCTCCGTCACATTCAGCGGATGACACCTTCAGCGTCAGCCTCAGCCTCAGCCTCTGTTGCTCCCTCTACCACTCTTGCCGATGTCGTTCGTTCGATCCGTCGTTTGGAGTCTCGTCAGGCTCGTTCTGAGGAGATTCTCTGCCGTATCGCTCGACACCTTGATATTGAGGTCCCTCCGTCTTTCTCTGACGAGGATGAGTTGGATGAGGAGGACATTGAGGAGCTTGCTCGTGTTGCTGCTCGTGCCCCCGAGGGCACTTCTGGTGATGCTGCTGCTGCTTCGTCTGCTGGTGCCCCCGAGAGCACACCTGTTGCCACCGCTCCGGCGGTGGATGCTCCGACTGGTGCTCCCGAGGCCACTACTGTTGCTGTTCCAGAGATTGCCACTTCTGCCGTCGCTCCCGTTGACATTTCAGATGTTCCTATGACCACCACTTCTCCTGCAAAGCCTGCTGCTGCTGCAGATCCTGCCGCTTCCTCTTAAGCTTCTTTGAGGACTCTCCGATGCTCCTTGGATGATACATCTAGTGTGAGAGAGTTTGGGTAGGATAGTGTGGGTGGCTATGATTTTTGGATCATTTTGATGATGTATTTTGATGTACTTTGATGATGTTGTATGTTGTGTGACACTCTGATATCTGTTTGATATGATGATGTATTTTGTGCCCCGATCGTTGGATCAATGTTTTGTATGTCAGTGATGTATATTTTTGATGTACTCTGGTTCATACTTTTTATATATATACATCGACGTTGACATTTCATTCTATTGTGCACATTATATTTTTTTAATGCCTCTGATGTTTGATTTCATCGCTCGACGATATCCACTTGGTTTAATAGAAATTTCTTCTATGGAAACATAGAATTGTTTTCCATGCATTAAATTAACCAAGAATGTTGATATTGGAGAGTATTTTCCATAAATCAATCCGTAAATTTGATTTGAGTTTTGATGATTTCGTTTTACGATTTTCGACTATGGTTTCATTGACACGCCTTGATTTTATTCGTATTTTTTCTTTGGTGTCACTTGAACCGTCGTCGTATTCTACGACTCCCGTGATTTTATTTGAAGCCATTGTTGTTGTCGTTGATCTCCTCCTGCTCTTTTTACTAATGCCAAAGGGGGAGAGATATAATAATAACGATGTGCTAAATGATAATTTAAAGCACTTTTTCCAAGAATCTAATTTGATATGTTAGATTCAGTGGGAGTTAAGATATATAAATGGATTTTCAAATCCGATATTTCAATAACCACCTTTTGGTATTCGATATTTCAATAATCGATTCTCATTGATATACTTTACTCGTCTGCTTGATGCGTATTATTATTGTTTAAATTGGAATTAACGTGTCATCAATGCAGGGGGAGTAAGTAAATTTCATTTGAATTATTATTGTTGATTATTATTTATGTTGGTTTGTCATCACCAAAAAGGAGGAGAATGTTGGATATTGGACTCCCCGGATTTGGTTTTGGATGATGAACAAACATAAATATATTGTGAACTAACACTTTGTGAGCGCAGTTATGGAGATCGTCGCCAAATTCATATGAATATCAATCACGACGTCTCAAGACTTCTCAAAGCACGTGATCGTATGCCTAAAGCTTCGTTGAAGCTTATGGACCAATTTAGAAGTCATGAAGATTCGATTGAAGCTATTGAAGATGGTATCGTCAAGTTTTATTTATAGTCTTTAAGCTTCTTTCGTAGAATGTTAAGCCTTGAGTAGGTCTTACGGTTTAAATCTTCATAACGCTCCTATCTTAGCTCTAGGATCTTAGTAGAAGTCCATACAATCTTTCCCGAAGCTTCGCGCTTCGATTCGCGACTTCTTGTGCATGTTAGTTGGTTCAAGAAGAAGAACTGACCGACTAGATTGTGATCTAGTCGGTCGGCAAAGCTTCTTGGACCGACTAGTTTTTGTCAGTCAATTCTAAGCTCGTTACTGTTTACAGTTAGTCGGTCTAAGTTGACTCACCAACCGACTAGTTTGTGAACTAGTCGGTCAGTGATGCTTCTGTGACCGACTAGTTGAGCTTTCCCTGTACATGCACATTTGAGCCTGAGCTACTGTTTATCATTAGTCGGTCTGTGTTCATTGATCGACCGACTAGTTGATGAACTAGTCGGTCAACGTTCCTTCTTGGACCGACTAGTTTAGCTTTACTGTACATGCCAATTTTCACCTAACTTACTGTTTATCGTTAGTCGGTCTATGCTCATTTGGCGACCGACTAGTTGGTGAATTAGTCGGTTAACATTTGTTCTTGGACCGACTAAGTCTATTTGTGCTCAGACTTCAGTTTTATCTGTTAGTCGGTCTCTGTTGAGTAACCGAACGACTAGTTGTGAAACTAGTCGGTCAGCTACTCTTCTTGGACCGACTAATTCCTTTTGTCTGTGCTTCAACCTTTTGGCTGTTCTTCCATTAGTCGGTCTACGTTAAATGACCGACCGACTAGTTGATGAACTAGTCGGTCGGTGGTTGTTCTTTGACCGACTAGTTGGGTTCAGAAAAGAGCCGTTGGAACATTAATTGAAACGTTTTTCTTTCTCTCTCTCCTCTATCCTATAAATACTTGATGGACTGCATTCATTGCAGTCAAGGCTGATATTATTGCAAGTTTAGAGATCAAGAGAAATCATTCCAAGCTCATTAAAAGCTCTTTCATTTCATTCCATCCAAAGAGAGATTCATTGAGTGTGAAGCCTTCCAAGCCAAGTGCTTGATTCTAGGTCACCAACATCCCCATAGCTCTCCATCGCTGATCTACATCTTGGAGCTAGGGTTTGGTGCCACTTCTTCTTCCTCAAAATCATCTTTGCCCTAATTCGTAAGCATTACTCAAGACATATGTATTTTGTCGGTAAGAAGTTTCTTATTTCATTTCAATTCATATTGTAAGTTTCACTCTCGGTTGTGAGAGTGTGGTTGTGATCCTGGGTTGTGGGAGTCACAAATTACTTTGTGTATGATTTGACTTGTGAAGGTTTTTCACAAGTATTTCATAGTGGAAATCTTGAGTTAGGGTTTCTAACTCAAGTATCCGGAGGGGATCCGGGTGGTTGGGACGTAGGATCACCGGGAACAAGTCGGGGAGACGTGGGTGGATCCAAACCCAGTAATATCGTTGTTTGCGATTGTTTCTTTGTTGTCTAACATTTACATTTCGCATTTTCCGCATTGTTTGGTAGAGTTTGCAAGTAATTAGGAATTAGCCTCTTAATTATTTTAAAGTACTATTCACCCCCCCTCAAGTACCTGTGCAGTAGCTTACCAGGGTATTACAAGAATCCAGCCTTTCATTCGAGAATGAAGCATATTGAGTTGAAGTATCATTACATTCGACATCTCTTGAAAGAGAAGATTTCGCAGCTAGTGAAGATTCGAGGAAATGAGAATCCTGCTGATATGCTGACTAAGGCTGTGACCTTAAAAAAGTTGAAGCTATGCATGGCTTCAACTGGCCTTGGAGCTTGAGGAGTTCGAGGCTTGGTGCCGCCGTTGTTTTTGGGGTTACTTATTGATGAGAAGATGAAGAGATGATTACACATGGGTTCAGTCTCCAAGTGGGAGATTGTTGGGATTTGGAGCCTGAACAAATCAGCCGGAATCAGTTGCGATTTGGAAGAGTAGGAGTTGCGATCTCCTCTGATCAACAAAAATTTTGTTGCAATTTGCATCAATCAGCATCGAGTTGGGTTGAAAGCTTGTTCGGCAGTTTAGGCTGAAAAAACAGAATTGGTTTTTTTTGGAGTTCCGTGCGTTAATGCATGCTCTATGCGTTAATGCTTGACCCATGCGTTGAAGGCTCTGTGCTTTAAAAAAGGCTCTCTGTGTTTTTAAAAGGTGGCTTTATTAATAGAAGTTTTGTTTTGGAGAGATAAAGTCCTGCGTGCCCTTTTTTGAGAGAAAAAATTCTGTCTGCCTTTTTGAGAGAAAAGGTTCGGTGTGCGTGAGATGCTGTGAGAGTTAATTTTCATTATTCGAGGGTTGCGTCCCTCGTAGCATCGTGTGTAATCTGTAATCTTTTCTCATCAAATTAGTGAAGAACCCCTGGCTTGGCGACGCCCCCAGACGTAGTCTTCGGATGAATTGGGTAAACAATTCTGTGTCTTTCTTTTGTCGTTTTCATTCGATTGTTTTTTATCATCGTATTATTGCGTAACATATTGCACTGTAATGAAACTGCAATCTATCATGAAGATAGGGATGAGAATGAGCATGCCTAAAGACCAATTTGGCTTCCAACTGGGCATGCCACATCATACCCCCTACAAATCCTTCACAAATTCTTAAATTCTGTCCATCCTTTTCTTCGTTAGTGTGGGTCTTGGTTCTTTTGGCTTCGGTAAATTTTGAGCTATCATTTTTAAGTTTCTATCTCTCATTGCGACATCGATTTAGTCCAAAAACTATCAGCTATGAAGATTAGGGATTATCAAATTATCAAAACGTGAAGTGATCCACCAAAAAAAATCCGATCAGCTATGAATTTTTTAAGTTTCTTTCGCTCGTGCCTCCCTACAATTATCCACAGGCAATCAGCTATGAATTTTACGACATCAATTTCTTCACGTTTTGGTGTTACAAGGAAATTATCAAATCCATCATAATGATTGATAGTTTTGTTAGAGAAATCAACTATGAAGCCAAATTTTACAAGAATAATCAAGTTTTCATAATGATTGATAGTTTCTCATTTTCTTTTCTTTTTTTCGCCGAATGTAATCTTTCTTCTTCTTTTTTTTTTCCTTTTTTCATCTCTCCTTAAGAATAGATGAAATATGGGGCCTTCTTAAGGTTCAAATAACAATCATCTCATTTTCCTTTTTTTTTTCCTTTTTATCACTGTTTTCTAATCTTTTTCTTCAATTCATGAAATTGACTTTTATTGGTACATCTTTTTTTAGGTCAATAAATTGGGTTGAAGTCTACAGATGAAAGCAAACTCAGGGTGCCATGTTGCCTTGCCCACGATCAGTGTTGGCACGGGTCAACTTATTGTTACCCGAGCATGTTGTTACCCGACCAAAACATGCTATCGAACAGTTCAAGAATGCACTAAGAACGGGCCTGAATGTCGCAAGCTGGAGTTGCTCGACAAATTGAAGCCATGATAAGCTCAGAAGTCATTCGAACTAGATGGAAATAAATGACAATAAGATGTACCAATAAATGAGTTCTCAATTCTGAGTTTGTCTACCGGATTATGATTTATGATGAATGGAACTCTAAAGAGGCTTTGACATTTGTGTTCATTTGTGTTCAAGTTTGTCGTGTTCATTTAATTTACCAAGGTTGCAATTTTGCTTTCATTTCATTTCATATTATAGTCTCAGAAAGATTGCAACAAGCCTCGTCCAAGCCTTTGGTAATTTCTTTCCCCTTTAACCTATAGCAAACAAGAACTACTAGAAGCTGCTTTACAACTTCGGCTTTAAGTTTCTCAATCTGAGAAAATTATACGGTTGGTCACACCAAAAAGGTCTGTAGCTTGAGCATATTCATTGCCATGCAACTTTTTGAAACAAAATTTTGTTTGCATTAGCAATTAACAATCAAGCCTCTGATAAGCATCCAAAGAAGAGAGCTTATCATCCTTAAAAGAAAGAAAAAAAAAATATCCTACACAATACTTCACCACAATTTTTAACATAAATTTCAAATTTTCTTAAAAAGTTCAAAAAACTTTTCAAGTATCGTGCAGACTTTGCAGAAAGTAAATACAAATGTAGCAAACAACATACCTAATTTCTTGCTCCATTTACAAAAGGAAACACGCCTACCTGCTTGCCATGGGAAAAAGATAAGCATTGCTCCTAACCTCTTGTTCCATCGAAGAAAGGCAACACACCTAATTGCTTGCCCCAGTCAGATCAAGTTTATGTATTTAGTTCATCATGCTCACAAAAGTAACCAAGACAACTGATATACAGGTAGGTAGATGATTCTAAATTCCATGACATGAAAATGCCCGCGAACCAATAGCTGGACTTCTAGGATATATACATGGATATTACTCAAACAAAAGCCTACCTATTTATTCTTTCATATACCTTCTTTATCACTTTTATACATGTCTTCTTTGATCTACGTCTCTTTCTCTTGATCTCAGCATTCATATGCCATGTCTTTTTAACGGGCACCTCAACAGGTCTTCGGGTATGCAATACAATCTCTCCCTGAATTTTCAAGCCGCCTCGAGTACAGATCTGCTTTGAGCACCAGAGTGTATCGGGTCGAGAGATATTCTGACCTCCCCTAGCTTGTTATTTATCTATGCTAGTGACCTAGGCGACGGCTTGCAAATCACCATCTTCTTCTTTTTCGATCAATACGTCCGAAAGTCCATTCCTTACGATAACTCCATACAAATTCTCTTGTGTGTACAACACGTGTGAAACATGGTGACACATATCGTTGGTTGAAACCAAGATTTGGGGTTTAGCCATCACTGCTATGAAAATTTATTAAAGAATTGAGGTGGTAAATGATTCACGTCCTTGTTAATTTGATGTTGAAACTACTAAACAAGAAAAGTTGCATTTTCATGCACAAACAGCAAACCCTGTATCTTTCACATTAACTTCTGTGCCATTTCCATTTAAATCCACATTCATCTTTAATTATTTATCTATCTATCTTTTTATTTTTCCCGATTTGCTTGCACCCCAATAGGCCTGGCTCTGGCATGCATGACTTGCAATTGGTTGCACATGGCATGAGATTTGGAACCACACCAATCTACGCTAGAGTTCAAACTTGCATTAATTGGCATTCAGAGTAATATGTGCTCTCTTTTTAACATAGCATGCTGAGTAATTTCCATGAGTTAATGGATTGATTTTTTGCGATTTTACTCTTATTTGGCAATTGATTTGGCACATGTCATTACTCTCATGAGGGCTTTATACAGTACTGAATAGAACATCATTTTTGGCATGATATATTCTTAGCCATGGCATCTTATTGTCTTACTTTATTGTCTTTTAATTGTTGTTGAATACTAAGGCCATTTAATTCAGATCTTATCCTTGCCTAATTTTAGAACTCGAATTTAAATCGCATGGCAGTTTTGGAAAGTAAACACAGACCTCTGTAGGGGGTTGGGGACATTTTTACCAACTTGATGTCAATACCCAACAGAACCGAAGGAATTATCAACAATAGATACCACCTCCTTGTCCGCCCATAAGCTGCAAAATGTCCATCTGATGGGAGCCTTAGCTGGATTCCAAAACACTTCTGAAATTGAAAGTGAAATTGCGCTCTGAAGAAATATATACCTGACGCCAAAGAATTAATAATGTTTTTGCTAATCACTATGAATTAATGTGTTGGTGTGTGCTCTGATGGGAGCTACGTTGCCTAAGATGGTTAAGACTACCCGTGGTCCTATTGAGATAATCCTCTCTCTCCCGCCCCCCAACCCCCCCCCCCCCCCCCCCCCCCCCCCACCAAACCAACTGCATCACATGAGATGAGCTCAATCATGGACAGTATTATATGGTTAACAAGGAAGCTCTCTCTTTTCTCCTACTTCTCAGTATCTCTGTAAAAATCTAGCTTCCCCATCTTCTTAATTAATTTACTAACTCATTATTCTATGCATACTGCGTTCTTAAATCTTAACATAAAACTAAACAAACTAGACTGGGACCATAACCATAACAGCACACCAGAAGGAAATCACCCAGACTGCAACCAAAATCAGCAACTTCCCAACTTGCACATTGCCCACATAATACTTCCAACCCCCCCCCCCCCCCCCCCCGTGGCCAATCATGTAGCTTCTCCCCTCTTATTTAAGACCACACAAGGCAGGAAAAGATCCAAAGCCAAGCTCTGCTATTAACCAGTAAACAGTCAAATTCTCGTGTGGGATAAATACAAAATTTAAAAAACAAAAAACATGGCAGCTAAGGGCCTGTTCTTTTCTCGAAATGTTCGGGAAAAAATTTGGGAATTGGCACTGTACATCTACTATTCATAGGAATCGTTGCTGGTATTTTTTTGATCTGTTCTTTTGCTGTAATGTAAATTTAGGAATCCGAGCTGAGGTGCCGTTCAACAAACCCAATTTCGCTTTCTCTGCGTTTTGCGCAGATTACACAAGAATCCAATGCTGCGATGGGTCCCATTCCCCCCTTACCAATCAGATCACAGCATTTATTTGGTTTTTTTGCTTTCGTTGCAGCGTAACGTGAATTGCGTGGGCCCCTTATGAGTACTCATTTAATGTTGAAATCGCAGCATTCATCCAGTGTATAAACATTTGATTTAATTATAATAAGTATTAAATAAATAGTATTTTAATTAATTAATTAAGATTTAAGTATTTAGTTTAGGTTTAAAAATAATAAATTAATTCCACGTAGATATGCATGGTGACATTAGTATGCCGATGTAACCTCGAACATTTTTTTATATGAATGCCATTCGTCTACATTTGTATTTCTATTTTTATTTGGGAAATGCTTTGCGCACCTACTGTTTCACTCTGCGCACCTACTGCTGTTCTACAGTATTTATTCCACGTAGATACCTATTAAACATTATTATTTAAGTATTGCTCAGAGCACAACCAGGGATATCGAAAATACCCATAAGCCAAAACATCCTAAAATCCGTTAATTAAATCACAAAATAAAGTTATGACATATACAGAAGGAGGATCCGAATCGTGATAAAATTCTGTCTATTTAGGGGATGAAAAACCCAAAATCAGTAGATCACGCAGAAAAATTTTAATGCACGAACGATTTTTGGGCATGGAATTTTTACTAACTTCCCACAACGTGAAAAAATTTAGATATGTTGTGTGCGTTGATAAATATTGTTCAGTGCATCAACTTTTAACCTAAAATGACTGATAATAAAACCATATAAAACATGTAAATATGATAACATAGATATGTTAATTTTTGATATCCTTGTGAGAGGATAATCAAAAAATTGGGAAATAAAATTTCATTTTCGATTGTAGATCAAAACATTATCAAATCTTTATTATCTAATGGGTTTTGTTGGCAACTGATTATTTCTCTAAGTCATTTTCAATTAATTGTTGTTAGAAATAAGTTTATAGCTAATTTTTGCACGATTATTTCTGTGCATAAAATTTTACTCAATGTGCACAACATGCAAATTCTCTTCATGTTATGCATGGTGAGTAAAAATCATTGAACTCTACATTTTTACTCAATGCACACAACATGCAAAATTTTTGTCGGTTGTGCATGGTGAGTAAAAATCGTTGCACTCCCCAAAATTACTCAATGCTCACAACATGTAAAAATTGATTGAACACGACCGTGAAGCTGTCATGCCCCGCTCTCACAAATACGGAAGATACGTGACGGACTAGGCTGCCGTAGTATCTAGACACTGGGCTTCGAGCCCCGAACGTTTAAATACTACTAGGCATTGATTGTGATTTAAATAAAAATATTTATGCAGGCCACTACGATACACTGGAATAGTAAGAAAGAGTAAGAAACACAATACTCCAACCATCTAATTATTCACAAAAGTAAATAAAAAACTAAGACCTACAATTAACAAAAAATTTACAAAATAGTGAAACAATTGATGGCATTCATCAAAATTCCCAATGTGCCTTTTGTTTCAATGTTATAATAAAAAAATAAATGCAGTGTAAACTACTTGCATCCATATATTCAAATGGCTTGCACTTAAGAGAGAACGGTTGGTTATACTTGATTTTCATCAACCCAAAAAAGGATTTCTAAGTGTTTTAATTGCCTGGGAGTTGCAACAAAACTGGCAAAATAAACATTAGTTTTGATAATGCCTCCGAGCCTAATGTTGCCAAAATGGCTTTGTTCTGAAGTTTCTATTGCTAACTCACCCTAAATAGATTCCTACCCCAACCCCACCTCAAATGCCCAATCCCCTCTTTATAAACAGCAGCTCCGATGGATACTAGCTCTGTCTGCTAGCTGGCTGTAGCTTTTTATGACGGCTTCCAGAGAAAGGCTTCGCCACCTCCGCATCTCTGATAATAATATCGTAACCCAAGATAGCATAGGCAGTAAACCCGGATCCCGGATCCACTAACTCGGTACTCAACCACACGGTGTTGTGGTGTGCTAGAGTGAATAATGTCCAGGAATGGTAGAAACCCTCGATATCATCAAATCTCCACAACGCTCTCCCTTCACATTCATCTTCTCTCCCTTCATATTCATCTTCTCTTCGACTCAGCATCCGAGTACCCCTAGAAGAACAAACGATATTGCACCGTATCGTTCTATTTTGGCGATGGTGTTGATCACGATGATAGCGTCCTCAAACTTTGCAGCAGCAAAAGAAGCAACACCAACGGATGCTGAAGGTAAGAGCCCTCAAATGCTGTCACTGCTTCCCTAACATTGTTGTGGTGGCCCGTCGGGTCCTGCCATTCTGCCGTTCCTGCTCCTCCAATATATATGCTGAAGGTAAGCCATTTTTTTCTTCAATTCATGAAATTGAATTGTTTATCTGTACATCTTTTTTGTTACGTCAAGAAATTGGGTTGAACTCTAAGGAAGAAAGCAAACTTTCGGTGCCATGTTGCCATCCCCATGATCAGTGTCGGCGCGGATCAACTTATTGTTACCTGACCAAAACATGCTATCGAACAGTTCAAGAATGCACTAAGAACTGTCCTCAATGTTGACAAATCGAAGCCATGATAAGCTTCATTCGAATGGGATGAAAATAAATGACAATACGTTGTACTTGTACCAATAAATGAGGTCTCAATTCTGAGTTTGCATGCCTGATTATGATGAAAGGAACTCCAAAGAGGCTTGACATAATTAACTACAAATTTGATTTGTCAAGGGTTGATCAGCTAAGGATACTTCAGCTTTTGGTGCGATGGAATGAGAGATTGTTAACACTTTCTTCAAAAATAAGGGTGCAAATGATGCCTGTCATGTTCATTTGTGTTCAAGCTTGTCGTGTTCATTTATTTTACTAAGTCTACAATTTTGCTTTCATTTCATTTCATATTATAGTCTCAGAAAGATTGAAACAAGCCTCGTCCAATACTTTGGTAATTCCTTTCCCCTTTAACCTGTAGTAAACAAGAACCACTGGAAGCTTCTTTACAACTTCGGCTTTAAGTTTCGCAATCTGGGAAAATTATACGGTTGGCCATAAAATAAAGTCTGTAGCTTGTGCAGATTCATTGCCTTACAACTTTTTGAACCAAAATTTTGTTTGCAATTAGCAATTAACAACCAAGCATATGATAAGCAGACACAGATAACTTACTGTAATGACACTCCATCTTCATCAATACAACACCACAATACCTCTCCTGATCAAATGGGCTCTGGTATACATTGTCAATGTAATCGCTAATGGAAATGAGAGTTTATCTACCTGAAACCAAAAAAGGAAAAAAAATTCACAAAGTACATCTTCACAACGTTTTTTCACATAAAACTTTATTATGTTAGACTAACCTCATTATTATCGTCAGAAGGAACAAGAAAAAATCATATAGCCAACCATATTTACTAGTCACCATCATAAGAGTTTTTCGTTTACTGTTTGTGTGTAGTTCTATACTGAATTGAACTAGTTGCAACAACAACACTTTCAGCGTACTTAGTCTGTAATGCAACAAAGAATTGCATCTCCTCTTCCATTTCTTTCAGTTGGTTCAGTTGTTGAGTCACAGAAGTTGAGATAGTCATATGCAATAGGTCCAGCTGCTCAGATAACTGAGCATGGAATCTCTGTAGCAGTGATCTGTTTCCATTTACTCTGGTATCTTTACAAAGCCAAACCCAGATGATACATTGTCCTTGAATTCGTGAACATCCGCTACGAAAAAGTTGAAAAGAGCACTCAAGAACTCTCTGAAGTTCAGCCTAAGAAACAACAATCACAAAATCACCACCTTTTGGTTGTGATTTGAAAAATATTTTAATTTAATTTAATTTAATTTAATTTATTTTTTATTTTTATTTTTTACCGAGGAGCCGAAGCCACCCTCTTACATAATGTTGAGGGGAGAGAACGCATGGAGGGGAGGGGAATTTTGGGACGCGGGGTTAATGGCGTTAAACAAAGTTAATTAGGGGACATCTGTAATTAATAGGGAATAAAATTTCAATTGATCTGAGGGCTGAGAAGGCGTTGGACCATCAAAATGGTCCAACGCCCGAAGGACCCAACCCTACGTGAAAAAAAACTCAATGCGGTGGGACCCCATCGTCCCTTTCCGTCTCCTTTGAATTCTATTTTCTAAGGACCCAAGCCGAACCCTAAACCCTTCCCTTTTTCTATAAATACTAGACAGCATTGCCTTGTAGAACCTTACAACTGAGCATGCAAATGAAACTACAGTCTATCATGAAGATGATGAAAATTCTAGCCATCCTTGTGTTTTTTATTGTGGGTCTTCGTTCTGTTGGCTTCGATAAGTTTTGAGCTAACATTTTTAAAGTTTCTATCTCTCATTGTACTGACATCTTTTCAGATTTAGTCCAAAAAAATATCATAAGAAATTGTAGATTGTTATGAATAGGACCCATTGGGCCTATTGGGTATCCGCCCACATGAGTAACCAATATGAATACTATATAAAGCTAAGGGTTTCCTGTCTCAACCTTCTTCAAACCTGTTTCTCGTTCACAACACGTTATCAGCACGATCACGCTCAATGGAAAAAGCGACGGCTCGTGAGAGGAAGGCGCCCGACGGAAGCTCCGTCAATTTTTTTCGCAACGCAAAGCTTCGCGAGACGATGCAGAGTTCCTTTTTCGGGCATCCCTCATCCAACTTCGCTAGATCTGGCGGACAGATTTAGTGGGTAAGCCTAAATGTTTTTCTAAATTCTATAACATATTAAAAATTCAATTTTTATGTGATCTAGAATAAAATAGATGATTGTTTACGCATATGATCTTACTTATTAGATCAAAAACTTAATTGTTTATATGCAAAACTGATTAAAAATTTAATTTTTATGCAATCTATCTGTTATTTTGTATATTTTATTAAATCATTTTGTGTAAAATCTTGTTCATGATGTCCCATAATTTAAAAATCAAGATTTGATAAACCTATGAACGGCCAGAAGCCGGTGCAAAATCCGGCAGGAAAGAAGAAGAAAAAAGCCTGCCGCGCCTCCGGGCGCAGCGGCGGCCGCTCCCAGCAGGCGCGGCCCCCGGCCTCGCCAGCAGGCACGACCCCCTACCACGCCTGCCGGCGCGGTGGCCGCGCCCCACAGGCGCGGTCCCCTGCCGCGCCTACCGGCGGCTGGCGGCTGTCGGCCGCCGGCGGTGGCTGCCCCCCTCCCCAAAACCCTAACCCAATATTAGGGTTAGTGGCAGCCCATTTTGGGCTGTTGGGCTAAAAGCCCAACTAAAAATGAAATAATAAAAATAAATAAAAATAAAATAAATCTGGAATTTAATTGTTTTGGGCCTGAAGCCCAAACAAAAATAATTCTCAGGTTGTTTACACTCATGGGCCTTTTCTCGGGCTAGCCGCCCAATAAGGAAAAAATCAAATTGGTTGATTAATATTATGTTAGAACCACTAATGGGCATGAAGCCCATCAAATAAATACAAATGTAATGATATTAAAATTGTTTCCTCCGTTTTCTTGATGGGCCTGAAGCCCACACGGAAATATAATTAAAATGTAAATTAATTTTAACTTGTTTAGTAGGCTTAGCCCATAGATTTTCTTGAAAATCAATAAACAAGTATCCTAACAGGCCTGAAGCCCGCGGACACAAATTAATTTATTTTTAATAAATAATATTAGTATTCCTTTTATTTTGTTGGGCCTGCAGCCCACAAAAAGTGTAAAAATATACATAAATAAAGAGGAAATATGCTTAACGGGCCCGAAGCCCGCTGGCCTAATATTATTTTAATTAATTTCTGAAATCTTTATAAAATATATATTTTAATATATATTAAATTCAGAAATTACCTAATAAATCCCAAAAAAATCCAAAAATTTTGGGAAAAATTCTAGAAAATTCCTGAAACATCAGGAAAGTGATTGGGAGAGGGGTTACAATAAATATTAATATTTTGGGGGATAAAATATTATTTGTCGTTAACGATGAATGACATTTTGTTCAGTTTAAATTTTTCTGAACATAATCTAACTGTCACGGCGCATACCGCGGATGGCCAGAAGCCGCCGCCGCCGCCGCCGACACGTACCCATAAAATTTTCATTTTGGGGGTTAAATTCCCATGAGATTTTTGGGTATGAATCATAAAATTCCAAGACATCTTATGAACAACTAGATTAATGCACAATTGATTTAATATTTTGTTTGCTTGTTAAAACTTAGTCTATTTTCTTATATAACAGTTTTTCATGTTAATACTCATACTAAGATTAAATATTATGGCACAAACAGATTAAATAATATTTCAACAAGTTTAAATATCATATCTTTGTTGAGAATTGAACCTGAAGTTCAAATCATATTAAATGTCAAAACAAAACAAATACGATGGTTTATGCGAAAATTATAATTGCTATCTTCATAAAAGATGCACGCTTCACGGTAAATAGATATATAAGATCTATGATCTATATAATCCAATATGGACACCAGAAGTTTTCCATAATACTGCTAAACTCTTTAAAAGAGTACTCTCCTTTATTTTTACAAGGAAAGATTTTTTAAATCTAACCTTGAATATAAGCATACGCCTAAAGTCGTGGCTTAATAAATATGTGAGAAATATATTACACACACACATATTTGTTCCCTTTGAGCATGATTAACTATCCACACAATAAAATTTGGACGACTCAAGAAAATGGCCTGAAGCCATACTCGAGCATTCAAATAGACTTTTAATAGTCTCTAATTAATTAGAAAAGTGGAAGTATAAAATAATTTGCTCAAACCCCCTGCTTATGTCTCCTTAGCAAGACTAATTTTCATTGTCCTTCATAAATAAGGAAAATTGAAATCAGGGAACGTTCAGGATTAAACATGACCTGAAATAATTAAAAAAATAAGGGAAATATTACTCGATATGGAGTAGGAAATGACAAACTAAGATCAGAACCAGAAGCTCTGATAAGTACTCATAATGCTTTTGCAATATGAAAAGTAATTAGCTTATACCATTGAAATATATATACATTGCTAGTCTAAACCGACGAAAGTCGACCTACTTATTGTATAATTAGCCACTCCTAGAGGACAAATAAACTTTATAAACACAATTTTTAATCTATTACCATAACATATTTCTTAGTGAGTTTTAAGTGTTTATATATACTTTTAAAAAGTATTTTACAGTATAAGTCATTTAGAAAATCTTTTCTGTGATTTCTGTCCTTTTGAAATTCAGGATTTTTTAAGCCTGAATGCTCTAAAAAGAGGATGTCTGTTACTCTCAAAAATAAATACAGCCTGAAGCTTTGTCCCAAAATAAATTCAAAAGGAGGAATTAATTTAGAACACCAGAAGTGTCCAGAATCGATCAATTTTGGATCGATATCACCCTGGATTAATGATGCAAGACATCATCAACCAGACGAACCCGAAGATTCTTCAAAAAGGGTGAAACTTTCATTGTCCCATTCAAAAGGGAAAAATGATTACGAGATCATCTCCATTCACATGGACATTGACTCTCCTCACTTCCTCAAAAATAAATTAGATGATATACTTACTATCATCATTAAAAATAATGAAGACCTTTAGGTCTTTTGAGAGTATTTAAGGGATATAATTAGGTTTTGTCCACTCTCTTAATATGACTGATGAAGTACCTTTAATGTACTCATCAATATATCCTCTAAAAATAGTCATTATCCAACCATATTTTTTTAAAAAATGGTGGTAACATTGGATAAAAATGGGAAATCATAAATAATTAGCAACAGTGGTTGCGTACACTCAGCTAAACACACCATTAGAACTTTTTTATATGAGTTTGATCAACTCCATATAAACATTTTCTAAGAATGGGTTTAGAGCACATCTTAAAGATGGTACGTCTACAACGTTGTGCCCGTGTTCCTGAAGCAACATGATCGCTCCGGGATGTGACCCAAAGAACGGTTGTAGTTTTACCGCAAGTGCACGGTGTAGCAGCGAGCGGGATATCGAACACAGGGAGGACGAATGACCGTGCTTGCTCCAAATCAACCTGGCTACTTAAGAGAGAAATTTGCCTTTGGCGATCCTGTCACAATCGTCAGACAAATATGCGAAATATCAAATCAAATAAAGAACGTCTAGGGAATGGGGAATCCCCGCTACTCACCGTATTTCATAAATGTGGTTCATCGGTATCAAAATTGCTTGAATGAGAATTTGGATGAACTAGTTGCAACTGAATGTAGAACCAAGCTCACGCTCTCGCGCTGTTGCCGGTCTATAGCTATCCTAGGTTTGGGTCCAATCTCTTGCAAACCCTAGCCTAGGAAAACTAGCATTAGGATCAACATCATCGTCCAATCGCGTACCGAGCCCAATCTCTTGCAAACTCGGTCCACGATCTAGATTGTGATAGTTCCTACCCGTCCAATCTCTTGCAAACGAGTATCGGCATGGAATTGCAACCAGAAATCCTAGTATCGGTCCAATCTCTTGCAAACCGATACTACGGAAATTCGATTCCAACCCAATTCGGATTTCTAGGGCTTCCTATCGAATTGGGATCCAATCTCTTGCAAATCCCGATTGATATGAATACCTAGCCATCCGTAGTAAATTGATCACAATCTAATCCCTAATAACGATTCTAGCACAATTTCTACCAATTCATCACAACTATGAAAGTGGGTTTGTAGGGTTCATCCCCACGCCCCAAGACGTGGAGACTACTCACAATTCATAGCGAGATCACAAAAATAATCAATGAAATAAGCAATAGAATTCATCACAAAATTGAGATAAGCAATAAAAATAGGATTTTTAAGGAAAAGAGATGCAAACCAATGGAGTTCTTCAATTATTCCAACAAAAATCACAAACTTGTCTCTTCTCCAATCACAAGAATAAAGCTAAAAACTAATCTAAAAAGCTGCAAAAAATCTAAGAGAGAGGCTCTCTAAACTAGGGTAAAAACAGGGCTTAAATAGCCCTCAAAATCGTCCAAAAACTGTGACCAAAATACCCCTGCACAGCCTGTTTTCCGCAGATTTCGCTACAGGCAGCGCATCGCACTCGGCCGAGTGACAAATGTCGCTCGGCCGAGTGAAAACCCTGTCATTTTCCAGTAAGTCGGGGGCTTCAGGGGTCTTCACTTCGGGGGTGGCTCGGCCGAGTGAGTTGTCGTCACTCGGCCGATGGCTTCAAGGCACTCGGGCGGACGTAATAATCCACTCGGCCGAGTGGGTCTTCTGAAGTTCAGGCGGCCAAAAAACAGTAACTTGGATGTTTTGGAAGGGCCTCGTCTGGGCGCCACTCGGGCGGACGTGATATAGTCACTCGGCCGATGTGGTCTTCGGTGCTCGGCCGAGTGCACATAGAAATCGTATCTGTTCTGGTCGGCCGAGCAGTGTCTCGCTGGTCGGCCGAGTGGCTCCTCCACTCGGCCGAGTGGGACACAAAAAATGCCCATTCTGCTTGTTTTGACCTCCTCGTCGCTCCTGCGACGTCCATTCTTCTTCCGCTCCTCTCCAACAACAAAATATCCCTCGGGGAGGTTGTTGGTGACCGTCTAGAGTAAGCGCATCTCGAGATCACTCCAAATCGCGCCAAATCACCTGAAATGCGACAAAAACAACAAATCGTGAAAAGCATCGCAATATCGTCGATATATCGTGAAAAACATGATTTGGGCGATCTAAATGGCATGCAATCATGCGGGAAAAAGGTGTAAAATAAGGAGTGATCAAAATCCCCCAAGCTTGCCTCTTACTCGTCCTCGAGGAAGATAAGTAAAAGGCGAACCCGGTGGATTCGGAAAACGAAAACGGCGAAAAAGCGAAAAATGAAAAACGAAGAAGAATGAAAACGAAATAAAATAAAGTAGAAAGAAAGAAGCGAGGAGGTAGGTTGCTAGATTATTTTCTCAGGACGTGGGTTCCACTTTACTCATATAGCATGCTCTGAATGAAAAATACATGTCAGAGAATTTTATTTTGATATCATAGTATAATAGTGCAAGTAGAAATAGAAAACCCACGAACAACGATATAATCATGAAAAACGGAATAATTTTAGAATTAGCATCGTCTGAAACATTTAAAGCGGTATACAAATCACAGATCACACACTTTTCAATTGAACGCTTTCTATCAGGAGTATAAGAGTATCACGCTATAGAATAGAGAGAATAGAAAAGTATGGACTTCATGAGATGAACGCTAGGCTTAGATTTCTGGATTTCGTAAAGCTAAAAACAATCTCATTGAGTATAGAATATTACTTAGCCTAGGTCGTCGTGCAACGTCTAGTAGTCACTCTCTCACACATCAATGGATCCCCTCCCCCAAGCTTATCTATAAGCATGGTGGCATAAAAAATATTTACATCCCCATTTTTATATAGCTCCAAATGCAATAAGAAGAAAGAAGAAAGAAAGAAAGTGAGATGGGATCTTTTATTGAGGATTTTTCCTCTTTTCTATTTTTTTTTCTTTTTTTTTGATATAGCATATATACACAACGATCCCAACTCAGAGAGAGATAATGATATACAAGAATGCTTTTCTCTCTTTTAATTATTTTTTTTTTAGACAATAGAGATTTGGAGCTAGGAATTAGTAGCGGGGGAAATGCCATATAATAGAATCACTAAGGGGAGATTCACCAATGATTTTAAAAGTAGAGAAATAATGTTCAAGATTTGTGGAGAAAGAAATAGATATACTCTCAGTTCACTCTATAAGACATGCACGACAACTTCAGCAGGGTAATCTAATCTACTCAGTTTCGATCACAAAAAAGCTAACTAATCCAGATTTATCATAGCTAACATCATTCAATCGTCCTGAAGTGAAGTGTACAATTCATGCATATAGAAGTGATATAGGAAAAAGAAATCAGTACTCCAGATATAGGCATTCAATGCGTGAATCTTGGTGTGTTTTCTGTGATAGCATACATATGAATATTCAGACTCAGCTAATAATAAAATTTCATCCATTTTCATGTGGAAAAAGTGTGGGTTACTATCTCTAGATGCAAGGCAAGTCATAGCATATGATATCAGAGATAAAATCTAAGACATGACAAATATAGCATGCATATAGAGTAAGCTAAATCCAACGTCATCATCATCACAGAAAAGTCATCTCTAGCATGAGATGAAAAAGAAATAAAGATAAAGGGAAAATAGAACTATTTACAATGCAGCACACAGAAAAATAAGAAAAACGTGATGCATGGTAAAATAGAAGAAAAAGTGGTGAAAATAAGTGCAAAAGCGGAAAATGGCGTGAAAAACTAAAAGTAAAGGTGGTAAATCAAAAAGAACGTGAGAACTCACTCCCCCAAGCTAAATGGCACAGTGTCCTCAATGTGCAAAGTGTGGCACACCGAGAGACAAGAAATGTGAGGGGCAAGTGAGGATGCATGCATGGAAAAATGAAAATAAAGAAGAAAAATAAAGAAATGAAAATATGATGCGGACATGATGCATGCACAGATAGGAGTGAAACAGATATATGAGTGGCACCAAAAACTCTCCCTCTCTCCCAAAAAAGATATATAAGGATATGATATGCACAAATAGATATGATCAAATATAGAATCCCAAAATAAGTGAGGGGAGGGGGGACAAAAGTGCAACAGGACCCAGCAGAAACGGGCAGCACAACGGCAAGAAGAAACGATGGCATCAAGAGTGCCTAAGAAGGTGGTGCTGCGCCGTCTCCGTCCTGAGGCGGAGGTCGTGAGGGTGGTGCTGGCTGGACAGGCTGCTGAGCGGGGGTGGGTGTGGGAGTGGCAGCAGGCTGAGTGGGTGTGGAAGTGTGGGTGGGAACCTGCTGGGTGGGTGGGGGTACGCGCGGGAGACGCTCCAGAACCTGGGTGAGACAGTAGTGGATATGCGGTAGCAGGTCGAAGCGGCCAGCCATCGCAGAGACGGTGGCGGACAGGGTCCGAAGGTCGCCTCTGAGACCACTCACCGCCCCCTCTAGAGCACGAATGCTCTGAAGTACTGTGTCAGGGGGAGGTGGTGCAGAGGGACGCACCTGGCGGGGCTGGGCAGGTCTGGGCTGGCGGACTCGGGTCGCGTATGTGACGGGCTCAGCGGGAAAGGGTACAAAAGGTGCTGCGCCGGCAAAGGTGGTCCTGGCCTCAGTGTGAGGCCGGGGCGGGCGGTGAGAAGTGGAGGCAGCAGCAACGAAAGAAGAGTGCAAAAGTGGCAGCGAGGCGGCCAGAGAGGTCGACGGCACAGAAGTGTGGACAGACGCCACGACACTCTCGGAAAATACGGCAGGGGTGGAGACAGAGGTGACTACCGCTGGGGTGGAAGAGTGTGGTCCAAAAGGTGCAACCCCAGCGGAGATCATGCTAGCCATGGTCTCCACGACCGAGGCAAACGAGGGCTCACCGCACTCAACTATGGTCGGCGGGCGCTCGGGGAGGGCAGAGCAAAGAGGCTCGACGGACAGAGGGCCGGTGGTGGTGGTGGTGGTGGTGGTGACAGCCTCGGAAGTGGTGGCGGTGGGCTCAGCTAAGGTGCTCCCGACACCGACAGCGGTGTCAGGAGCGGCGGAAACATCTGGGATGGGCTGAGGGGCCACATGGTCAACAGGCACGGCAGCAGGCTCGGCAGGGGCTACAGGGTCGACAGGGGCAGCGTGGGCCTGCTCGGCCTCCTCGGCCTCGAGCACGTAAGCAGCGGGGATGAGGACATCCATCGCAGGGAGCCAGTCAACGTGGGCTGGTGCAATCTGGGTCCGAGCTGGGCTCGGGAGAATCATGTAATCGGCACCGAAAGGGCCGTGCAACCAGACCCAGTGACGCTCACCATGCGGACGAAGCATCTTCATCCGGGCCATAACATCGATCGACAAAGAAGTGGGGCCCGGGACGCGTCGCAAGTCGTCGGGGAAGTCCTCGCCGGTCATAAGAGCAAGCAAGGTGATCAGGCCGCCGCAGCATATCGGTGAGCGAGCGCCCACCGATACGATGATGCGGTCTAAAAACCATGCCGTGATATCGATCACGACGGCGGGGACAAGCTCATCTCCATCCCTAGATAGAGCTCTGGGACGTGTCATCGCGTAGAGCATGTAAAGCTCTGGCGTAGACATCGTGCCCGGCTCATATCTGGCCAAAAAGGTCGTCGCCATAAGGCGCTGAGCAATACGGAGGCAGGGGTGGACAATGGCCGAGGCCTTGGCCCTACTAGGGTCAAAGGCAGCGTGGAGACCCGTGATACGTGCCCAGAAGGCACCGGCGTCAAAAGAGGGTGGGGGGATATGGGTGGGGCCGTAACCGCGATCGGCTCCGGGGACAGCGGGCCACGAGAAAAACGCTCTCATCATATCGAGAGTGACCTGGCACTCTCGATCCATGAACCGAAACGAGCATCCCTCGTCGGTCCGGGCGATCGAACTCAGAACCTCAAGTGTCGGGCGGGTAAAAGTATCCGCCGACACCTGCAGAAAATCTCGCCAGCCCACGTTGTCGTACAACGTGAGCATCCCCTCAAGTACCCCCAGGCGTCCTAGGTCAGCGAGGTGTGCAAACCTGGAGGGTACGATCGAGCGCTGGGAGATACGCTCGAAGACGGCGCGGTGTGCGTCGTCTCGGAACGTAATCCCGAGCGGCCCGACCAGTGGAGCCGGTGGTGGTGGCTGTGGAGCGGCAGGGAGAGGCTGTGCGGGCTGTGGGTGCACTGCAGGCTGTGCGGGGTGTGCGGGGCCTGCAGGCTGTGCTGGGTGTGCGGGGGAAGGAGGAGGAGACTCTTCCACCTCGTGGGCGGGGCCGGCATCATCCGACCGCTTCCGCTTGGCGGAAGGTCTCCTCGTCCGCGGCCGTGTCCGGGGCGGCATATCGGCCCCGAGCGCGTGCCGAAGAACGTGCAAAGTGTGCGGTGTGCGTAAAAGAGTGGAAGGAGTATACCCAGACACGCCGCGAGTGCTCAGTAATGGAAGCGTGCGAAGTCCGCGCCTCCACGAAGCTCAAATCAGTCCCGAGAAGCTCCCCTGGGCTCCCCTAAGCTCCAAAAAGCAACCTGCGCATGAAAAGGCGATATCAGTGAGTAATAATCAAAATGTATGGAGCATTAGGGGTATAATAGATAGATATAGGAATTGATTTGGGTTAGGGGGGCGTTTAGCACATGGATCCTCAAGAAATACACGAAAAGAGGAGAAAACGGGCAATAGCGGTGATACCGGAGGTGGCCGGAGCAGCTGCCGCCGGCGGCGACTCGGGCGAGTCGCGGCGACGGTCGGCCGGCGGTGGCGGGCCGAGCGGCGGCACGGGCGAGTGTGACGGGTGAGTGAGGTGCGAGCGAGGGCTATCGGGCGAGGGAAACGAAGGGTCGCGGGCGGTTTTGGGGGATTTTGCGTTTTCGAAAAATGTGCCCCCTCGCCCTTATATTAAAAAAAATTACGACTCGGCCGAGTGACGTGGTCACTCGGCCGGGCGAGGCCAACGAAAATTTCCTCCCCGCTATCGCTTCGGCCGAGTGGCTTTGCCAGCCTCGGCCGAGTGGAGTAAGTCCATTCGGCCGAGTGACTCAAGCTACTCGGCATGACTCGCCCTAGGAGGGTATCCGTTTTACTCGGCCGAGTGAAAATATATACTCGGCCGAGTAGCAGTTATATTGGAATCAGGAAAATAAACAGAGAGTTGGGTACAGCAGACTTCCCTCGTTCGTGAGCGGCTCGGCCGGACGAACTTGTGTACTCGGCCGAGTGACTAGTATGCTCGGCCGAGTGAGCCTTGTGTTCTGCTGTTTGTCTTCGTTTGGGCTCTAAACTCCGTCTTTCTTCCTCCAGTCGATTCCATCTTCCTCCTAAGCGTCGAGCGCCTTCTTGGGGCGCTCCTCGTCGTCCCGTTCATCCTCCTCATGATGGATGTACCTATCTCCTCTCCTGTCAAGAAAAATAGGACCCGTTATCACAAAATTTTTGGGCGAACGACTCAAAACACTAAAAATTTCTAAAACGAAAATAAAGAAAAAGTGAAAGTAAAGCAAAAACCGTCGGGTTGCCTCCCGACAAGCGCTCGTTTAAGGTCGTGAGCTCGACCCCCTATGATTTTCAATTAATGTGGGATGTTTGGTGCATATGAGATGCACCCGTCAAACTTTCCGGGGAGAACGCTTGGATTTGGACGTGGCGGCGTCGTGTTCTCCCTCGGTGGTCTTCCGTCTCGAATAGTGTTGGGGGGAGGCTCCCCCAAGCTAGCATTTGCTCTGGTCAACAGCTTTACCGGTGACGCCGATCTCCGTTCTGGTGGAGCTTTCTTTGGAGACTTTAATTTCGAGAGCTTGCAGAGCTCTCGAATCCTTGCGACATCAGCGTCGCCTTCATCTTCTTCAGCGGAGAGGTCGGGGGAATCATCTTTCTTCTCATCTTGGCCTAAATCCGGGCCTTCCTCGAAATCCTCGTCAAAAAGAGCGCCAATTGAGTGGGGGATCGCTTCCTCTATCACCTCATCAAGGAGGTCCATGTAGTCAAGTTCCTCGTGGTAAGGCATGTGCTTCATAGCCTTAGGAATGTGGAGCTCCACCTCGATGTTGCCGACGTTTAAAGTTAGTGTACCTTCGCGCACGTCGACGATGACTCCGGCGGTGGCGAGGAATGGGCGTCCAAGTATCAACGAAGTGTCTCCCTCCTCCTTAACGTCCATGATCACGAAGTCACATGGCAAGCATATTCCACCCGGGACTTGTAGCGGTATGTCTTCGGCGATCCCCACCGGCCTTGTTATTCGCCCATCGGCTAATTGAATGCGCATGTCGGTGGGTTTCAACTTTGTCCCGGTGTTTAGCCTTAAGAACATGGAGAGAGGCATGAGGCTTACACTAGCCCCTAGATCAACCAACGCCTTTTGGAGAGGGACGCCGCCCAAAGTGCAAGGAATCCGAAAACTCCCCGGATCTTTAAATTTGGCCGGTTCCTTCTCTCTCTTGGTGAACCAAGAGCCCTCCTCGGCTAGCATGATCTTCTCCTTCCTCTTTCTCCCCGAAATCAAGTCCTTCAAGAATTTAGCATATGTGGGGATTTCCACGATGGCGTCGAGGAAGGGAATATTGAGGCTAACTCCTCTTAGATACTCGAGGAACTTCGCTAGCCTTTTCTCCATTTTCGCTCTCGCTAGTCTTTGGGGGAATGGGACCGGTGGCATGTAGCGTCTTTCCTCAATCAATTCCTCCGCTCTAGATTTCTCCTTGTCTTGTGGCTCCTTCTCCTTATCAATTTCAACTACCGGCTCAACCGGCTCCAAACTTTCCTCCACGGGCTCCTCGGTAGGAATCATGGCGGGGGTGGTATCCTTCCCGCCTCTAGTAGTAACGGCAACTACGGCGTTGATGTGGCCGGTGTTGCTCCGTGGGTTTTGCTCGGGTTGCGCCGGCAATCGTTGAGTGTTCCGATTGAGCAAGGCCAATTGCTCCGATATTTGAGCCACAACGGTATTAAGAGAGTCTTGCCCCGCCTTCAATGTAGCATTAACCTTATTTTGCTCGACCATGAACGCCTCCACTCTAGCTTCGAAGTCGGATCGTTGTTGAGCTTGCGGAGGGTTTTGATTTTGATTCCTCCACCCTTGATTGTATCCGGGCGGCCTATATGGTGGAACTTGTTGCTTCGGTTGAAAGTTTTGTTGAGTAGGCCCCCTCGGTGGATAATTTTGTTGTTGGGGTGGTGGTGGTCGAGCTTGTTGAGGTGGTAGTTGTGGCGGGTTCAAAGCTCCTTCATTATTAGCGTAAGAGAATCCGGGATGATTTCTTGCGGCCGGATTGGCCCAATATCCTTGGTTCCCCGCGACATATTGTACTTGCTCCAAGGATCCTTCTCCTTGCTCTCCTCCCACGTACATGGCTTGAGATTGGTCTTGCCAATCACACATTTGGTTCGTTGGAGCGGGGGTAGAAGGGGCTCCTTGGGGCTCCGTGATAAACTTCTCCAATCTCTCCACTACCTTGTGGAGAGAATCAAATTTGCTCGTGAGCTCCGCCACGGCCTTCGCCTCATAAATACTAGTCGGCTTCAAGGAGGACGTAGAGTGTCCTCGCTCATCGCCCCATTGTTGATTATTTGAGGCCATCTCCTCAATTAGGGCCGTAGCTTCTTCTGAAGTCTTTGACAAGATAGCACCATTCGCCGCGGCATCAATAATTTGTTTGGTCCCCGGTTGGAGACCGTTGTAGAAGCTATGCACTAACTCCCAATCTTCTATGCTGTGGTGCGGGCATTGATGCTGCAAATCCTTAAAACGCTCCCAAGCTTCATAGAGCGTCTCCTGTGGTCCTTGCTTGAAGGACATGAGAGCGCTCCGGATCTTCACCGTCTTGGATGGCGGATAGAACTTGTCAATGAATGCGCTCGCCAACTCGTCCCAAGTGGTGAAAACACCTTCAGCTTGCGTCCTCAACCAATAGAGTGCCTTGTCCTTTAGCGTGAAAGGGAAGAGGCGTAGTCTGATGGCATCGATGGAGACCCCCGTCATCTGGAATGTGGCGCACTTCGACAAGAACAATTGTATGTGGTAGTGAGGATTTTCATGGGCATTCCCATGAAATGGATCCTGCTGCATCAGGACCACTAATCCAGTCTTTAGCTCGAAGTTCTTGTCAGCCGCCAACTGTGGCATGGCAATGGACGAGGTAGTAGAAGAGGTCTTAGGCCGAAGCCTATCTCGGATAGAAATTATCCTCGCCATCCTTGCCGCCAATTGTTCAGGAGTTTCCGGGTTGGTCATAAACCTCCCTTCCGGACTTTGTCTCCTTTCCGCTCTAAGTCTCCGTGCGGTACGTTCGATCTCGGGATCAAATAGTATAGCTTCAGGGTCCGCCGTAGATCTCGTGTTCATGCACAGAGAAAACAGAGTTTCAAAGAAATGATTAGAACCGTGGAAGGGTTAGGTAAGAAATAAGAAATAAAAATAATGATAACAATTAAAAAAAAGGAATAGCTAGGGTGAGAAAGAATCAAACGC